>JAWDGP010007897.1:410000-555000 GCA_033675545.1 Elysia crispata
TCAACTTTTGATCCATAAAAACTCGGCCAGCAACTCTGATCATAATAAAATTTGAGTTTACTTCCAAGGTAGGTTTACAGCACATTCTTGAAATACTCGATAGAACAGAAGGAGATAAAATATATATATATAACAGAAACCTGCGAAATGTGAATCAGTCTTAAATATAATTTCAATCAGTTACCGTAGATTCAGTTTTAATCAATTTTCTCGTAACTTGTTTCTTCTTCCAGCATTTTTTTTTTTTAATTTAAGCTGAGTTTGCTTGCTGTCACTAATTTGTTGTTGGGTTGAGTTTATAGTATAGGTGCGGGCGTATGAATTTCGATAAATCAGTCGATCACTCAAACAAGCAGTATACTAAAGAAAGAATACATCCATCTCTTTTAAATACAAGAGCAGGTCAAAAAAAAAAAAAAAAGGAATATGTGGAATAGCAGGTAGAAACTCTTCGACCTTACCTTTGTTACATGTGATCACGTTCGGCCACTGCTGTTGCAGACAACCTTATTTTTTTTTACATATATATTTTTATTGACAAATTTCGACTAAGTCATTATAGGCCATACATAAGAATAGCAAGGAGACTGTCCATTAGGCAAAGAAAATGCCTTTTTTCTGAGAAAGAGAGAGAGAGAGAGAGAGAGAGAGAGAGAGAGAGAGAGAGAGAGAGAGGGGGGGGGGATTTCAATGATTTTTTTTTTTAAGTAATAGCGGTGCAGATCTAAACATATTTATTTTGCCCAAGTATTTCTGAAAAGATAGAATGCTTGAAAGGTTAAATATCCCTTAAGTTCTACCAAAACCGGCTTTCATATTATAATGAATGTATATATGTCTGAATTTTTTTCTCTTACTTTCTTTACATAAAGGCTGTCTCAGGTAAAGAGAGAGAGAGAGAGAGAGAGAGAGAGAGAGAGAGAGAGAGAGAGAGAGAGAGAGAGAGGGAGAGAGAGAGAAGGAAGGGGGTTAACAAAGTAATCAATATTAAGGTCATATTGTGCCGATGTGATCAACTTATTTATCTGTCTATCGCCCACTTAGATAACAGTTACAAAAGCCTTGTTAATTGATGTTGAATAACTTGCAACGGAGTGATTCCCTCCAAGCGATCATCGTACAGTAACGTTTTCTTCATCATTAAAAATAGCATTGAATAGAGGCGATGCATTTGAAACTGGCCTTTGAGACTTATCATTAGTGTGTGTCAATAGTGAGCAAGTTAAACTTGTCCTCAGACACGCGATTGGTGTGATCCGAGGAGTACACATTAGTACTCGTGAACTAGTCGGTGTGTCCCCATCTTACTTGGAAGCGGAGAGTGTCTCGATATTTTTAAATCTGATGCTAAGGTCACGGTCAGTGTGTCCATGCATGACTTTTGTTTCGTAAGACGCGAGACCCACTTAGAGCACGCTATCGCCCGGCAACTTCTCCATTAGAAAGTCTTGTGTTGATCATTGCAATTAAAGAATTGTTCAACTACAGTTTTAGAATTCAATGATTTGATTCATTTTTTATTCAATCTGCATCACTTAAATCAAGGTCTAGATATATATCTAGAAATATCTAATTATTTTTAGGCTCATCAGATACAGATTCAAGAGATTTCTCTATCTGCTGAAGTTTTTTTTCCCTCTGAAGCTCAGGACAGTGCGATACACCGGTGGAACAACAGTACACGTGGAAGTTGTGAGTATTTAGTTCTAGTTGAAGGAGATAAATTGACGCATCTAGGTTCTAGAGTGGATCTCTATTCCACATGAATCAAAGGGAATACAAGTAAGAGTATTCTAAAGGATAGTGCAGCTAAACTGTATCTATACATCTAGATCTATAATCTGGAACAGATGGTTTCACCTCAAGCCACTGAAGCCTACAAACACTAGATTGCACATCATTTCCTTTGCCATCAACAGTCACTATTTCAGAACATTTATAATGATCATCCCATTAATTCATTGTTTACGCCCAAAGCCTTATCTTTTATCTGAATATCACTTGGTTAAATATAAATCTAAAGAGTAGATGATAATAGACACGAGAGAGAAATTTAAGTAACCATTCACTGACTCTAGACATTATTATAAATCCTTGTTTTTAGCAAGATTATTTTAAATATATCTAGAACTGCACATTGTTTGGTTTTATTGCATTTTTACACTTGTTTCATACAGGCTTCAAATATTTGTAAGTTTTTGCTGTCTTAAGAGAGAATCTAATTTCATATTATGGGGTCTCTTGATAAAATCTGTTTAATAGAGCTTATAATGTCAAGGCTCTCAATTTCCAATCAATTTCAGGGGTTGCTTCACCCTTTTGTTTTCTATCTTAAGAGGTATTCAAACCCTAATTTTCAAAACCCAAAAGGTCACTGATTTTTGTTCATGAACTAATCCTCACAAGTACATAGTATGTCATATGAAAAGATTTGTATGAACATTACACCCACACACACACACACACACACACACACACACACATAGAGTGTAAACATGGGTGTTATGAATGCTAACAATTTTTTAATGTTAATGAACTGTCTGAATTTGAAAACTGTAACATTGTGAGAAAAATGTTAAGTGACTAGAAATTAAAGAATATAGAACAACTGGAATAATGTCTTTAGCTGAAATGAAGAAGAAAAATCCTTTGCTCGGTCTGCATACTGATGATCTTGCGACTGCTCATGCCTTACGAGTGCCAATCTTTGAAAATTTGTAGCACCAACAACAAACTTATTTTTTGCCTGTTGATGTCAATCTCATATTCGACGATGTGCAAGCAGTGCAGTGCATGGTATTCTTTTCATCATTGCAGCCATGCTGCACGGAAGTTGTCATGACTCTCTTGCTTGCTTTCTTCAGTCCGTCTTCGCCTTTTTCACTTTCTGACTGTTGATTTCCCCGTGCTCTGGCTGCTTTTCTTCGCTACTTGCTCTCTCTTTTCTTTTCAATCACGAATCAAGCGTCGTCACCGTATGCCAATGAACAGTGTGTGCAGCAGCCAATGAAAGAAGCTGCTCAATCAATGCTATTTTAAGCATTGCTGTGGACGTTTGTACCTAACCTAGTGCAGCTGGCACACACAAATGACTGAGGCGTTTGTTGTCGGATCCTGGTCTATATGGGATCATTGACCGGCCTTCACCAGGAAGGGGAAGAGGGCAAATGAGATAAGCCAGACGCATACCACACTCATTTTAAAGGGTATGCAAACCCCCTGTATAAAATTTTAGAGAGTGAATCTCACGCATCATATAAAGATATAAGGGATAATCTAAGGCTCTAGTCTAATGCGTCGAATATGCATATCTCTTCGTCAATGGGAGCCTTGTTATGTACCAGTGATCATAATTTTCCGCTGATCGGCTGAAATCCGCGATTTTCACTCCTCCTTACTTTTTTCCTCCAAATACATTGTACGTTTAAGGGGATAACTGGCATTGTTTTGTTATGGATTAAATATACAGCATGTCAACCAACCTTAGTGTCGATAGTTTAGGCTGTAGTGGATAATACTGCTACGAAATTGATAACTCAACGGCAAAAGATTTTTAATCACATTTCACATTGT
Source organism: Elysia crispata (assembly GCA_033675545.1). NCBI lineage: Eukaryota > Metazoa > Mollusca > Gastropoda > Plakobranchidae > Elysia > Elysia crispata. The sequence continues at coordinate 413,574 of JAWDGP010007897.1, forward strand.
CATGAATTTGCATATTGTATAGTAAAACCTTCCACCTGAATGACTGGTGCCCCATTCCACATTACATTTGTACATCTGGAGACTAGTTTAAGTTCTTTGAAGCAATTTTATTCAAAGCATATAATTGATAAATTTTTTATTTCTCTCTTTTTTCATTTTAAAATATTCACTTTTTTTAAGTTTAAAAAACTGTTGCAAGACACTGTGGCCTGTAAAATTTTAAGTAAATTGGAGATAAACAGGATGTTAGGTGTGTTACAGGAAAAAATTGGTTTTCACCTTCTGCATGGATGTCATTAAATTTCTTCAAAACTAGCTGCTGCAACTTTTCCAAATTTTTACACTCTTTTTGTCAATGCATAATGACTTTGTGGCCAGCTTTGCTGGTTTAAAATATTTTTGTTCCATGAGATACAAAAAAAATTGTTGTAACGTGTGTAATACAAAAAAAATTGTTGTAACGTGTGTAACATTTTTTTTTCGTATGTGCGTGACATCTTTAAATCTGAAATTTCAGTACATCCTATTTCCACACCTTTTTTTGTAAGTTTGACAATTTCTTGTCAAAAACAACATATCTTACAATGAAACCAACATGGGTGCTGCCTCAAGTCATAATTTAATTTATTCATTGCCGTTGTCCTAATGAACCCAACTTGTAATTGAACACAAACAAATGAAAATCTTAAACTACTATTAAAATTTAGATCTACATAACTACTAAAGATCCAAACCATAAATTTTTTGTGGATATCTTGTGAATTATTGTAATATAACAAGTCAAAAGTATTAAATAATTTTTTACTCCAATTCTCAAGCAGTAAATACAATTTTTCTATGCTGTATAGATCTACAAGCACAGAAGGTTAAAGAGAATAGATTTATAAATTCATTGTTTTTAAATAAATTGCTTTGGAAAATAAAGCTACACATGACACCTAAAAAAATATGCCCACTTGATCCGACACACTCAGCTCGTAAAAGTGAAAGGGTAGAACATGTTAAAAAGAAACGTGTCAGTCGAATGTCAGAAGAGGAAAAGAAAGTAGTGTGTTTATGGAGTTGAAAAGTGTAGATTTTAGAAAAAATAATGAAACCAAATTAATTCTGAATGTAATGTGTACCAAGCAGAGGAGGATATAAATTAAAACAAGCCCTAACTTAAGTTGCCAATAAATTGATTGTTCAGCTATCTACTTCATTAACAAAGACAATAGTAGCTTTAAGTGGTGTTGCTACCCTCATTAGAAAGTTCATTATTGTATGAGAGGAGAATGCTTTGGGAAGAGTAAGTTTCTTGCCTGACAAATTAACGGTTGATTTAAATTGTGAAGTGTATCATGACAATGTCAAAATAGGGTGTGTATAAGATTACACTAGTCAAAATGAGAGATTATTAGAATATGACAGTGGGTTCTTGTTGTAAACTTATCCTACTAGAAAGAGTACACAGGGGAGACGATAAGGTAACTTTAGGGATAACATGGCAAGGGTAAATGCCATGAAACAAATATTTATATGGAAGTGGGAGCAACCTGAATCAAAGGATTATATCTAATATGATTTTGTACATATCATAAAGCAAAAAAGCCCACCCATACCTGTTGTGTCCCATAGCTAATTCAGGTTTGAAGGTTTTTTTTTTTGATTGGGTCAGAAATAACATTTAATGTAATTTAAGAGAGTAATTTTGTAACTCATGTTAAGCACCTTCTTAACATGTGCTACACAATTTACACATCCCATCTCAAGCATTGGGCTGTCATTTGGAAAGATCTGAAATTATTGAGTTATTTGGTATTGTTAACTTGACATCATATGGCATTATTTAGAATTTAGCATGGCACTTCTTTTCTCTTTGTTAAGATAACTTTTATATGATCAGCGTAAGGTGTGTTACATGCTGCGTTGGACATAAAATTTGATTTTTATTGTAACAGCAATGGTAGAAAATCCATGTATTATGTTACAGTGATCTCTTAAAGATGTTGATTGAACATGGAATCTCAAAAAATAACTCAATACATAATTTTCCCTAAAAATGGATTTGTATAAAACATGACATTTTAGTTTATGTTTGAAGTAAAATTTATTTTCCCTTTTTCACAGATTTTTTTGCAGGAAATGGGTATTTTTCAATATTTCAGATTTTAAAACTCGGAAATAAATCATTTTTCTCAGTTTTCAATAAGGTTTAGAGTCAATTTATTGATTTTCATTTTTCTCCAATGTGGTTGACTTCATGAAATTGGCCAGGTGAATTTGATTGCGATTTCATGATGTTTTACTGTTGTTGTGCAGCAGCGGGAGGAAAGAGTCAGTCGAGGGAGATTTTGTAAATGTAAACCGTGGGGACAATACCTTTCTACCTTTTTTCTCCTTCTTATGATTGAATCTTTCATTTCAAATAATTTTTTTGGCTTCATTTTTTTCCCATGGATGATGGAGATCAGTCCCTAAAACTATTAGTGGATAACTGCCTCATTTTCTCTGCCTCTCTATTTAAAGTCAGCAATTGCTCAACAACAGCTGGATTAGATAATAGTATAGATAGATGCAAGGTTCATGGCACCTCATTCAACATCTCTCTCTCTCCCCCTCTCCCTCTCTCTCTCTCTTTCTTTCTCCCCCCCCCTCTCTCTCTCTCTCTCTCTCTCTCTCTCTCTCTCTCTCTCTCTCTCTCTCTCTCTCTCTCTCTCTCTCTCTCTGTTTAGCGGCCTGAATTAACGCCAGCATTACACCAGCAAGGCCAGATAATAACCTACTAATGTTATTTGCATCAGGGATCTCCCTGTAAAGTATTAGTCTGTTCCATTGCCAGTCACTGGGTTAAAAATATTTTCCTAAGTTAACTGTCCTGAACAGTCATTATGTTGGTCATTTATCATTTTGAAAGTTTATGATTAGACTTTGTATTTCTGCAGCCCTTTGATTCAGAAATTCAGGTGAAATAATTGATTTGAAAGATTTGCTATTGAAAAGAGTTGATTGTTTTGAGAAAAAAGTGCAATGCCAGGATTATTACCACTGCACTGAACGACGTACTTTAACCAGTTCAAAGAAAAAATTCTCAACAAAATGAGGTGGACCTCAGCGAATCCAGTTATATTTCCTTGGGCTCATTTCGTCATGAATAGCTCTAAGAGTGCAGTTTCACATATAATCTCAAGATTCTAGGCACCCATAATTGATGGAAGAAACTGTTCTAAAATACGACCTCTTCAACAAAATGAAGTAAAATTTGTTTTATGATGGCACTCAGCAGATATCTTGCCATGTTGGGTAAGATCAGAATAAAATCCTTAAATCAAAGCCTTCAGACCAGATTTACAATCCATATAGGGAATTTAGCGTTTGCGAAAGAATGAAGTCCTAATATCTACTGGAAAGGCTTGTGAGGAAAACTTGCCTCTGCAGCATTAACAAATGATCTGCCCTTTAAAGATCTGCATTTTCTCACCAAACTTGTGTTTGTTATTGACCTTTTCAGCTGTCTCCTTGGGTCTCTCTGTGTAGCCTCATTAAGTGGATGTGGCACAGATCATCATAATTGTGTGGATTACATAGTCCCATCGTTCATAGACTTGTCACTTGCATTGGTTATTGATCACTGACACCATTCATGTTTCATTCCATATCCCTAAAGTTACTAAATACCAAAAGGCAAAGTACTTCACTTATATTTATGGAAATGTTTTCAAATGTCCTTCGCAGAGTAAGAAATCAGAAATATACCTCTGTATCATGTTACTGTAAAATTAGAGAAATCAGATTTTGAAAAGTATATGGAAAAAGAGATTCTCTCCTTGCTTCTGTCTTTATTTCATAAATTACCATGACATTATTCATATTTTGCTCATTTGCATATTCATCTGTTTATGTATTAGCAGTAAAAAGGACAATTCATGTGAACAACATTGCTTTTTTTCTCATTTTGCGGGTGAAAAATTAGTCAAATTCTTTTAGGTATTATTGCAAATGCTCGCTACTATGCATGTATCAACAAAATGAAAGCCAAGTATGATGGCACAAATGAAGTTAACACTTTGATCTTACATTATACAATCTTTGGAATGATGTTCTGTTTTAATGATTTACAGCTTTAACTAACACTCTACCAATGTACCAATTACTACGTCAAACTTTGAAATGATAGCCAGGATAAAATGGAAAAGTTTATTTTTCTTGAACGGAAAAAAGGAATTCCTTTTTTCTTTTTCTTTTTTTAAACTGATGCACTTCGTGGGTGTATGATGGCAAAAACTAGCCTTGCATCCCAACTTCATGAGAGGTTTCTGGAAGAATCATACATTATAGAGGGATTATCAAAAAATGTGTTGGAAATCACTCTTCTCTTCAGAAAAAAAAGGACCGGTATGATTAAGTGAAGCAATTTAATTAATTAATGATAGTTTCATATCAGCAATTACAAAGTAGATCTTTATGTAAAATCTCCATGTTGTGATCTCCTTTATTGTGCTTTCTATCAATTTTCGTTTTTTCCTAATCCTTCATAACACTTATGATTTTTCTCATGTATTTAACATCTCTATAAATCTTGAAGATAGATCTCTCTCACTCTCTCTCTCTCTCTCTCTCTCTCTCTCTCTCTCTCTCTCTCTCTCTCTCTCTCTCTCTCTCTCTCTCTCTCTCTCTCTCTCTCTCTCCCCCGCTTTCCCCTGTATATTTTTTTTTCTATTAATCTCTATTTTTTTTGTTCCATTTAAGTAACTTATTTTATAAAATTAAACACAATAGTACTTTTGATTTGAGTATCCTGCATTTAATATTAAAACTCTCTTTGCGCTTCTGTTCTATTTCGTTTCAAGCTGGCAAGCAGGTCACGTACTTCCCGTTTCGGACCTTTGACCTTTAATTTAAACCTGCGTCTTTTTTCCCGATTCGCAGTGAACATCCGTGTTCTAATCTTTTCTGCCAATGTTTGTCCAGGGCTATGCTTATACTGCTTAATTCTATGCAAGAACGGAGGGGAGAAAACAGGGGGGTGGGTGGATTTTAGGATAGGAGTCAGTATGGAAACAGTGAAACAAAAGTAACAAATGTTTCAAGTAATTATTAATAATGCTTTGATTTTCTTGTATTATCTTCACCACGAGTCATATCCCTGCCAAAAACCTGGGAAGACAATATTTCTCTCTCTCTCTCTCTCTCTCTCTCTCTCTCTCTCTCTCTCTCTCTCTCTCTCTCTCTCTCTCTCTCTCTCTCTCTCTCTCTCTCTCTCTCTCTTCTTTTACCTTGTCGCATATTATTTTGTGTTAAATCCTGCATTGAACTCCCGAAGTTTTCCGGCGAGTTGACATTGCTTTCTGTAAGGTGATCGACGAAAAACTGCCCAAGGTCTTACAAAAGAAAAAAAATCCATAACATTTTTGCCCAAGAGCGTTGGAAACTGGAAAGCCTGTAATTCTGGTGATTATCGCGCCGGTGAGACTCTAGAGAGCACTCCCTACCTCGAATAGCCTCTATCGATATTATAATTATTTGCTACTTGATCCGCAAGAGTGGGTGCCGTACATATACAGAGCAGAAAAAAAAATAACCGTTTTTTTTTTTTTATTCTGTCATGTATTTCTATTTAGTACATTTTTGTTGTAGTTGTTGATTTTTAAGACTCTATCGTTATTGTTAAGAGACTTACTTCTCCGACTTTATGATGGTATTACAAAATCTTGAGTAATCATTCTTTTTCCCTCTATTACTTGGCAATTTAATATTCACCGATTGTGAACGTGAGAAATCTTTTTTTTCGAAGGTGATTATAATTGTCTTGTTCTGTCATTGCTTACTTCGCTCCCTTATCTCGTGATGAGAAAAACATTTGATTCTTTTAAATTGTTTTCATGTTTATTTACTCCATTTTGTGCCGGTCACCTCCCTTTAATTCATATCCGATTAATTTAACAGTACTACAATTTATCTAAGACCCATGAGAGGATTGGTACCAAGTTAAAGGTGTTCTGGTCCGACAATACAACAATTAGTTTCTATGAAATAAAACTATCCCATGAGCGAAAAGAATGTCTTATTGTATCTGTATATCTCGATAGTGACCTGCTCGCCCTCTACCTAGTTGCAAACCTCTGTAGATGGGCCGAGCGCCACACCATTGTAAGCAGCTGCGCGGGGTCTCCGCTATCGTTTCTATCGTGAAAGTCCAGGCGTTTCCATGGCGATTGCGGTATTTATCTGGGAAACACTGACGTAGACCTACACAAGCAGGCTTTGACAAGGAAATCAGTTTATGGAAGTGCAATCTTATGGCTTATTTGTAGCCATGAAATGTTAAGAAAAGTCGTGGGTGTCTGTGTATTTTCTTTGAGTTCATAGTGATAAACATACAATTATTTTCGCCAAAGTTTTACGTTCTGGTCTTATTGATGAGTTCTGAACTAGAGTTGCTAAGGTAAACATTCATTGTTGTGACTGCTTTGTGTGATAAACGCTCCTGTGTGGATACCCGTGGTTTCAAATGCAGATTTGTTTGAGGAGAGCAGAAAGCAAAACGTGGTTACGGTACATCTTTACAGCCTCGCTCACGATTGATTCGTTTTAGATGAGGAACGCAGTAAAGCGCTATTGTGTCTACGCTTGTTTGCTTCTAATTAGTCTTCACTGGCAGAACAGGCACCGGATAATGAATCTATTGAGGCGGTCATTAGAGTGATAGCAATGTCTCTTTTCATCAATTTCACCTGCTTAACATTTACCATATTTTTCTTCTGTTTTAAAGGGTTCTGTGTGTTTACATTACTAGTAATTTAATGCGTGTGTGAAGTGACGGAGTAACTAATGGGCTGTTTGATATTGTTGATGAATGTTGTGTGTAATTAAAAGAAACGCGGAACGAGAATAGTCAGTTTGGCAACCTTTTTTTACGAGGTTCATTATGTTTTAGAGCAATTTAAGGCCTTTCTTTTATCCGAAGGCTTATAATATTATTATTTCGAAACGGAGACCGAAACAGGCTGAGTCATATATCAGGCTATTGTTGCTGATTCCAGATATACTTGATGTTTTTTAGAACCTAAAAAAGTAAAGGAAGTAAAGCAAAAAAAAAGTGAGTTTAGCTATTATGCCATTGGTAGTATGCTGTTGCAATAAACTAAAAAGAGTTTTTCTAAAAATTAAACTTAAGCATCTTCAGTTTCGTTGCTGATATGGGGAAGAATTGTGCCGCGGTCAGAATTGGTCTCGTGCAGCTTCATGGTTTCCATTTTGTATGAAAATTCATGGAAATCAATAAAGTGCGCCTTGATAGCGCACATCGAAATACAGGACTTGATCATTTGGATATATCACCACTGATATATAATAGATTGTAATTAACTCTAAAGAGGGCTTTGGGGGTTACAAAATTATTTTAACCTTATGATTGTTAAGCGAGTCCCCACGATGTTCAGCAGTCAGCCTTGCATTTCACTTTCTGAACGATTTTTACAACATTGTGGACTTAAAACTTTACGACACCAATTAGTTTTGAAATGCTAAAGGAGGCCAAATGGCTAATTGCATTAAAGGTTGAATCGGATTAGACTGAGCAGTACAGGGAAGGAATCTGTACAGGACGTATTGCCGATTTAATTGCTCGAGCTGGCAAAGCAAAGTCACCAGTCAAAAGAGGAATCTCTCTGTCTCTCTCCATCTTTAGTGCTTTGTAGACGCTCGTTACTTGAATTTACTTATTTTTTCTTGCTTGACCAAAATCCTGATGCTCTTGTCCGATTTAAAAAAAAAAAGAAATGGAATGAAGATCATTAACACTTGGATCACCTATGAATAAGAAGAATTAAAGATTATCCCAGGGTGCTGATTTTTTTTTTTTTAATTGGGCTTTTTTTTTCTTTTTTTTTGGTTCTTTTTTTTAAAAAATACATTTCAAGGTGATCTCGAGCTTTATATTATCAGCCTTCTTTTTCCGAACCTATTGAGCAAATGAAGGGTGAGTCAGTTCAGGGTCGAGTCACGATAGCCATACACACTGTTTACAATTTGTTTGCTGCCCCACTATGCCAGAAGATCTTTTCCCCACACACTCTCACAACCGCTATGAACAGCTTGAGAGATTAAGCATTAACCTTGAGAGATTCACCTAGTTCAGTCTGCTATAGTGTGACAGACTTGAGTGTCGCGGTGTGGTCTTTGTTCAATTCCACAAAGAAAGCTTCATTGCGGGGTGTTTAAAACGTGTGGTAAATTTTTGTGGAAATGGAGAACTAATCGAAGTTTTAATGCGTTTTTTCTTTCGTTTTTGTTTTTTTCAATGAAGTACCTCTTAGCGATCATTTTGTTGCAAGAGATGAGAACAAGTCGTGGAGTTTCAGGCTCTCTGAGCTTTATTCGTAGATTATAGCGGAACATGTGACGAGATTGACTCTAAAGTTACCTTCTCTTGATCGATTCGCTTGAAAGACTTTTCATTGAAGACGCTCGGACTGTTAATGACTTTACAGGAATGAAAAGCGCCCAAGATAAACTTTCTTATGTGCTAAGAATCTTTAGACTCTTCGATTACTATGTCTGAAATTTGAAACTTCGCCTGCCCCGGGTATCCAAACACAGACAAGACAGGAACTAAACGTGCTCTAAGAATTTTATTTCACTGAATCACGTCGTATCTGTTATATTTCTGTTACAAAGTGCCTTGAACCAGCTTATAAGTATCTTATCTTCGACTTTGATGACATAAATGCTTGTGTTGCTTCCTCGAATGCAGTTTATGCATGAACACTCAAAGTTTACCTCATAAACTATTGGCCCGTGATACTTGTAATGAAATATCTATGGAGTTTTCTGTGTGAAGGTTAATTATTGATATTAGAACTCAGAAGATTTTGACCGACAGGGTTGGAAATTATCAGTTTCACGAGTGCAATTTTCAACGACTTAGTGAAAGATTGTGGTGACATTAGTTGAAGTAAGTCGAGGTAGAGAGTAATAAGGTAACAGAGACATAGACCAGGACGAGGCTAGTGTACCATGTATAGGGCGTACCTCAGAGAACTGGTCAATTACAAGAACGTGGCCACAGAGGATGTGGAGCGCTCTCTGACCATCTCCCCTCAGAGCTTCGACAGTGTCGCCAGTGAGGGGGGTCCGACCGGTACCGGAAATGACGAGAACACAGCTCCGGGATGTGACCTTCAGGCGAAGGTCAGTTATTGATTGAATGCTAGCTCCATGTGGAAACAATTATGTGTAGCGGCATTCATTTGTAATGAACGATCTTAGTGTTGTGGTATCCGTAAAATCTGGCTATTTGTGTGTGAATGTGTATGTTAGTGTTCATAATATATATGTTGACCTTTTATAAGATTCCTTTTATTTTCGATCTATGCTGATGGCAGGGTAAAATAAAGGCTGAAGTTTGTTGGAACCCACCATCCTGTAGCTTTGATATTCTCTACAACTAATGATACTGAGAGAATGCCGTGTTTTTCAGTATCTCTTCTTTATCTGAGCTAATGATGAAGACATCTCGCGGCTACAAAATTACACTAATGTGTTTACATTCTCTTTGAGCAAATTTTTGCCGCGAGGAAAAAGCACCCATCTGATAAGTACCATGTGGTTGCAACATGTTCGATTGACGGGTCAGGGTTGTCACAACTCAACGTTTTCATTCGATGCATGCAATTTGTCCCAGCTTATATGCCACTGATGTCGTGTCTGAAAAGAAAAGAATGCACTTCTTTTTTTTTATTTTCTTCATTAGTCATCGAGCCATGATTGTAAAAGTGATAAGCCGGTTGCGTCGATAGTTATTCAAATGTCACAGTCGTCATCATCAAGACAATCTCACCCTTTGTTTTCTCTTCACTTGTCTCTTTTTCCTCAGCCGCCGCCCCCTCATACTCCATCTCACTCCCTCCTTCCCCTCTCTCTCTCTCTCTCTCTCTCTCTCTCTCTCCCTCCCTCCCCAAATATGCATCTTCTGCCGGTCATCCATTATTTTACCCTCCCCACTTTTATTACCATTCCGTTCGTTTCCTGCTTCGTCGACTGCATTATGTATGGATGTTGATATTTCCAATACTTTGATTTTAAAAAGGAAAAACAGGTGTTTCTTAACCATATATGCACAGTGGATGCACAATCACAGCCCATTTGTGTACATCACTTTGCCCAGTCCAACAGAAATAAACAAGAGTCAGTTCACGTAGCTAGATTCGTAGTCGTAGTTGATGCACTGAGGTGAGTGAGTACTTTCTTCTTTCTGTCTATATTTGTAATTTTTTTTTTTTGTACAATTGAATTTTTCCATATTCCTCGTATTTCTTTTATCTTTGTTTATCAGGCTGGAGAGTATTTATCTGGCTTACCATAATGAAATATTCATACTTGAAAATAAATAATTGTTCATAAAGGCTTCTAGAGATGTGCTTGACAGTAACATATCGTGAACAAAAGGCTTTACCCACTTGCTTTGTCTTCTGAGCCATTACCTTAACGTGTTCTCTTGATACTCCCTCATTTCCAAGATCTCCTCTTCACTCTCTATTCTCTATTATTTCTTCATTGTAATGCCATAAAATTACCGACTTTGGTTAGTTTGAGGTGTTCAAAACTAATCTAAACTAAACTTAACGGGTTACATCAGCCAATAACTGACTGAAAAATCAATCGCTTCTCAAGCTAAAGTGAATGTGTTATTGCATTTTTTAACTGAAACAAATTTCCCGCATGATAGATTAATCATTGCATCCAACAAAAATCCATTGCGTATCTGCTTTTTAATTCACCGTGTTACATAAACAATTAATCAAAAAGAATGAAAGTTTTCAATGACTAGAAGACTTAGCGTGTACTTTCAAAAAATTAAATTTATGGGTTTTCTTCCAGTCTGGGTTCTTTTATATGTGGTTAAGTTCGATCTTTTTTTTTTCTTTCTTTTTTTTTTTTTTTTAATATGCATCTTCAAAAGTATTTACTATAATATAGTCAAGATTTTCTCCATTTTCTCTCTGACAATCGCTGGACATTAATTGCATGGTCCGCCTCTTCATGCAGTCTTGTAGTTTGCAGGCGCAGGCGCTTCATCTTGTTCGGTCCGAGCTCTCATGCACAAACGATTCTCTCTTCTTCCTGAAAAATCGATAATGGCAGTCTTTGTTGTGATGCTGGGCCGAATAGAGTATTGAGCTGTCATGTTGGCGGAGACTGATATGCATACAAGGGTGAAATCTTTTGTAAGAGTAATTGCGCAATACGATATCGTCAACGGATCCATTTCCTTTTATATTCTTTAAATTAAGGTGTAATCTTCCATTAATTACCTTTTGTAGCTTATTATGTGGAAAAGAATGACTATTTAGTCTTATATTGTAAGTGGAAATTAAAAAATACCGAAACATCTGAACGTGCCTTTCGAACATTACTGAGGTGTAATTTTTCCAAGGACATGGGTACGGGTAAGTCTATTTAATAACGTGTTTCGACAAGACATCTTTACTTTGAAGTTAAAACTGAAGCTACATTCAATTAAAAACGATAGCATAACTAATCGTCACAGCCTAGAATGAAAATACTTTTGAGAAAAGATAAAGACACACTCAGAAATAAAGCTTAGCAATCGATTACTCCTACTTAAATATATGGGTATTAGCTTAGATAGATAATAACTTTCTTTAGACATGTAGCTTTTTTATCGGGCTTGATCTCCGCCACAGCTGCTGTATTCTCCGATTGTAGCGGGAGAGAAGGACAGGGATGAAACAAGATGTAGCAGCTGCTGGTCTGTCTTATAAATGATCTTGTTCGTGGTAAATTATCTATCCATGCGATACACCTGGATCCATGGATATGATGCAGAAAAAAATTATTAACCAACGCAAAGTAGTAAAATGTCTGCCCGCATTGTAAAAAAGTCATCATAATTCTTATCTAAATCAACGCGTTATATAAGCATGGAATATTTTCCCAAGCAGGGGGCGGAAAAGTTTTGGAAATACTTTTCAGCTAGGCTATCCCAGACTTGTTATAACATGAAAATATAATCATAAAGCCGAAATACATCAAATTACATTAAAATACGTAGTGAGAATGAGAGGTCAAAGTCGGGCAGAACTCTCGCATCGCACTACTAACGTTTCCTTTGATGAGGAGAGAAAATGTGATGTCACTTCAACCTGGTTTTTAATAGTTCTAGAGCAGCTTGTCTCTCCACTAATGTTGTAGCGAAAAGTGAGATATACTCGTTCAGAGCGAAATTGTTCTGCATAATTTACACTTTTTCATATTGTTGGGACGATAAAATTATAATTTTTTTTTACAGCCAGGAACTTTTAAGAAGGCTTTCCCTAGCCCAACAGGAACAAAGAATGTTGATTGATTAATAATGTACTGTGTGTGTGTGTGTGTGTGTGTGCTCTCTATTTTATACTTCATATATTGTTTATGAATCTTGTGACCTGATCATAATTATGTTCGATGATTCCGGGTTTAAGAGTCGTTGCAGAAGGGGAGGGTGTATGAGATAAAAAATGATTAATTTTGATAGCAATAATCGATTGCAATTTTGGAATTATGATTTATATTATTTTAACGGCTGCTCTGCTTTAAATTGCTATGAAATAATATGTATTGAAGCAAGTATATTGTCCCGTGAAATGACTGAGGAGTAAAAACCTTGTTCTGTGCTAGATAAAACGAGGCGGCAGAAAATGCAAATTGAAAAAAGTTAATAAATATATTTTTAAAAATCATGAAAAAAGAGTCGCTCTTAATTGCAACCAGCATGAAACAAAATATAGTAGTTGCCACAGGCATGAATATCTACTCTTATTCATAATGATCTTTATGTTATTTTTTAACCTCAGAAATGTATGGACGAAGCACTGGTGAAGCTTTATCAAAATATTTCCAGATTTATCTGTTTCTCAATCCTTTGAAAATCATCGTGTGATCTTCGGTTGGTATTCGCAAAAATGGGATTCTGAAGTCACTCTTTGTTTTTTGGATTTTCTTTTAATTGTGAAACAAGAATCCTTTAACTTGCTTTCCCGCTTTCCGTTTTGTTTTAACCATTTCTCTTCTTCCTTTTCATCCACCCCCTCCTCTATTTTTTTTTCGTCTTTTCATTTTTGAATAGTTTTTATCATCATCATCATCATCATCATTATTATTGTTATTATTATTATTATTATTATTATTATTATTATTATTATTATTATTATTATTATTATTATTATTATCATCATCACCATTACTATTATGAGGAGGAGGAGGAGGAGGAGGAGAAGTAATTAGCCTGACAGCTGACGGTGTGTGTTTTCAGACTTCAAAATCTGCACGGGTGCTTACATAAAGCGTGTACTGGTAGTTACCTGTATATTTCCAGCATCGAGGCAATGAGCTTATTTCCCATGGCAACTCGCCCGCATATCCGTAATTTGGTGTAGCCTCAATTAAGTCGCTCATTAACAGTTGGAATATGTAACCATTTGATAATCTGTGTACAAATATTTGTTCACGTTTGCCTCTTCCCAGCCACAGCCGCTGCTTATATACCAGACCCATTGGCCACTAGATTCTCACATTTTAGCAAAACTGACGACTGCTTGTCTGCTTTTTGTTATGATACTTCTGTTCAGTTTTAAAGCCATTATCTTTATCATTATTGTACAGTAATAATGATTATTATTTTGAAACTTTTTTTTTTTTTTGCTTTAACATTAATTAGGAATTATCGATTTATCAAAGGCCGATACGACCCAAGTTCAGAGATTACTCCTAAAAGAATACTGACATCATTCTTTTTCCAGTCAATTCCATCGCTTAAAAATCTGGAAATTGATTTCTCTTTCTCCCCCACTGTCCCACTTTTTCCGTTGCCTTAAGAGCTAACTCGCTAGCATATATCGATCACTTCTCCGCCATGTCTCTTGATGCCTAGCTTCACATTAATACAGTCATCTTTTGTGGTTTAGATTCGACCGATCCTCGTCATTGCAGGTTGTAAGAGGCGGATCTCGGAATTTTATCCCAGCTATTAATAACCTTAGAGGTCCATTTACTCATTGCTTACCATCTGAACACTTTGTTTGACTGCAACGCCCACTCGTAGGTCATCGCAGGTGACACAGAGCTCGGCGACACGCGTGAACCTGACTTCAGTCTGTGAGGATGGCTGGAGAAGTGGTAGGTTCTGTTGATCCCTAGGAATATCGACTCGGTGTTCCCATTAACTTAATTTTATTATAGGTGGCGCTGTCAGCTCTGATAAAATCTCTGTCCCCGCTTCTTCTTCTGCTTCGAGTGGTAACCTTCAAAACGTGCCTACGCGAACATGCCTGTCTTCAATCTTTGTGAGAGCGTTGAATGTCAAAACCGCTCACATTTATGCAGATAGCGATGTGTATTCTAGCAATGTGACTAATGAATAATTATCCGAGACATGTTTTTGTTCGGTGCCGTACCAATAGAAAATCGTGCGAGTTAAATATGGATCTGTTCATCTTTGACGTTTCTGTCAGTTTGTTCATTTGTGCGCTGGAATTAAAAGGGATTTTAATTTTATGGGCGAGCTTCACATGATTGTTTTTTTTTCCTTTTCACTATGCGTTTGGTTAAGATGAAGTCTCTAGTCCGACATTATTACATATCCACCTAGGGTGATGTGAAAAACTAAGAAACTTAGATGGGTTCTTCTTGTAGTACATCTGATAGTGTGATTGCTGCTGGCCATGAGGGGAATGGACACATCCGGGTGTCTACCCACGATAGTTCAAGAGCCCGACCAGCTGCAGACTATCTCGAACATCATCATGGCCCAGATCAACAACCAGGACCGCAGCTGCCGGCGCGTGAACAGTCGGGACAAGACCCTGCTGAAGAGGCAGTCAGTCCTGGAAATCTAGAGCACTCTGACCTTCCCCCTGCAGAAGTTGAGGTCAATTCCAAAACTGACGTGGATGTCCCATCAGCTGATCAACAGGGGGCGACATTGGTGCAAGAAACTGCAAAGGCAGCCTCTCTTCTCGCTGAAGAAGCTGAGGACAATCTTCAAAATGTAGAAAAAAGTCAAACTGATCCTCCAGGCCAATTTGAAGATTGTCAGGCGCCAGTTTCTGCTGTTGCAGGACTCGAGCAATCCGAGAAAGCTTCATCTCGCCGAGAGGAAGAGGACGAAGGTGTGGAAATATCCGATGATGAGGGGAATGGTTTGTCAGAGTTGATTAGTGAACAAAACTCTGTCGTAAGTAATATTTCTTGTGCTTTTTTTTTTCACTCTCTTCCTTTTTCGAGGAGTCATAAACGGAGAAAACTTATACATGTATTCTTTTGACTCTTATTTGAAGTCTGGTGTTCCACTGCTGCATGGAAATGCTATGACATGATGATGGGTGGCCTTACTATTTTGCATTTTTTTCTCATTATTTTCCGCTCGTGAAAAAAAGGTATGCTTTAAGACAAAGTTGCGCTTGAAGCAGAAATTCGTCGAAGATTTTAACTGTCACTTATCCCCATGGGTTTGGGTTGTCAGTTGTAAGTGCAATACGAGTAAATCAACCCCCACCTACTTTGAAACATTCGTGTTTTAAAATGTCGATTCTTTTATAGAGGGATTGAATTTTATGACAGCGAACATACATAACAAATTGACAAACCCATTCCTCCGTGAATCCGCCTTACTAATTTCCTCTTTATCTTTTCAACCCAGTCGATAGATCAATGTTCAAGTAAAAGCAAAGGAAGCTAGGTCTCCTGAATAGGGCCCGACTTTTCTTTGCTTTTGTAGTGAAAATATCGATAAATTATCGTAAATGGAATCTCTCGACAGATTGATTGAGTGTAATCAAAAGTAGCGAAAGCAGTTTTTACTCTTTGAAAGGTTCCGATATTATTATAAATTCTTTAACAGAGAGGTGTGTGTTTGTTATCCTCTTTCTCTTAAACTTCTATATCATAATATTGCGTCTGTAAGTATCTTGGCAACAGAGAAAAGAGGATAGCGAGGCATTTGTGAAGGGTAAAACCTCTTTGGAGTTAAATGGTAAGATCGATTTAATTCTAAAAATAAGTTGAATACAATGGCGACTTCGGAGAACGTTCAGTTTAGTGAACCCATAGTGTTAACTGCAAACTGGTGATTATGCACGTCTATTCAATTTTTGTACTCGCGCTACCTGAACTTCTGCCCTTCATTTAAATTTTTAATGCTCGATAAATCTTGACAATATTGAAATACAACTGCGAGGCCTGAAAACGAAGTCTATACAGTATTTTTAATTCAATGGTATTCCCATTTGAGTGGTTGAAAAACCGGAAGAGAAACCCAGATATATCCAGGTATAGAATTCTGGTTCTCCAGTGTTGACGTATTGAGCCGATAGTGTTTACATGTAATTACAAGTATCAGCTTAACAGCACGCGCTGAGGATCGCACAGGGGTGTAGGTAAGATTTTGAACGGTAGCATACAAGTTCTACTTTATTTTTTCATTCTAACCATTTAAAAAATTGATTCTTTTTGTGGAAAATTTTGTTTGCATTACTCAAGTTACTATCCCCTCGTATGAGAACAATCCATTTTTGCTGCAGAGGACTTAGGACCGAAGCATCTTTTTTAAAATAGTTTAAAGGGTATTTGCACCTTTACATCGGGTGTATCACTTTAAAATTTTTGACCGTCTCCTCGTCTCCCGTCCTACATACAGAGTAACTCATTTGATTATCTCTCTCTCTCTCTCTCTCTCTCTCTCTCTCTCTCTCTCTCTCTCTCTCTCTCTCTCTCTCTCTCTCTCTCTCTCTCTCTCTCTCTCGTTATTTTTCACGACATAAAATGCTTACTCAACATACATCTGTTTTCTTATCTATTTCAGATTCGCTTTCTTGTTCTTACAATTCCATAATCCGAACATAGTATCATGGCTCTGCCTTTTTTATGACGTAGTTTCTATTAACTATGCCTCTTGTCAGACAAGCTCACTGTGTTTTATGTCAAAAATACATACAGCTATATGTCGAAGAGGAGATAAGGAATATCAGTTACCTTCATTATCCTATACAAACTAAACCTTGTGTCTATCAAATGGAAACAAACTATATTGCTTGTGGTTTTTTTTTTATACCATTATGCTTTATCGCAACCTCTCTCTCTCTCTCTCTCTCTCTCTCTCTCTCTCTCTCTCTCTCTCTCTCTCTCTCTCTCTCTCTCTCTCTCTCTCTCTCTCTCTCTCTCTCTCTCTCTCTCTCTCTTTATATATATATATATATATATATAAAGAAAAAATAATTTTTTGTTTCTAATGTCACCATTTATTAGGAAATAAAAGACTCAGCTAAGTGGGTTAGTTATGCATATTGTTTCTCAGCCACAAATAATCGAGGCACTGAGTTGGTTTATATTTAGCAAACCTTCAAGAACTTTTCAGTTGTGCAGATTTGTGTAAACTTGTCCCATAAATTGTTTTTTCCTTCATTAATTAGAAAAGGATATTAATCGCACAGCGGTTTAAAGCGACCATCAGATATGATATTTTCCTCCTGCACCTTTGCTGAAGACATATCTGTATCCAACTCTCTGGCTCACTCACATGCCAGATTAATCACATTGGGGTCGGTTTATCCAATTCTTTTCTTTTGAAATTAAGCGTATCTAACAGTTTCCCTTTGAATGATTATGTGTAGATTGCTCAATTGACCTGATCGGTATTGATTTGCTTTCTTAAATACATTTCTTTGTGTCAACTCGTTCACTTCGAATGTGCGAGTTGTTTTGTTTGTTTTTGGTTGTTTTTTTTTCCCCTTCTGTGGCCCTTATGCACACAGCCCGATGCTGAGCTGTACATTTTAAGCTGTTTAGATGTGTGCTCAATGTGTGAATGCATAACACGGCTGTCACATCGGCCGTTCCCGCAATTTAAAGAAAAAGTCGGCCTATGCCTGATTTCAGCAAAGTTTTTGACAGCCAAAGCAGTCTTAGAGTTTGCCTGTTCCTGTTATCTTTCCAGCCAGCCCGCGCCCTTTTCCTTTTTTTTTATTCATAATTATGTTCCCCACCAACATTTCTCTTACGTTTTGCGATGTTGCAAACAATTTCTTCATCTTCAATTGATGACATATTCATCAGTCTGTGAGCTTCCCAGTTAATTATAAGAGTTGATCATTTCTGCATTCCGGTTTAGCTCGACTTGTTCACTTAGCGACTGCAATGCACGACGCGGGATGCCGTTGTTGGAATCAACTTATCAGAATTCTCATTGCCAACAAGAAGTTCTTTGCTTTTAAAATGTTCTTTATGAGCCAATTTTGTAAAAGGATACATCTTTTTAAAAGATGAAAAGGTCTTTCAAGAGAAACAGCCAAATGGCTAAGAGAGTTTCTCTTAAACGTAGCTATGCTACTAAATGCGTCTGGTCTCACTTGAATGAGATTCAAATTTACACAGAAAAATAATTCTGTTTGTCTACTATTAGTATTACTAACACACATCGAGTATGCTTTGGTATATCTGAACAAATCGTAACGATTGCATAGCTCTTTACTTGTCACGATTCCGCAATAAAATGCATCACATCATGCCATCTGAACCGTAACTAGTAAGGGAGCTTTGTACTGAGTGTCACACCACAACTAGTTAGTCACACACGAGGGGATATATAACTGGTCTCCAGTGTGGAGAATCTTCTCGAAATTTTTTGGAAAACTAGCTATCAATCTGCTCCTTCTCTTTCATTATATCCCTTGTTAGGGCAGAGATCGTACGTGTATTTAGTCTACCTGAGGCTTTGAATACTTGTGATCCATTGTGCAGCGATGTCGTCTAGATGAGCAGTGAGAGAAGCATAGATACCGTGACAAATAAGAATGTCGTAAGATGAAACATAAATTTTCGTGCAGTTTAGAAATATGAAATAGGCTGTTATGAAAATGAAGTGACATAAAATAGAAACAATGTTATGCATGGGCAGGTTCTAATTGAGCAAAATTATAATGAAAGAAAAGATTATTAGAAAAAGATCTGTTAAAAAAGATATGAAAACGGGATTAATGAAATTTAACTTGTTGATTTGTTGAACGTTTAAATTCAAAATCCGTTTTTAAATGGTTAAAACAATCGGCAAAAAAATTGTTACTGTTTTATAAGGAAAATACTTTCAAACGAGCCAGCATGGTGGAGTCCCCGATAAAACGACAGAAACCATTGGAGTAAGGAACACTTAGTGCGTGCTGCTCTGCTCCCGTGGTGTGCGATACTAAAACAACGCATAAGCATCTTTATTATTTCTTTGCAATTTATCTGGTGTTTATTCTAAGAATCAACAGGACAATTTGCGTCAAAAGCTTTTTTCAGTGGAGGGCATCAGATCACAGTCGGAGGCCTTCTAAAGCACTTAATTGAAAGAGGGAAAATTAATTTAAATACATAAATTATTTTAATTGTAATGAAAGAGCTAATAATTCTAATGCGCCTAAACATTTTTTAAGAACGAATTATTTAAGCAGGTGAATAACCTCGCTCACAAAACAAAGGTTGCAAGTTCAGTTACCTTTGAGAAGACCGTGTGTGCGTGAGACATTTTCGTTTGCATAGGGATGCAAGGTCCGTTACGGCCTCCAATTTCAAGGAAATTCTCCATAATGTTTGGACCTTTAGACTTAACCGATGTTACGGTTGTATGTTTGACCATTACATACATATAAAGTTGTACTTAGTTCGACTGTTGCTTTTTTCCCCTTCTTCCACCATTTCCAGCGTTAGAAGGCTAGGAAATGTTAGGAAAATAAGAAAAGTGCTAAAGCGCATTGCTTTAAAAGAATGTTTTTTTACGCCCCCATACGATACAAATCGCGATCATGAAATGTTGTAGCGCATTTTACTGGCATTCTTTCTCTTTTCCTCCTGGTCTTTTTATCACTCTAAAGAATATATTCCGAGGTCGGAATAGGGAGAGGAAAGTCACAATCTTGCAAAGCTTTTGTATTTTGGTGATTTTGCTTCTGAGAATTTATGATCAATTATCTTGAAAGTCAATGGATAATTTGATAAAAGTCCTAATACCAATAAAGTAGCTGTATGGTAATCATACATTTCCAATTTGATAGACAGTAATAATTGATGAGAAAAGGGGTAAGTTTTCATTCCCCCCCCCCCTTTTTTTTTTTCCTTTTTCATTACATTATACCTTAA
This sequence comes from Elysia crispata, assembly GCA_033675545.1. Taxonomy (NCBI): domain Eukaryota; kingdom Metazoa; phylum Mollusca; class Gastropoda; family Plakobranchidae; genus Elysia; species Elysia crispata. The sequence continues at coordinate 433,725 of JAWDGP010007897.1, forward strand.
TCATTTCGATTTATTAAAGCATATTCAATAAGCATACTTTTCTCAAAAGATTTTATGGTTTGTTCACATTTCAACTTTTTTTGGGGGGTGGAAGCAGTATCTTAAGGTGATTTTTATGTATATAAAATATAGCGACACGTTGAGTTTTCACCACATTATATCAGAGCGTACCTTTATATATTGACGTCCTCCTTGCTTGTGATTATCGATTTTCGATTTTTAAAAAATTCAAGATTTTTGATCGATAGTATGTTTTTATATCCGAGAGGTGTTATCAACCTCACAAAACTTGACGTAGTTTGATCGTGTAGCCTTTTACTCTCTAGTTCTACCCCTTTCATCTCTTTGGCTTTGTTTTTCTTTTATTTTCATAGCTCTTAGATCGCTGATTCTTTAGGATTTACAGTTAAGATCTTGTTGAAAGTGTAGAAAGATCGAGCTCAGTAAGAGAATCTCTCCTCTCGCCAGAAGCGGTGGTCATAAAAATGGCAATTTAAGCATATGTGTATATAAAAAAATCAAATAACTTTTTGTTCATAGACGTAGCGGCAAGGTACATTAACATTTTCCCCTATAGAAACCTGGTAGCTGAATCTCCGAGTTGAGAAAAATGTAAATATATATGTAGATTTTTTGTAATAAAAATTCAGATATTTCGACAATTAAGGCAACTGCGAGTAGCAATGCATTAATGAGACCTAGACATTTACTGTTTCTATGGTTTAAGTGACCCAACCAGTGAGAGGAAATGAATACTTCAATGTTGATGATTGGACCTTTTATCAAAATGATTTTTTTATAAAGGGGAACTGCCAGTTCATTTTCGAATTTTCCATCTGGATTGTAGCTTTATCTAGAAAATTGCGATCAACACTGCAGCCTACGAGGCAATAGTGCAAAATCTTAACGTAGCGTTCCCTGGATTCCCAAGAGCTAATTGCCTCCACAATCATCATGAGTATATCCTTAATTGGTATGCGGACATGGTTTATCCTTTTTTCAGGATATTTGCATTGTAATGGCCCTTTTGTTGTATACATTCATTTACTGTGAGGTCTCCGGGTGCCTTAAGAGCGGCAAGCTTCTGTCGAATAAACAAACGTTTTCTAGTAGGTCGCCTTGTTTATTCAGGTGTAAGCACTGCCAGGGGAAATTTTAATGGTTGGGATAGACCTTGGGGCGACGCATCGATTTTATTATTATTCAAAGGTAATCGATAGAGATGCTAGTTGCACATTCCCGGCTGCGTCGTCTACACACTCTTTGCTACACTGCATTTTAGTATCGAATTGTTGAAATAGATGGACGACATGTAAAGTTTATATTTGAAGTGCCTGTTGAAATATTATAGGTCTATTCCTCCAGTCTCACGCCATCGTTAGCTATTTACAAGAAAAGTGTTTTACTGTCGTCTAAGCCTTTGCATTTGTGTTCAAAAGATTTCAGGAAGCCACCAATGTGTCCAAGAAATGGAGAGGACGGCAGTGAAAGTAGGAGACGCGAGCTTGATCCTAGAGAAAGCCGCCTAATCTCAGTTGTCAAAGATGTTATGGATAGTTGGTTTTTTTTTCCGCAAAGATTGTTCAGTAGAAACTTGAATACTTTTATCGTTTGTATCCGTATCCGGTTTGAACTTGTAGGAAATCCTGGCGGATTTTTGGAAGTCCCTAAAATACTCATTGGGCAGCACAGTCGAGCACGTTTACTGTCATGTATAAATAGAACTCTCTCTCTCTCTCTCTCTCTCTCTCTCTCTCTCTCTCTCTCTCTCTCTCTCTCTCTCTCTCTCTCTCTCTCTCTTCCGCCGCACAAGTTCTCTGGCCTACTTTATTCTCCAAACCACGCAGCGCAATCGAAAGCTTTCCTGCACTAGATTATATCCTATACCTTTCATTTCTTTCCAGTCTGAAGATTACCTCCGTGCTTTACTAGCGTGATCGGGTTTTTTAGAGTTTGTAGCCAAAAAGGACTAGATCTAGATAACATTTAGTTAAAATTATAGGTTTGTGGGATTTTTTTTCTGTAGCTTTCTAATTGCTTCTTATTCTTCTTTTATATTGTTGATTGAGATCTTTGACGCTCATGGTAAGTAGCCTAGCTTAGTAATTTTGCATTAGGAACTAGATTTTTTTTTTATTTTATAATTTTAGTGTTTGTGTTAAATTGCTATGCAGTGTTTTTAATCTCAGTCGAATTATTATTATATTAACCTGCAGTGCGTCTTTATCTAGATATGGATTCTGCACCCTTTAGCAACCGAAGATTTCTTCTTGTATTTTAGTGTACATTTGGTTGCCTTAACCGTTTATCCTATTTAATTTTTGATTGATTCTTTCAAATTTTCTAAAGCATTATTTAAAAAAAAAAAAAAACAACAACGTTAGAGTGTTCACAAATCTGTGTGTATTCTGTTGAGTTTCAATTCTTTTTATTTTAAATTATTACCACTGATTGATTCGTCCTCTTATTCTACCGCCATCTACATTTTTGCAGTACCTGTTCGATCTGGGTCTGAACATTTTGCGTTGTGGTTTTCTCGGCAAAAAGACAACCTTAGGTTGGTGAAGGAAATTAATGGATTTAGCGTCTAATATAAATTGAATAAACATATATATATATATATATATATATATATATATATATATATATATATGCTTATGAATACTGAGACGAGAAAAAAATTCTACGGACGTCTTCAAGATGCTTCGGTTGTGAAAGTAATACTTTTAATTACTTAATATAACATAAGTCCTCGTGAAAGTGCATTGTGGGATAGATCTAAACGTAGGGCTCTACTAATTGTCTGAAGCGGGTTGGTTGGTTGCTGTTTGTTGTTGTCATTTAATAAGGTTGTTTTTTTTTGTTTTTTTTTTTTAAATATATATATATACGGGCTCTATTTGTGTACGTTCTGTAACAATAGAGATATGATTCATAAAATACCGGCCGATGAGATGCTGGATAACTTTTTACCTCTCATGGAAAACTCTACTGGCAATATCATTTTACTTTATCAACACGGTTATTTCAGAGAAAATGTAAGAAGATCTCACAGATTAGACGCAGTCTTTGCCGATAAGAATACTACGTGACCCAGCCATTCCCGACCTAGGCTTCCTTCATTCATCGTAGTATCCGTGACGAAGGGTAGAAAAGTTGGTTAAGAAGCCGGCAGTGAGGCGGCGTGTTTTGTTTTTTTTTTTCCCTCTCTTCTTTGCAACAGCTTCTCTTTAAGAATGTCTCGGGAATGCTAAAAGCGCGTGTTAGGTTGTACTTGAGGATATTACAGTATTGCTTCTTCTGCTGTTTCAACTTTTACTGTGTGGGTTCCTGTTTCTTCACTTCAGCTTTTTCCTCCTCCTGTTACTTCAGTAGTGAGAGCTCTGCTGCATGCATCTTCTTGACTGCCATTTTATCTTACTGCTTACATCACCAATATTACTACACTGTACTACAACTGCTGCTGCTGCTGCTGCTGCTGCTACTACTACTACTACTACTTCTACTACTACTACTACTACTACTACTACTACTACTACTACTACTACTACTACTACTACTACTACTGTTACTTCTGCTGCTGCTACTTTTTATTTGTTTATTTATTTATTTATTTAGCAATGTGGCTAGCCTGAATCAGAGTGACTGTTATTGATATCAAGTTATCTTCTTTGCATACCTTGCAGCCATTCTGTATTCTACTTATTCATTTTTACTTCATAGAGAGTGATTCATACTAAATGTTATCGTAATGACTATTGTGACCTCCGGTCTGCAGTTTATGTAACAGCTGTTTCAATCAATATCCATTTATGAAACATTTTCATCATCCGCTATAGTTAGTCCCAGCATGGTCTACATGTGAGACGCTGATTGTAATAAGGCAATATCACCGGCAGCCTTATTACTCCACGTGATGCCCATTGTATCCGAATCCGGTCACATCTTTTGTAAGGTTTAATGTCATATCCGCAACCGCTGCTGTTTCACAATGGGGGAAAGTTGAACGTGAGCTCAGTCTCTAGTATTTTACTAGCCAATAAGACGAACCATAGGCTAGCTGGCGGCCGGCGTTTGTTATTGTCCTGTTTTCATTCCGGATCTTGTGACCCAAGTTGTCAGTTCGTCACTTGGCTCTTTATTTGGCCAGTAGCTGCGCATTTCTGCCTTAGTGTGTTGGTTTCACTGGGTTTATAGTATTAACTTTATACAGGCTTTAGGGTGTAAAGGCAAATCCCTAACAGTTAGCACTTGTGTATAGTAATGTCTTGTATTCTTACTGAACCTACCAGTTTCCATTTTAGAGACTTCGCGTAGATCTTAGATCTTTCTGGATCCAGATCGGTTTTTTTTTTTTTTTTTTTTTTTTTTTTTTTTTTTTTTTTTATAGAGGGGTCACGCGATAATGCATTTTTATAATGTTTCTTTATAGTGGCAAGAACGCGAAAAAAAAAATGGTGAAGTTTAAAGGTCCTGACGTTTTTTTTTTTAAAGAAAAGTCCAACTTAATTGTCACGAGGATCGTTTTCAAAAGTAAAAATGTCCCTTATCTCCAGCCCAGATCTTCATCAACTCTTCACGCGGTTCACGCATGGGGCACTTGTCAATGCCCTATATTCACCTTAATAAGCACAAAGCAAGTCTATGTTTTTAAGTTCTTAATGATAGGCAAACAAACAAAAAACCCACGTGCTTTTAATTATTTCTGACATTACAAAAGCTTCCCTGTCTCCATTTTCGAGTTCTTTAGAATTTTTTCCTTTTATTTGATTAATAATTTTTTTTTCAACACAGGTCAAGCGATGCACAAAACGTGGGTGAAATATTAATGGCAACAAAAATCTTTTATGAGGAGATTGTTTTGGTCTAGTAAGACTTGAGGAACGTTTAATAAAAATAAATCAACTAAGAACAGGGCTGATATCTACACAATTATACTGCAAATCAACTCTCTTGAAATATTTTGAAGAAAAATGCACCTAGGTTTAGATTATTGATAAGACAGTACTTTATTTTAAGAGAAACTTGAATGCGCCAGCAGCATAAATAATTTGTCTTTAGAATTGTTTGGGGAAAAAAATCGGATAGGCAGGCGGTATAGAGAGAGACTTTGTTTCGTTTTGTTTATCAGCGTGATACTTGTCTAGGTCTTCAGCTCAAAGCGATCTATGTCTTTTTCGTCATGTATTGTTTTTTCGGCATCATCTCGGTACAGCTATTTGAATATACAAGCTCATGTCTTTCTTTGCAACTGAGAATGTCTTATGTTTTACAAGCTTTGATTGCGGTGTTTTGCTTGGGTTTGGGAAAGCGGATGCCACACCCTTATCCTCCCAACTGGTTTCTTCAGTCCTGCAACCCTCAATATGTTTCGAAAAAAAAATTATGTATCAAAAACAGCAGCAGTATTTTTCTGAGCAGCAAAAGTACATCACAAGATAAGGAAACTGAGGGAGAAGCCAAGAGAAGGGCCATCCAAGATGGAGACCACAAAGACATCAGGCCAAAACGTACTCTGCACCGAAAGCTCTGTGGTCACAATTGTTTTGCAGTTTGCGATCGCAGTTGATGTGTGCGCCACTGTCTGGCAAACTCTTTGCAAAGGACTGAGGTGGAAAGGGGGGGGGGGGGGGTGGAGAGAGAGAGAGAGAGAGAGAGAGAGAGAGAGAGAGAGAGAGACTTTAATTATTCAGGTTCTTTAGGGAGTTGTGTGTCTTGACGCCTGGTCAAGTTGGTGTTGTTTGGTCAGCCCACAGAAAGCTGTTCAATACGACTTTCTCACAACGTCTCAGACCTCTTATCCAGAATAAAAGCTATGACAGACACGTACTTGACCAATAATCAGGTTAATGCAGCTATAGTCGGTGTTGGCGCCCTTAAGTTTTTTGTTTTGATAACCCGGAAAAGGCTAACCACTCGCTCTATCTTTCATTGTGAAGGGCCTTATCCAGAAGTTGGGCTAAACGCAGTTCCGAACTGTCTTGATTTCAGCTTTGATTTCAAAAGACATTTCGGGGGTTGGTCCTGATGTTTTCACATTTTATAATATACCTTCTTGTTTTTCTAGTTAGAGAGAAGGCTGGAGGAGAGGAAGGGTGTGTTCTGTTTGCTTGCGAAGGAAATTGTCTCATGTAACGAGCATTAAGTTTAAAACATCAATTATTATCCTCTGATGGAAAAAGCCACTTGCAGCTTTACTTTTTTCGTAAGACTCGTTACTTTTTCCCTCGAGCAGATATTGTTTTGTCTATCAAACTTGATCAGCTTATGCTGGGTGCGCTCTTTAGCTCTCAGTATTTAAATGAATTTTGTGCTAATATGGTCAACCCCCGGATCATTAGCGTGTTACAGTAATAGAGCGAAGAGTTTCTCTCAGAATAGAATCAAATCTATTTTACACTGCTACCACTGCGCTTTGATATATACTATGTGTACCAAACCATGTATCCTTTTCCGGAAGGGTTCATGTATGAACGACAATAAAGGAAACGGTCTGAAGGGGCGAAAATGGTTGTCGTGTACATAAAGAGTTGTCCACGTACATTCTTTACCTGAAAACCCAACTAGATTCAGGTCAATTATCTTAAGTCCTCTTTCAAGTCTCCTCTTGAACGCCTAAAGTGTTGCGGTCGTCTTATATCACACCGTCGAGACCATGTTATATTTAATCGCTGGCAGGAAGTGACTTGAGGACAATAGTAACATCATGCAGGTGGTACAGTGGGCTTTGTCAATAATCTTAACGTTTTTACCACCTCTAATTCAGATCTTTTTCCCTTTTATCCTGTACAATTTAAACTCGTTTAGTTTGCCCCTCTTAACTTATGTCTATTGTTTTAGAAATAAGCTGTAGTTTCCATTAGATTTTGTGGATGTAATGCATGCGTGTGTGGGGGTGGGAAATCTCGCATTTATACCCCCTCGGATATTGAAGCTTTATAATAATTTACAAACTTGAGACGTAGACTTTGAAAATATTATATCTCAGAAAATAACCACATTCTTTGTGCCTACCTTCCCATATTTAAAAAAGGTTTGTCTTATGTGTCCTAGATTGAAGCCACTTTCGTCAGACCCGAGGCTGTATGTTGCTCTGCATGATGTCTGTGTCACATGCAGCGTATTGCATGTGTCATAATGTGAAAACTAAGAAGAAGGTTGCGTTTCTGTCTATGTGTATAACAGAGTGCTGTTGTAAAATAAATCTGATGCAACAGGCAGAACAAGTGGATTAGCAGTGGGAAAAGTATTTTCCTGAAATTGTTTATGTACTTCATTTTTTTTTACATACAATTTTTGCTCTATCCTCTCATCTCTGAAATTGTATCGTAGGTTTGATGGTCAGAGAATTGTTGCCTTGAATGGTAAATGGTAAAGTGGTTCCGTCTTTTCAACTCTTGTGGTCTGAAATAACTTGACGTTTAGCTTTATAGTTTCAGTCGTGAAAGACTTTTTCGATGATTCCGTGTTTGGAACTTTCGTCTATTTTTCTTTGAGCTCACTGCCCTATCCGTTTTTAATGTAAATTCTAGTGTCGGCTTGGTTTTTATCATATAATCTCTAGGTAAGAACAAAGTATTATTCATACTACGTGATTGTGAGGCTGTCGAAATCGAATCAGAATATACAAAATTCGAATGCTTGATAACGACACAAAAGAAATAGCAGAAGCAAAAACACTAACTTAGACTTCGAGTTTACGTCAATCATTTCATTCCACCTCTTCACAACCTCTTAATAAGTTGAAAATACACGTTAGAAAAAAATAAGACTGTCTTGTTTGTCAACTAACATGGGGGGGGGAGAGAGAGAGAGAGTCTCTATAGCAATGGCTCTGGCTAGTTATAACGACCTCTTACACAAATCACGAGGGGGCATTGGTTTAACTGACTGTGGCCAAAGGTTAACATTGTGATTATCTTGATCCGTGCGCCTGTCAGAGGATGGCATTGTCTTGACCTGGGCGACCCTTACTGGTCTGTCAGGTAGGAACGCTTGTTACTTCAGCGATTATGGTGTCGCCTCTTACAGTGTCCCTAGGTGTCCAGGACGAAACAAGCTTTTTTTGTGTCCTCTCAGCTGATTAAACTGGTGTTGGTTAATATACAATTGCAACATATTTGTTCGCAAAGCAAAATTTTAAAAGTGACATATTTTTTTAAAATGATAAAGACAGTTTTAAAAAATCCATGGATCATTATTTTTTTTTTTTGTGGTATTTTATTACCAATGTGTAAAATGTAGCGATGCTTGATCACAATGCGTGACTCAATAAAAAGATGACATCAAAGATCGATTGAGGCGCTGGTGGAAGCAATTAAAAAAAGTGACAAACAAAGCTGTCGCACTTCAATAATAAAAGATCGTAAAAAAGGGGGCGCCTGAATTAGCTTCTTTTGATGTGCAGGGCCTAGAAAACTTCATTTCTGTCCTATATCTATAAGTTTAATAACTGCTCGGCTTTTTTACTGTGGTTTTGTAACTTAGAAAAGAAATGCTTTGTTACTTCTTTTTTTTTTTTCGTATAGGAAGACTGAATGTCAGCACTCTGCAAGTGTTAAGTCTTCAATCAGCTGATAATAGTTCGGTGGACAAGGCCCCGGAAGTCATAATTTTCAGTCACATAAATGGCTCATGCCTATTCCTTAATAGACTGACGTATTGTCACAAAATATGGGACCTTGGTTGTGTTAAAGCATTTATGACTCGAAATATCCCTTAAAATTGTTTGTCCTGCGTTTTGAATATCATTAAAAATCGAAAATCGATGAGAATCTTGCAGCTTGGAATGGCTTTATGGAAAGCAATTTTTTTTTTGTTTCCTTTTGCGTGATTTCCTTTTTATTCGCTTCAAAAAAGCACAATAAATGTCGTGAGTTGTTAAACAACATATGGCGTCCATTCACAGCAAGAATCCCCTAAAATCATCATACCACTTGGGACTTTCTTGTTGTTGAACGACAATGAACTTTAGCGCTTCTGGAGAGTAATGTCGTGACTTTTCTCCCAATTGCCTTTAAGCTTGATATGATGTGGTCATTGATATTAGATTAAGAAATCAATGAAAATCTTTGGATTGATTTTAAAAAACATTTTTTTCTTCAAATTTTAAAGTTTTTTTCTTCTTTTTCCCTCCAGGAAATGGCTGGTATTGGAGAATTACAAATCACTAAACCTGCCCCAGCTTTTGAGGCCAAAGCTGTTGTAGGAGCTGATTTTCAAACTGTCAAACTCTCGGACTATAGGGGAAGATATGTTGTTCTTTTCTTCTACCCTCTAGATTTGTAAGTTGGCTTGTTGTTATGTTATCTATTTTTTTTAAAATGCTTAGACGTTGAAGGCTAACAAGTAGCGCCCAAGAATGTGCTATCATCCAGCTTTGTATCTTCTTTTACAGCACACCACTAGGGTTGTAAATTGAATGTTCGGAGGAGAAATATTCGATTCCAACTGTTCACCATAAACCAAACTTCCTTTTTATTTTTATTTTTCTTTGAATTATGAAGTTCATTTGATGTATAAAGATGTTTAATTCTATTAATTTTTCAAAGGCATGACATGTGTGTGAATGGTTTTAAAAGAGCATATGTATAGTAACATGTAATTTGATTTTTTTGCGCATACATTTGTGAGTCCAATGTATGCCACATGTGCTTTTTTTCTCTTTTTGGTGGTCCAAATTCTCTGTCTTTATCTCAGTCTTTTTAACTCTACAATTCATTGTTAACAAATTGATAATGTCAGTTGACCTACCAGTGAGGTGTCATTTTTCGCACTGATCATCCTTGATTTGAACATTGTCAGAGATTCGTTTCTAAGAAAAACAGTTTGCATTTTTTTTTCTTCTTTTCACCTAGATGCAGATAAATACCACCTTAAGCTTAGGTAAAGACATGTCACTACATTCTGTAAAACTTATCCTGGACATCATGAGCATGTTTTGTAACTGCTTAGCAGCATAGACATATCCACCTCTTGTGGGCTTCTATGACTTTAAAGTCATTTTTACTTTAACTTTTATTTTTACATCGAGTGCAATTGAGCTATATGCTTTTGAAAGAATAACGCATCTTACATTTGTATCGTAATTAAAGTTGAGCATATTTCATTTGTTAATCGGCTTTAATTTTTTATATATATATATATATATATATATATATATATTCCTCAGCACTTTTGTATGCCCTACAGAGATCATTGCGTTTAGTGATCGTGCAGATGAGTTTCGTGCTATCAATTGTGAAGTCATGGCGTGCTCAACAGATTCTGTGTATTCCCATCTGGCATGGTGAGTGACTGTCTTTCTTTGAAGAAATTAAATCTCTTATTTAAAAAAAAAAAAAATGAATTTATTACATGTAGTAAGAAAGGTCAAATTGACTACGATTTTGTTTCACAGAAACAAAATCCTCAGTTTTTAAATTAGGTATGCCTTTTGCCAAAACTATACATAATGTGTGTTCTGGAGGCTTTTATTTATTTAGAGATTTTATTGGATATCACCAAATTTTGTTAACCTCTTTTGCAAGAGTTCTGGCTTGACTCTTAAAGTATTTCAAGATCAAGAGTAAATGATAATTTCCCAAAGACAGACTTGTTTGGTTTGAACATAAGATATAGAATGAAATTTGAATTGTTTTGAGAATATTCTGGAGCAGATCTTAAAAAAAAATATTCTTCGAATGTCATAAGCATACCAAAGTGATGTACATTAGTATGTAAACATTTTTATATCTACAGGTGATACAGTGAGCTTTCTATTTTCATTCACGGATCTCTTCTCAGCTCAATTAGTCTCACTTAACCTTCAAGGCATTCTTTTAGGTCTGTTCTATACTCTATCTTAATAGTGCTTACACATAACCAAAGTACATGTAGTTTGCTTGAATCAGAATTAAAAGGATCAACACTAAAAGGTATCACTTTGCTACAAGTTTGGCCAACACCTTTCCTTTTTCTTCTTTTTTTGTAGTGGAAAAATGAAAATGAAATTTTTTCATGTCAGAAAAGTTCAGGCCTTACTTAAAAGCTGAAACAATCATATAACTTATGAAACAATAGAATTTTTTTTTTTCTGTTTTTGTTCATTTTATTCATTTTCATGTGATCAATTTCAGGGTGAATACACCAAGAAAACAAGGTGGTTTGGGAACAATGAACATTCCTCTTTTGGCAGACAAAACAATGGAGATCTCCAAGAAGTATGGATGCTTGAAGGAGGATGAAGGAGTGGCTTTCAGGTGAGATAAAAAAAAAAAAAGAATAAGTGACATTTGTCTGTTTTTGAAGTTGAGTGACTTTTTTTGGTTTGGATAGTAACTTCAATTGTAAATATATGCAATGAACAAGGAAAGATTATCTCTGATTTTAAAAGAAACGTTAAAGCATCCTGATTTTTTACTTAAAAATTAAATCTTAGAATGTCACAAATCCCTTTTTTCTTAATTATTAGAACTTTTTTTTTGTATGTCACAGTCACATAATAAGTGTAAAACTATGTCCTGTGCTGTTTTTTTTTACAGAGGTCTGTATATCATTGATGACAAAGGTAACCTGCGCCAGGTCACCATCAATGACCTTCCTGTGGGCAGGTCTGTAGACGAGACCTTACGTTTAGTGCAAGCCTTCCAATTTACTGATAAACATGGAGAAGGTAATTGCCTTTTTCCCCTTTTTTTTTTTTTTTTTTTCATGCAAGATAAGTGGAAAGTAATCGTGTCAGGCACTTTATTCTGTCATGAAGATCACAGATTATTGTGTACATCCAAATATTTATATCAAATAAATAATTTCGGCTGATTCTCCTGTTAATATAAAATCTGAGAATATGAGATAGATTCTTGATCTAGGGAGCTTTTTGTGACAGATCTGAAGGATAGTATACCTCACTTCCATTAAGCTTTTGCCCACACAGTCTAACAGGCTTAAGGCAATGTGCACTCAACCTAGAGTATTGATAAACCTTTCTCAGGCAGGATCGATATCGCTAAATAGTTAGAGACTTGTGTTTTTTGGAAATGGCAATATGTGTGGATTTTGAATTTTAACTTACAAATTTAAATGCACTGTGGTTAGTCCATTTTCTTCTAGAGGTCTGTCATCAGATCAAACATTCTTGTCATAGTAATCAATGAAAGTTTTATACCATGTACAATACTCAAATACGAGCTCAAAGTAATAGTATGTTTTTATGCACAAAAGTAATTATTTGTCCAATCAGAACAATTGTACAATTCACAATGCTTTACTCATTTTTGCAATTCCTGTGAACTTTGTTGCTATTCTTTTTTTTTTTTTTTTGGTACAGTGTGCCCTGCTGGTTGGCGTCCTGGAAAGGAAACAATGAAGCCTGATCCAAAGGGGAGCAAGCAATTTTTTGATAAAGTGAATTAACTCAACTGATATTATGGAGGCATGTCCACTCAATTAAGTTATCCCAAAAGATATTTTTGACAGGCTACTCCTTCTTATTTTGCAAATGAAAAGGATGACGGTCACATTCTGTAAGCAATTTTTAGTTTTCTGGGATTGTTTTTATTTTGATCTTCAGAATATTATCAATTAACTGCATTGTCTGAATTTCCCAAGCCAGACTTTCAATTTAATAATATTCTTCATCATAAAATTATATTATATCTTAGTCACGATATTGTGGAAAAGAAAAAGACATTCCAAAGTGAAAGGCTGGCTTATAAATTAACATAAATCATGATGAAATTTATGAATATTGAATAAATGATGAACTTAAATTGTATTAGTTTATATAACTATCACTTGTTATACTCGAAGTAGCCAGTAATTTACTAAGTTATTTCAGATACCTTTTAAAATTTGACATCCACAGGAGAATGGTATTGTTAGATCCATATCAGTATTTTACATTGCACTCAATTACAGTTGCTCTATCATACGAAATAACCGGTTTGTATTATTTATTCTTAAATTTGATTGTTTTTACTCAAATTTTTCTAAGATGTGTGAATATTTTGTTACAGAGAAATTCAAGCTCCAGCAATCTCAGTTTCTATTATTGGCTTAATGTTACTTTAAGCCAGTTACAGATTAAATTTACACTCATTGATATGGCTTTTCTCCTCTTTCTTTTTTTAACCAATATGAGTATTACATCCATGTGTTTTTGATCAATACTTTTCTTTAGACACCTTTGAAAAATCTAAATGAGATGTAATGAATTTATTTTCATACTTATTATGATGTCTACACTTTTTTGCAATGTAGGGGCTTTTGCAATTGCTTTGTGACTTAATAAGCAAATTTCATTGAAAAAATAAGTTTAGTCTATTTATTTAGTATTTTCTATTACAGTTATACATGAAACCCCATTTCTTTGATGTAGCTAGGTTATTGAATGTTCATTAGATTCATTCGTAAGGATGTAGTAGAAAAGAGCTAAATCCTTTGAAGAAAATGTTTTGTTATCCTCATTTTCAAATGTAACTTTTTGTTCCTTCTAATCAATATAAATCTTTGTTCTTATGAAGTTAGCATGTAGTTCTGATATCTTCAGGATCAAATAAACTTTTATATGTTTTTGTGTCCCAAACCTTTATCATTGATTGCTTTATGTTTTGTTTTTGGTTTATCCACTAACCACCATATTAAGTATATATACCTCTTTGTTACATTTCATTGAAGTATAAATTTAGAAAAACATGATTTCCACAAATGTATGTCATATGCTTCATTTTTTCAATAAGTGAAAATGCCAACTGGCTATGAAAAAAAATCCTGAACTTTTCCCACATGCCCAAATTGATTTACTCAAAAGACACTCCCCATTAGAATTTTTTTCAAGTTTTGGATGCAGATGGAAGATAAAATTAGATATGCAACTATCATACAGTTTGAAATGATGCTTTCATTGCCTCCTGTGGAAGATTTTTGTGACAAATTTTTCTCATTACAGAGAATACCTGCTGTTCTTGTTGATCTTTTTTAACCCCAAAGATTGAAAACAGTTTCAGATCAGCAAACAAAACCCAAATGATATCTGATAGACGGATCTTTGAAAGTACTTATCTCTAAAGGCTATCTCCTTGTAGAAAGAAAAAAAAAACGAGACATAAATAAACAACTTGTAAAACTGTACATGGTTTACATACACTCAACAGAATTTTTATTTGTTAATAGTTACACTGACCCGTACAATTTACAAGCACATAAACAATTTTATTTTTACATTAAATCAAAACCATCAAAATAATGAAGAAAGCGATGTGGACAAAGACAAATGAAGATGGTACCGATAAATGAGAAGAGTTGTGACACCTTTCATTAACAAATGAAAGGCATCCCATATTGTCCTTTAAAAAGTAAAGTGATTTTTTTTTTCCCTTTGTCCCTACATTCACATATGATTGTTTTTATTTACAGGTGGTGCATACAAGTGGTTCTTATCAATATATTTACATTACAAAGGCAAAAACGGTGCACTCAATTCAACATCTCAAAAATATGTAGTGCTAGCTAAATTTTGTACAAAATACATGTAAATATTTTAAATTAAATGATGGGATCTCAGAACACAGGTGATAAACATTTTACTACAGCCGCTGAATTTAGGAAAATCTTTACCATTATCACATTTTTTTTTCCTTTTTCCCCAAAGGGGTGGAGTCCACATAATTTTATTCCAGACATGGAAGATATATATTTTAGGCATAAACTATATATTCTTCCCCCCAGCAAGGTGTGCCAATTTAAAGACAAAAGTTATGTACATACGTATGTTTTCACATAAAATGCATTATTTTGATGTCAATAGCCACATCAAATACCTGGAAAGAAATGTTTTAACCTAAGAATTTAAATCAAAATTTAGGTCAGAAATGAGCTTAAACGTTGGTATCAACATTTCAAGGCCTCAACAACAGAGGCAGATGGACTTAGGAGATACATTATATTTTTAATTTGCTTCATCAAACAACTCGGGCAGTGTTACTCGACTTATGTTTGAAAAGTCTTAATAAAGTGACCAAGTGACCATTCCACTAAATGACCCCTTCGAATGACAAGGATAAGATTTCTTGCAATCCATAAAACTGAATCAATTATTTAAATCTCAATAAAAGATATAAGGGTATAAAAAAACAAAACAAGCAGACAGCTATATTTCAACTACTATATTATCAAGGCAGAGAAAATTTTTAACCACAATATAAATAGATTCTTAGCTTATATTACTCTAGATTTATTAATAGCATTAGGCCTTTTACCAAACAGCCAAAACTATTAAATACCTTTGAAATTTTGTGCTTTTTTAATTCAGCTAGTCGATTAGGTGTTCTGCTTCTCTCACAGATCACAAAATGAAAAAGTTCCTATCAAGAGAGGTAACAATAAACAAAGAGCGCTTAGCTGTCTAACAAGAATGTTGTTGGGACACTTAATTGAGATCGCTACTGACATAAATAAAACTTTGGAAAATTTTATCTTAATATTTCAAAGCTTCAAAAGCCCTCATTTAAAACCTGAGAACAACTGCTATAAAATTTCAGCATATCAAAACACCTTTACATTCATTTATATTTAAGAAATCAAGCTACATTATTTTTATCTGTGTTGCATAAATGTATTAACTACACATAAAATGATTTAAGTTAAAGGTTATACAGCAGGTGGAATAAATTGTTTAAAAATGCATCTCAAACAACCCTGCCTAAAAAGGGAATCCCCATACCACCAAGCTGTTGAGTGTAGCTGGCAGACGCCTTACAAAATAAAGAGCTGCCGCTTGCCAATTGTGTCCTCATACTTGCATGTGTTTGTAATGCTTCTACTGCCTGATGATTGACTGAGCAACAGCTAGGATAGTTTGGTTTGTAAAGCATAAGCTCTTTAAAAAACTATTGTTATTGGTGCTAATGAAGACTGGATGTGATAGTAAACTGTGAAGCCCTTTCAACTTGAATACAGAATTAATAAGTCTAAACAGATGAGTTCAACAAATTCATGATTTTTTATATCTGTATATAACCTTATTCTGATGGAGTACAAAGCTATTTAAACACAACGACATTAACAAAAATACATGATCATAGATAGGTAACAATGAGTTTTGCTTCAAAAAAAAATAAAAAAAAGAAAGAAAAGATCCAAGCAGAAGACTATCTTAAGAGAATTATGCTTTGATATGTTTAAAGATTAGAACAAATGATTCTGATATCATGTATTTAAATTGAAATATAAGTAACTTAGTTCCTCTTTTTCTATTTCAAAAGTATATCTTTTGTTACAATTGAATGCAAATTTTACCATTATTCACACAGGTAATATTCTTTGAAATGCTAACACCTTTAAATCTGACATATAGACATGATACTCACTTGGACAGGCTGATTACCACTTGAGAAACTAAAGATACCATGTATTATTTTTAATCCAGAATATTTTCTTTGTCAAGTTTAATATAAGGAACAAAATTACTTCAGATCATAAGAATATTTTCCCTTAGGTTAAGAGAAAGTGATGCTAATATGAATATGTATTGAACATCAGATACTACTCAAAAGGGACTTAATGGATGCTCAACTAGAAAAAAACTTGTCCAATGTGGGGTAAAGCTTTCAAAAGACTCTTTTATATGTGGGTGAGGAAGCCATGGTTACTTAAGCACACATCTGAAATTGCATTTATCGAGCTAAAGTGCCATTTTAAATAAGCTTTCTGTCATTTAAAAATGGTGCAAAAAAATAACTCTATGACCTGATAAATATGTCTAGCAGCCTATTTAAAGGTAATAACATTTATCAAAGTACATTTTTTCTGAGCTTCTAGATAATGTATTTAGTTTAAAATAATTGTATTTGTGAAGAGATATTTGATTATACGCTCTCTTTTTTTGTTGTAATGTAAAACAAACAGTATTCCAGTTATTTAAAAATATTTCTTTTTTTTTTTTCAAATTCCACATGGAAGTTTAGAGCAACTGTTGGCACTTATGCCTGAATTATCCTGACACCCATATACATAACTTCAAGCCTAGTAAATTGCAAATAGGAACAACCAAAAAAAGGATCTATGTATTTGAAACTGTTAGCATTGCAAACTTAAATATATATGAGTAAGTATTACATCAGATATACTACACTTTTTTTCTGTCACAAACTCAATTATATAACAATCAATGTGACATTTAATACGAAAAAGTTTTATCAATGTCCTTTATTTATTTCCATTTAAAAAGATGAAAGACTCTATATAAAAATGTATCAAAGTTCAACAGAATTTTAAAAAAAAATCAAAACCAAGTATTTTGTTGTTGATTTTTCTTCCAATTTCTATGTCAGTTCTCCAATTTCACTGTTTTAATAAGACTGTCTTAAAAAGAATAAATAAAATAAGTACTAAAGAGAAATTTACTATTTAAAAAAAATGAAAGAAAATAAAAAAAAAAGATAATTGGAAATCCATGTTGAATTGCTTTTGCATTAAATGCTATTAAGAATTAACAGTGCTAGGGATATGACATGTAAAGAGATATTCAGGCTAGAACCCAAAGGCAGTCATAAACGAGTACATATGATCATCTGAGCTTATTACAATACAGCCATAAGCATGCTGGCAAACAATAAATTAATGAAGATTGATACAAAAACAAAGATATGCATTTTAAAGGAAAACTAACATATACCAAAAAGCTCATGGAATAGATTTGAACTATACCCCTGCAAGGCTAAAGTTCAATTGTTTATCTCGGGTACATTTTGTTTTCCTTAACTTAAGCTTCACAGCTGATTAAAACTTTACAAAGCTCAAAATGAAGACATTTATTTAAAAAAAAAGTGAAAGCACTTTCCCTCAATGAGACTTGCCACTGTCTTTTTAACCTTGCAAGGGGAGACTGAGCAAGGCAGACCAAGAGTTGAAAACCAAACTTCAAGGAATGGACAGATGTTCATAAAGCAAGTAATTCCAGAAATGTTTGAGATCAATGACAAAGAATGAGACCACAATGTACAGGAAGAAAGAGCAAATTGTATTATCATTATTCCCTGTTGATATAAATCAGACATTATGATACAAAATCAAAATGATCAAAATATGCTTTGTCTTTAATTTAATGTGTAAATTATACAGGTAAGAAAGCAGTAAAATGATTTTTCGAAAGTCACACAATTCAAAGTGTTTGTCATTTTCTTTTAGTCCCAAGAACAAAAAGCAAGTTAAAAAAAACAAACTCTTCACTGGGATCTAAGAATGCAACAAAATAATATCAGAATCATAATAAGCATGTTTGAATAATCCTGCCAACCACTCAAGGGTTTGGTCTATAGCTGTACTTCTGCACAATCATGATCTCTATCATTTCAACTATATATGAAGGCTTCTATGACCCTCTTTTCAGTAGCTGTAAAAAAAAAAAGGTAAGAACTGAAATTTCCCATAAAAATTCTGAAATTTTACCACTTTAATAGCTTTTATGTCTCCATAATTAAAATGTTTAGCATAACAATTTTTTTTTTCTTTTAGTTCTGAATTGAAAATTTTCAAAATAGGATTCTTAACATTTTGCCATGGAATCCCTTCGAACATATCATTTTTTTTCTTTCAAATTTGTTGAGGTAACCCGATTTTTTTTACTGATATGAGTATGGAAATAAAGTGCAAAGTGCTCAAATATTACAAATATAAAGCAGAGCTTTCATTTCATGCAAATATGGCCGTCAAACCATACATGATGGTAAGAATAATAATAAGAAGAATCAAAATAAGTTTAGTTGTTTTTTCTTAACTTCAGCTTTGTTACAATTTGTTGCAAGAATTTAAAAAAAAAAGAAATTAGTAGTTCAAAAATACGGATTGAGCAAAGGCGTAACAAAGAAATACTGCCATGACCTAAACAACTGTTTATTTTTTTTTCTTTTGCATTGTAACCATTGCTTGACATTGGTTGCTTCTCTACATTAAAAATAAAAGAGATAACATTACCATGAGATTGATCTATCAAAAAGACCTCCATGCAAAAAAGATCAGAAAATCTGTTGAAGAAATAAATAGAAAATATTCTTGCACAAAAAAAAAGAAAGAAAGAACACAATGCTGTATAGTTCATAAAATATTTTTTTTCTATGGGATGTTAAAAATTAACATTGCCTTTGACTTTCACTCCTAGAGGTTTGAAATCAATGTGCAGAAAGGACCAGAGTAGAGAATTCTTGCATAAGAATAAGATGCAGAAGGTCTCGGGAAAAATATTTTTGCAACTTGTAACCTATTTATACTATCCAAGTTGTGATCAAACTTTCATATGTCAAAGGACTTTAGGTGAAAAGTGATTCAACAATCCCCCAAAACTACATCAGTTGTTTCAGAGCATTATTACATGCTAGTCTAGGTGTCTAGAGGAAATTGTAGAGCTCTAGCCCTTAGATTATTTTATGAAAAGATTAAATGCAGTACAATTACGGATTATTCTTTTTACCTTGGTATGCTAACAGGGTAGCAATTTGATCAGTTTATGCATTCAAATGTTTTAGCTCAAACCAGTTGAAACACATGGGGATCTTTAAATTTTCCATTTTCTCACTTGTGAGGAAACATTCTTATTCCACAAATTAGAAACTATATTTCTTCAATTCCATCACCACATTTAGCTGCCTCCATAAAATGTTGCACCAGTCCAGCATAAAGTGTCTCTATTATCAAAATTTAACTCATAATCGTGTTCATGATTTTTTAATCCATACTTTTTCATTGCCTTTCTCTACTACCCATTTCAGGATTAAGCTCAAAAAGGATTAAATTATCAGCTTGACTCTCCATCTCCAACCTCCATCTTTTCCACATCTGGTGCTCCTCCTGCAGACTTCCTCAATGAAGGCCCACCTCTGTGCTCAACCAATTTGTTCAGAATTTCGTGGCCAATTTCCTTGACCCTGGGGTTTAGCCGTGGCATCTGCATCAGACCTAAGATGTGATCATGTCCTCCCTCACTGTCTAAGAGAGTCAAATAACGTGAAGCTGCAAAATGCAATAGAGACAAAACAAGTTTAGATTACTTTATTCTTTACTTGATGCAAAGACATTGCCAGTGTCGTTTGTTTTTTTTTATATACTTCCAATACCATGCGTATTATGTAATCACTTTTCCCTGATACAAAGTCAAACAACAATGCTTATTCTTTAAACACCAAGCAAAGCTGAGAAATTTTTGAGGATGATATTTTTATTTTTTCATGTTTCAATATTGAAAGATGATGAGATGGATAATCAGATTTAGGATAAAAGAAGGAGTGAAAAAGTTGAGTAGAACACAAAAACTGATATTTTGGAGAAAAAAATGGTATTTTGATGAAGTTGCTGTTGCTGCTGTAATGACTTTATCATCACCAAAAATACTTCAAAACACGAAATGCAAATATTTTAAGGTATTTAGTGTATGTGGTTATGAAACCTAAATGTCAAACCTTAAGAAAGGTATACATCCGAAAAAGCTGAAATTTCGGAGCTACTTGTGGAAAACATCGTTATCAAACAAAACAGCAAAGATAACAAATATTGCACAAAAAATATGTGACCTGGCCCTTGCTTTTTACATTCTTCCTCTGTTTTCTCATAATCATCTGAAACTAAACCTCTTTATAAATATATATTTATATTGTATTTCATGAAATTCTCAAATCAACATTTATGACGTTAACAAGTTTCGGATCAAGATCTAAGTCATTGGAAAGGACAATATTATATCAAATGCAGTTTTACTATACTGCTCGGGCCTGGATGGGGGCTAGAATCAACCATGCTTGTTCACATACTGAAAGAGTGAACTTCAAGTTATCATAAATTATTAACCTCTGACCTTTTTTCAACAAAATAAAGACCAAGGAAAAGTTGAACCTCTCTACAAGAGTTCTAGCATTTAGTCCGCAACTTTTGCCTTAGAAATAGATCGTGTTTATCATAGTTACTTTTCCTCATTTATATTGAAGAGAGTATATGCGAATGGATTTGAGGTATGTCTCATCCCTGAGGACAATAAAAATGGATGATTGGTAATGATGGTTTTAAATAAATGGAATTTGTCATAAAAAAAAAAACAGGGGAGAAAAAAACACACCAAGTGGCCCTAAACAAAGACTATGAAAATCTATACCCAGATCTACAACTTAAGCGCTCAATGTAAAACTTTTTCTTGGTGTCTAGCTTTATGAGGACATTTAGTATAAAATTACAAATAAGTCTTTCCATCACTGACCATTTTTGGATGTCACATGGTGGATAGCCCAAACAGCCCATAACTGAATTGGTGTGTCAGTGCTTTGTAGTAAAGGAAAGAATGGGCTGAAAGATCTGGAAAAAAAATTTGTTTATAAATAACAGAAAATATGATACAAATTATATTTCTGCAAGTTAAAAAAAAATTAAACAGTTCAGATAATATGACAGTTAACAAACTGTATTTGTGTAATAATTTTACTGCTAAATCAAGATCAAAATCTTAAAAGAACCAAAGATGTTCCACATAGAATTTAAATTTTCATTTTCTGATTTTGATCCTGAAAGGCATTTCTGACACATGTAATTAAAAACAGCAACACTCAGGTTGTATTATGATCTTCGAAAAAATCTTTCCTTTAAAGAAAACAATGATTATGGCAGCACCATATCAATTGAGGCAAAAGATAAAAAGTGGTAGACAAATATTAAGCCATTGGAGACATTTTACAAAGATTTTGAAGAATCCAGATTTAACACTAGTAAAGAGATATAGTTACCATTTCGTGCCTAATCCATATTTTCTTCTCTACATATCTATTATCCATAAATACCTGCTGACAGCCTTCAAAAATTTGTAACTGACAAGGTTAGATCTAGTTACTGTTTTGCTATCACAGATAAACCAATGCACAGAAAAGCTAATTTATTAAAAACTTTTAACCTAACTTCAAAACAAGTGAGTACTTATTATGATCCTGATTATCCTGAGAAATGAATCAAGGAATGATCAGCTTAAGATACTGGAAGAGACTGAAATGAAGGTCTTTTTAGGTGTATGCATAAGAGGAATTCTTGCCAAAAAAAAAAAAATCAGCTGTGTTCATTTATGTTTTAAAAATTTAAAGAAAAAGCCCTTTCTTACAGTTTTGTTATCAAAAAAGACAATAAATTATGACATAAATGATTTTACTATTTCAAGACTGTCCTGAAAGCTTTGGCAGAGAGTCTTCAACTCTTTATCTATAAATATAAAAGCGGACTTAGGGGGCTTTGACTGCGAACTCCTTCATTATTATCTAACACACACCTCTGAAACTTTGCAGGCATCTGCAGCATTCATGTGGCTAGGTTTTAATACATAAAAAAATCAACGCAAACTTGTTTCCTCGATTTCCCCAAAACGCTTTGTTTCGTCAGCAAAGGTTTACTTACTATCATCAATTTCACGCGCCATTTTTTTCATCCTTTAAAAACCAAAGTCTTTCTCAATCGACTTCAGGTGTAGATCTAGGTTTAAATCATTGCGTGGCTAAAAATTCCCGGAAGGCAGTCCACTTTTATGCACTCAGAGCAAAAATTAACAGCTTTCTAATTTATTAAGCGATAAAAAGAATCCAAAAACAGATTGGAAAATAATAGAATATTAAGTTGATTTCCATTATTCCAAAAGAAATTAATTTCTATATCTAAATTTTGTGTTTAGAACTAGAATTATCGAGATATCTAGATTCTAGGCAAAGATTGATAGTTAGAGGCATATAATTTTATCTGGATCATGTAAGTAAAAGGAGAAATATCAAGACCATTTATAAGCCTCTTTAAATACACATACGCACCCCAGCCCTCAAATTGACACCAGGGTCCCGTTTGTAGAAAGGGGTTTTCAGCTTGTTAAGATATAAATCTGAAATTGATTTTTTATAATAAGAGAAAAATAAAAATTAAAACTGAAGCACTCATGCAGCCCTAAAGCTAGAGCCGCATAGGCTTATAGACTTGAAAACATACTAGCTGGTTCATGCTTTTCATACCTCTCACCATGACTTCAAGATATATCATTCTAGACTGAGAAAAAGAAAGTATAATTGACAAGAAAATGCCTACCTGTAGGCAACCATTTCTGCTTTTGGCTGTTCCCAATTTGAAACTACAGACATCTGTCACAAGAAAAAAGAAAAAAACATTATAGAAGCACAATCAAAAACAAAAAAAAATAATAATACAAGATATTGTAGAGACGAAATAGATTCATACAATCAAATGTTCTAGAGGGAAACAAAAATAAAAATGAACACAATATTTTTGCAAGTAGCATTTTCATAAAAAAAACTTTATACAAGAGAAGGATGATTGGTGATATAATCATGCTTTTTCAATATTTGAACATATATTTACATCGACAACAGGGCAATTTTAGATTTTGTATTCACTGTTTTAAACACTTTGGACAAAGCAAAGATTCTTCGGAGAATTATAAACCAATTGGGGCCAGAGCTTATCACAATTCCAGTACAATTAAGGGGATGAAAGACATTTTAATCATAAAAAATAGCACATTTGTCTTTCACAGGTTATCATCCCAAGCTTAAGATAGAACTCATTCACACCGAGTCTTGTTGTAATTGATTGAGAAATGGTGAGTTTAAGGCTTGTGTGCTTTTTCCAGAACTGCCACACAAAATTTTTCTTAAGAAGGTTCAGAGCAACAAAAAAGAGGAATCTGAGAGAAAAAAGTGGGATGACTTATGCTAGACTAGAAATATCTAGAGATAGATGTAAATTAGATCTGATACTGATTTCTTGACTTAAATGCTGAAGATTTACCTTAGGTCTAGATTATACTGACTCACATTTTTTTTCTAAACTTTTGAAATTAGTCAAAGCAAGCAGCATTGTCCCCCCACCCCCCTCTCTCTCACTCAACCTATCACAAAAACAAAACAAAAAAATTGAATAATTGTGGAGCATTTATTTCTTTGCTCAGACTAAGGGGTTGAGTGACTTGATCTAGCCCATCTACAGCCAGGTATCTTGACATCACTGCTTTTCACTGACTCAACTGAAGCATCAGAAAGGTTTACTTATCACTGTGTACATATTTTAACATGCATATTGAGCACTGCTGTCCTTATCTTCACCTTTTCTTATACGCATTTGAGCTGAAAATGATCAATATCAATTAGGTCTAGAACTTCACTTCAGCTGGCCACGTAAAAAAAAAAAAATCTGACACTTAGATCCAGATTTATAATTGATTGCTTCGGAATGAAAATCAACTACTGATGTCTCATGTAATACCCGGACCCAGTTTCAATAGATCTAGATTTACTCCAGCTCTGTTTAGGTTTTTTCAATTGACTAGATTCAGATAATAATTAGTACACACATATATACTATACATCCAAAAACATTGGAACTGCAGAAGTAAAAGTATGTGCCCTTTGAAAGGATATTGTTTACAAAATAGCATAGTTTACCAAGCCATTGTAGTACAAAAAAAGCACAAAAATTACAGACAACTACATAGGAATTACAGAAAACGATTTTAAAAGTAAGTACAACCAACACACTTCCAGCTTCAGACTAGGACAAGAGTGATCAGAAACAACCCAAAGCGAGCATATATGGAACCTAAAGCAATCCAAGACAGATTTCACCATCTCGAGGAAAACTTGTTAGAAAAGCAAGGCCTTAATCATCTATAACATAAAATGCAACCTGTGCATTGCTGAAAAGTTCTACATTCTAACCGAAAAATCAAGCCTGAACAAAAGAAATGAGATGTTCTCCGAATGTGGACAACGCAAGAAACATCTACTCAAAAGTGCGGACCGAAAGATTCACCTTAAGAGATGTAGATCATAGAAACACAGTAAGTGATCTAGACTTTTCTTAATTTATTTAAGCTCCTTTAATCTTGAAGATGAGAACTTTTCTAATTTTGTACTTCCTAAACAAGATTTATGTATGTATATATATATCTTGAAGAGAGAAAACTGCCTAGCCATAGATATCTGAAACAGAAATAAGAAATAATCCTTTGTTGAAAATAATGGCGAGATAGTATTTTTCTGGTGAATGAATGAAAAGTACTCAATGGCCCAATATCTCAGATACTTTCTCAACCACAATAATCTCGAACCTCGATATTTCAATTGGAATTATAAATAAAGAACAAAAACAATGATATACTTTTATACTTTCACTTTGATCGTATTTTAGAAAAAATGAGGATGAATCCACCTTAATCGCAATGACAGTGACAGGTCTGTTTTTCATACAAGATTTAACTTAAAAACCAAACAAAACTAAAAAAGTCAATACAATACATATTATGTACCAAATCCTCCATAATATCATATCTGTCCAAGCCAGCAAGGCTTCTCCATGCAACATCTCCATCACAGCACAGGTGTGCCAATATTCCAGCAGCAAAGTAGCTTACATCAATGTGCTTTCCATGCATCATATGTCTGGGCAGATATATTTTTGTAAGCAACTAATGAAACATATTAAATTTAAACTATAATACACTAAGTATGACATGAGGTGATTTATTTGATGAGAAAAGAACTAAAATGGCATTTCAAGAGACAGAAGACATTTATTTTCAGAGTAAAACAATAAATAAAAATAACTACAGTAAAATTAATTAGGAATTCCTATGTATACATACCAAGTGATAATAAGATATTGATTTTAAAATGCTATATCAGGCACTGATTCTGTTTTAGTATAGATCGAATAAAATCAAACCAACAGACCTATCAAAGTTAAAGCAGTGAAACAAAAGGCTTAGGCAATTGAAAACAGATGCAACAAATTAGCCCATAGTTTGCCATAGCAGTACTCATAGTATTAGTCCTATGCCTATTAGCGAAAAATCAATCCAATAGCCTTAGCAGATTTTGCTGCTGGGATACCTTTGTTTCTTTCAAACCTCAATTAACATAGTTGCACTCT
Source organism: Elysia crispata (assembly GCA_033675545.1). Lineage (NCBI taxonomy): Eukaryota > Metazoa > Mollusca > Gastropoda > Plakobranchidae > Elysia > Elysia crispata. The sequence continues at coordinate 459,648 of JAWDGP010007897.1, forward strand.
TAAAAACTTACATTCACTTAGTTCAAAATTTTAACATTTTCTTTATGTTCAATTTTATCATCTATTCTTAAAATCATAGATTAAAAGCTTGAATGAATGATAAGGTGAAAATTGTGAATTTGGGCTTAGTAGAGTATAATATTATGATTTGAAAAAATAAAAATTCAACAAACCCTTGAGGCTGAATTCAGATAAGTACATTTTTCTCTCTGTAGACAAAATCTCATTTTTCTCCTTGATGTTAAATTTCTGACTTTACCAAAAATCAAATGAAACCTGTCTCGTTTATCTTCATCTACACTTTTAGCTACAAAGATCTTAATTGTGAAGCTTGTTGATTAGGCAAGTGCTGCAAACAGTCTTGCAAATCAAACATTTGATTTTTATTTTGGGGGAGGGGAAGTATTTCAAGCATTAAAAATTCTTAAATAATTGCAGCAATTCTGAGAACAGTCAAACAACAGATCACAATCAAGAGCCTGAAATAATGAAGCATCAGTAAACTTCCATTTCTCCTACAGAAGGCTTGGAAGATGTAGGTCTGAGGTATTTATTAAAATGTATATGAGCTCTTTTCAAAGTGATAGGCAATAACAGTATTATATCAAATATTTCAACAGGACAAGAAGACACCTACTTGATCAACATTATGAAGTCCTCTCGCATCAATTTGTGCCTCAGAGACTTCACCTCTGCAATATTGTTCTACAGAATAAAAAAAGTATGTGTTTAAAAACCCCCAAAATTACAACATTTTCTCCTTTTAACAAAATGCATGGAGAAACTTACTCAAAATGATCATTAAGTACAAAACAGCACAAAAATATAGCAAGAAGCCTGTGCAAAAATATTTTTGAATAGCTGTATGCAACCACTCAACAAAATAGCACGACTATATCCGATACTTCAAATAAAATAAGCCTCCAAACTTGTAACAGTTTTCCCTCTTTCTCCAGCTAACAAACCAGCTACACTCACCAAAAGGCCAAGAATCTTTGTTTCTACTTGTACATGGTTGTCTGTCTCTTCTCCTCCAGTCAGGTGAAGCAACTTCATGAACAGCTCCAGACCCCCCTCAGTTAGAAAAACATTGCATGTAGAGGGTGCTTCATCTGAATCATGCAAAAAAATGTTTCTGGTCACCCTACAGCATGAAGGCATTAACTTGTTCTGGTAATAATAAATATAATAGAATTTTTTTCGTTTCTTTGTTATTTAATCCACTTGGACCCTTAGAGATCAATTGGGAAAGGAGCTCATCTAAGTTTCATTTTTTAACTATGTTCTTAGTTTTGCCTTAAGCTGATCAAGTGGATTGAGAAAAACACGTGAAGTGCATTTTTGCCAAGAACTATGGCCAGGGATTAGCTTTAACAAGGATTCAATACCAGGATCATTCTACCTAAAGTGTGAAGTCTTTCTTTTTGATCACAGTACAAAAACTATGTCATACTTAAAAAGCCAAAAACTGCTAAGAACCTTACAGTTGTCCTTCTCTCAGTTTAGTAGAAAGAATTTTGTTCCTTCTCAGCTCTCTTAAAATTAACGGGTTGCCATTGTTCTTGACAATATTATTTAAAAACTTTATTTTTGTTTTTATTGTCCTTGGTCGGTTCTTTTTACAAAGGATATTATTGTGGTTCATTAGGACATTGCGTGGCCTTGCATGGATGATGCAGTATGCAAAGTGGGTCTAAAACTTGTATACTACTGAACAAAATGTATTTTTATTACAGGAATAGATTGTTTTTAATCTTAAAATTCTTAACACTCTTCAAAGAACTTACATGGGGAAGATTATTATGAAATTTCTTTATAACATGAGCTGTATCTATAACTTATCTCAGACTTGCAGTTATTATGGCTGATCAATCATGGGCAGTACCTATAAGCTTCTTTCTATCTAATTCAATACACACTGCTCTGTTCTTATTGTTATCCTCATAATGTAATACCTGAGTACCTATGGCTTGAGACGTTTTAAAAGAAAATAAATTATATTAAAATTGACTAAGTGCATATATATATATTTATACTGTAATTTTGCATCCTCATTTCATCCATTACCACTATCTGTGTCATTTAGTTAAGCAAACATCATCATGTGTAAAAAACAGAAAGCACACAACTTTTTTCAAAACACTACACACCTGTAAGGTTCCATAGAGCACTGAGAGTAAACCTTAATGTGATATCCAGCTCATGGTTGATGAGTCTCTCATCCACCAACATCAAAAGCTTCTTCATATAACGTGCTTTTGCACCAAGAATGGTAGTTTGCTCTGTAGAGATCTAAGAACAAAATATTGAGAGAAATATTGAGAGACGTATAATGAATTTTTTTTCTCTACACACCCTTGTTTCTATAGGCAACAACAAAACTGACATATTATATTGGAATATGGCTGTCAGTTTTAAAATCTTTCAAAAGGTTTCACCATGCATCATATATAACACATGACAACATTGTTATCTTTCTGTTTCACCCATTTTTATCTGAAAATATATCCATCAAGCCCAAATTCAAAGCTTTTTATGTCATATTTTTTTTTAGAAAACATAGTCATATATTACCTGTGGGTTTTTTTTCCAGATTTGAGAAGGAAATCTAAATTTCAAAGGATGTCAGAAAAATGAGTGTAGTATTTATCTTCATATCAGCTTTGTTACTCACATGCACATTGCATTGGCAGATGAAAAGAATTGTCATTCACTCTACAAGAGCTAAGTATAATTGTAATGATAATAGGTTTACGAGTTTCAAAATTTCAAATCAAAATTTTCAACCTGTAGTGAAAATTTACGACGCCAAAAGTTATGCTGAAACCTGTTTACCCCATACATGACCTTTAAAACCAATATCTTAAACTTTCTACTATTTTAAGATTGTATAACCTTTCTTGACATAATGTGGTAGTGCACTAAATTACAATAAAAAACAACTACTACCATATTTAAGAAATACCTGCCTTCGTTCAAAAGTAAAATCACCAGTTGAAATTAAAAGCCATACCTTTGCAGCTAAAATAGAACAGATGGCCACTGACATACGATTCATTGAAGCATCGTCAAATTGACACATGCACTCCATCACAAGCCTTGAACACCTGAATCTGTCAAAGTTCTTAAAAGGATAAAAGAAAAATTTTAAATTACACGTGTTAATTAGCTCACAGCTTACTGTGAAATTTGGCTTAACTCATACAATTTCTAGCTGAAAAACATTTATTAACCAGAATTTCCCAAAACCGTCTAATTTGATTTCTAAAGTGCATTTTGTTTTGTTTTGTATTTTCCTTTTAAACCCTTATTTCAGCTAGTGTGCCAACTCGAGAAGAGACTCCTTGATGCCCATCACTGTGTTTCATCTAAGGGATTACAGTCTCTGTAAGCAAAGTTTATTGACTGATAATCTTGTTTCTAACCTTGTATAGAACAAGGTAATGCCAATGAAAAGCTTTTTACTTTACTCTTTTTGTTTGACTATGATTCTTCTGTAAACACAACAAAAACCGAAGTGAAATTCCACTTACCACTTCTTGTAATATTCTGTCACTACAAATGGTCAGCAAAGCATTTTTCTGGAGCTGAAATTAAAATTATACATGAAACAGAGAAACGCTTTATATACCTATTTATATATGTCTACATATATATATATATATATATATCTTTTTAAATTATCTTAGCAGAAATTTCATCTTTAGGATTACAGTGATATCAGTTATTGCAATATAACTCATGCTAACACATATAACAAGTATCTATAAATCTTAACCTTAAAATTAAGAAAGGCAAACCAAATTTTGTACCCTTTTTTAAACAGTAATAACGACTGGTTTTTTTTTATATGTTAACAGCGAGAAGCCAATGACTTCTGCTGAGTAAAAAAAAATACCATTCTTAATAAATGTCATTTGATTCACCATCATTGAAAAAAATGGTGACAGACAGATGACTACCTGTTGATGGTTGGGAAAGTTTTCCATTGCTGACAGTGTGAGATCCACACATTTGGAGAGCATCACAGGATGGATCTTTAGACCAACATCGCCTCGTGTAAGATTATACAGACAGGCAGTCCCAGCCATTTGAACAGATAGCGTTTTTGGGTGGCTCTTCATTGCTGGGAGAACAAGCTGAAAGTATAGTATGAAGCTTTGTGAATGATATCTCATGTAAAATCAGGTATTCTCATTATATTTCTCCATACCTGTATCTTTTTTATTCAAGTAAAATTATTGAATGCAGGATCAAAATAGACTGCTTTTGATTCTTTCCTTGAATAAAATTTACCAATTAAAGCATGCATTTACTTGGTAACGTTGACATAATTACTTTTTTGGCCATGTGATGAGAAGAAAGAAACTAGAACATATTGCGACAACTGAAATGATCGATGGAATACGCAGTAGAGGAAAACAGCGTGAAAAGATGTTGGATGGACTAACAAAGTGGATCGAAGTAGGAAGAGAGAAGCACCTAAAGCAATGAGAGATAGAGATGCATCGAGGGTCATGATCCCATACGCTAAAGAACATGGCACCTGATTGATAGATTGTTGACACAATTGCACTCTAAATCTAAATAGAAAGCAAAAACACTTGGAGGATAACTTGGTAATTATAAAGGATCCAAAAGGATGCATAAACAGTATATACAGGCTCCAGGGTTGCCAGTAGGCTCTGACAAAAAAGCCTGAAAATTTTTCGAGATATAACTCTTAGCGCAGTGTTTCTTATTTGTTGGGAAAAGATAAGATATTAACATCAAAATATTAAATACATATTAAAAGTCAGAGGCTTCAAAAGGGAATAGGCACTCAACTTTATAACTATGGGACAAAAAAGAAACTACACAACTATTGATTTAACATATTAACGTTTTGCTTTAATAGCTCCGTCAGTAATGATACAAAAACAAAACGTTTCAGTCGTGCTTTCCGTTCAACATTCAAAAGCTCATGCAGAACTAAACACATTTTATGATTTCCATGAATGTTTAACGGAAAGCACCACTGGAAAATTTTTGTTTTAATATCATTACTGACGAAGCTATTAAAGTGAAACGTTTATATGTTAAATCTATAGTTGTGTAGTTGTTTTTTTTGCCCCATAGTTATAACGTTGTGTGCCAATTCCTTTTAGACCCTGTATAAGTGTACTCTATAATTTATGAACAGGTATTATAAGTGTATGTATCAATTTGGTCCCTAAATTTATTTATATCTATATAAATAATCTTCTCTTAAGTTAAAAAGGAAACAGAAACATTCATCACATGGCTGAGTACTCAAAACCATTGTCCCATTGTAAATCTTAAAAAAAAAAATATTGAATATAAATTTAACATAGTATTCTGAGAGATTAAAATTTCAAAATTATATGGATACCATTTTTTTAAAAAATATTATTGTGTTGTAAGAAATAGTGCAACTCTCATTTCTTGCAATCTCTCATGAATCCTTCAAAATGGAAATAAATCTAATTCATCAATAAGGCATAAACTTTTTTCCTACTCCTGGCAATGAAGGATAGATTGACAAAGTAATCACTGATTTCTGAAAATTTATGTCTAAAACAAACCTTGATGATGTCTTCTCGCGGATCTTCAGTCCCTTGCGATAAATTGAAAAGTTTGTACAAAGCTTTCTGCATGTAGGCACTGCGAGGCAAATATCTCCTTAAAGACTCCATTATTTGAGACTCTGTTGATTCTCCTGAGATCTGCCGTTTCATTCGAAATACAGAACATAATAAGAATAGTTAGCTTATTTTGTAAAATTATAATGTCAATACAGATCCTTTAATTTAAAAATATTCATTTTAATGTAAGTTAAAATAAATGCACCTGTAGTTGGGAATTTCCGTAAGATAGTACTAAATTGAGGGATTTATAGCCTTCTATAGCTTCGATAGGCTTTTATTTTAAAACAATCTTAACTCTTTACCTACCTTATTACTTTATGGGTTTGGACTGAATTTATTTTCTTAATTGTAAAGAGCAATGAAATAATGGCCAGTATGAGCAAGCCGTTATATCGGCAATAGCCCACTTATATAGTTTTTTTTAGCCGACATATAAGTAGGTAAAGAGTTAAAAATAGATTTGAAAAGTACAGAATTAAATGAGTTCTCATATCATAATAAAAATCCTACAAGAAGTCTTCTTGACTTTACAAAAAAAAAGGTGCTTAATTATCCTTAATATCAACAGCATCTATGAAGTCCATAAAATCATTCAGCTGGTAAAATTAAAATAACTCTTTTTAAAAAATTCATTGAGCCTATAAGAAAATTTAAACTCAATGCTTGTTTTGGAATATCCATGAAATTCATATCATTACTGACCCACAGGTCAACCAATATTATTAATTATAAAGACACAAAGGTAAGATTTTTGGCCTTCGAATTAGATAACCAATAAATGATAGGTAGTAAAGCCATCAAATTTTCAAGATAGATGGCTTACTTAATGTTTGACTTAAAATCTGGCAGCTCCTTTGTTTTCAATTTTATTTAGATACAAATCTCAAGGAAATTAAAAAGATTTTATAAGCACCTGTTAACAAACAATGCATTTATGATCATACTCAAGTAGCTGCAGATACTGCATCTATTAATATAACTATAACTTGAAATCACTGTGAAAATTTTTGTGTTCAGAATGGTGAAATTACTTACCTTAAAATCTAAATGAGCTCTGAACCAAGTACTTTCAGGTTGAAACATTTCATACTCAGATATAGCTGTCAAAGCTAAACCTAAAAAAATCAATCTCTTGTGTTTTTCCACAAAGGTCCTAAAAACAAGGAAATTAGAAATAATATGTTTGAGGTCTAAGTGGTCCAAAGTCAAACTAATGCATTGCACCTTGATCTAAAACAAAATTAAAAAGGGAAATATTCTATGATAAGTATGTTTCTTCATATAAAGCAGTATTTGATCCTTGATTAATAACTCAATGTGCCGATGATACATAATATGATACCAAGTTGATTTTTTTCTTGTTTTCTACACCTGTCCTCCACATTCAGACTTGTTTGAGTACAAAATGAGGTATTTAATAAGCTGAGGACACAAAAAGCAGTAATCTGTCTCCTACCTAGTCTTAAATGGTGATATTGATATGTTATATTACTTCAATACCCTTTTTAACAAACACACCTTCAAGATTGCTATTTACAAAGAATGTTTACTTACTCAACAACACAAGGTGATACATCAGCTGCCCCTGAAATGTCTAGTGAGACAAGGTTAGGGTTGGACTCTGCTTTGGCTAGGTAGTTTGGGACATGGAAACGCTCAGTAACTGTGCTGGTAATGATCGACTCACTGCTGACGTCATTGCTGACATCCAAATGCACAAGATGGATAAGCTCACGGATCACACCTATTGGGTCTGAGCTCTTATGAAGCTGCAGATTATACATTGACAATGATTTGAGGCGATTCTTACATTTTTTCAGTGGAGAAATGTCATTGATTTCAGTGCTGGATATATCAAGGACTTCCAAGCAGGGAAGATCTTCTGCTATAATTTCAAGACCTTGACGGTTGAACTCTGTGAAGCTGACATTGAGTGTGTGCAGGTTGCGAAGCTTCGACAAAGAAACTACAACACAGAATTTGGAGTTATTGAGAAATGTATTGCGGCTGACATTCAGGTTCCTCAGGTTTGATAGTGTCCATTCACCGAGACAGCCTATAATATCATTGACAGTGACATCTTTGATACCAGTAACTTCCAAGTGAGACACACGGTGGCCTTTGAGAATACGGAGACCTCTGCTTGTGACGGCTGCATTGTGAATGCTGACGTGACGCAGTGCTGCGTGGTTGGCATCAAATAGAGACAGTGTTTCATCATTCAGTTTTCCCTTCTCACTGAGAGTTGACAGAAGTTTGTCCGAGATGTTTGAGTGGAAACAAGTCTCCGGATCTTTAAAGACCATTTTGCTCTGTTTAGGATCAGCAGTTGCAGAAGGTTGAACATCACATAGTGCACTCAGATTGTCACATATAAACTCCACGCACACACTCTGTAAACTCACTGGTGTGTCATACATGGTTAGTCTTTACTGAGGGTCTGAGGTTGAAAAAAAATTCCTGAAAAAAAAAAGAAAAGATAGTTGAAGTTATTTTTCAGTATTTGATTTAGTGGCAACAAAAACATCGTTTCTTTTAGATTATTTTTAGTTTATGACCAAATGGAAAAAAAAAGAAAAGATTCACATGTAATAATCAGATTTTATAGGAGTATACTCACTGGCAAATCAATTTATACTGCATATTGCACAGCTTACTAAGAACATCAGCCAGGAATTGCCAAATTAAGTCTGACATATTTAATCCAATTGGGAAAACCTTGCTGAAGGGAAGTGTTTTCTCAAATTGAGCTACAGGCAGAATAATGTGGGATAATGACAATCAATTCTGCTCAACAACAAAGTTTCTTAAAAAAAAAAAGTTTTTTCAGATTTTTGCACTCATATCCTTGTTCCTAACTTTAAGGCTTTCCTGATGATAAAGAATAAATTGGACTAAATTTTTCCTACATTGGTCACTATATGTGAGGTAACAAAATTTTTTTTTAAAAATTCATTCCTGAAATAGCTACATATTTTCCCCATACAAATTTTCAACTATACACCAGAACTCCCCAAATAGAACTCCATCACCAAAAACATCCGCTTTGCCGCAATTTTCAAATGTGTTGCATGAATACTTTTTTTTTATATGAACAACCCCAAAACACCAACTTCTATTCAAACAAGACCTTTGAATTTTGATCATTACACTGTTCACACATATGTTTATAATAATGACCTTTACCTTCTTGCATAATTTTCTTTTTAAAAATTGGAAAAAAATAATGTCGTTGGCTAAAAGACGATGCTCTACCAAGATAGAACCCTAGCCCAAGGAGTCTACAATCAACATTGCTTTTGTTAAGACTAGCCTGGTTTAAAGAAGCCAGCTTGGCCAACAACGCCTTTTATGTCAGGTATAGAATTTTTTCAATTTTGTTCAGTTTTTATTATTAGCTTCTTTACTTCTGGAGAACCAATAATTTTCTTATTCCTGTCAAACAACTACAAAAAAAGTAATGTATTGACCAGATTTATCCTTCTGCACATGTATGCTGTCCGTCAACTCTCTAAATAAAATTAATATTTTGAAGGTGAAAATGTATTATTAAGGTCCGCAATACCACAAAACTTATCAATAGGCGACAAAAATAAGCTTCAAATTTGTGTTCAGAACAACAGTGTAGTGTATACATTTAAAAATTAGGCACTTTTTCAGGTAAACTTGGTTATTTGCAGATATCGGCCCAACTCCTATATATTCCTTGCCTTTTAGTGTTTCTTTTAGATTAATGCATTTTTAGTAGGAAAAGTCATCACAATCACCTAATTAATTAAGTACGCAACAATTAAGTCACTGGGCCTCATCTAGATCTATTAATAACACAAAACACTTTCATATCATTTCGGATGTGACACAAGCTAAGATTGTACATAGGCCCTTTTAGGCTACTAAGTTAAAAATATGCGACTTCATATTCCGAACACTCGAGAAAATAATTTCAGTTCTTATTTTCCCAAACACATAGGCATCTTCATAAAAAAGCATTTTTTAGTAATTTGCAGTGATATAAGTCCTGTGGGCTAGATAATTCCTTGTCTTATATTCTCTCCGTCTGACTATTTGTCTCTGCCTGTCTGCTTGCCTGTCTATCTCACACAAACATCCTATCTCAAGTTTCCATTTTTATAAAATACAAGCATGATTGCTCGTTCAAATGAACCTAGGTGAAGAAGAAAACTGCATTGAAGAAGTGCTATCTGGCTAACCCTACCCCTATTCCAGTATTGGACATTTTAAGAGAAACTGAATCTCAAGTAAATTGGTTTGAGATAGGAAAAAAATTAGAGAAAACAAAACTATTGAAGATAATTTTTTTTTTTTTTAATGTGAGCAAATAAAAATATCGTCCCTGTGTGTGCTCAAACCAAAAACCTTAAGGTTAATAGCCGAACGCCCTAAACGATTGCGCCATAGAGACAGTTCCTCTTCATGAATAATTATAATTTGTATAGCAGTCGATTCTATACTCAGAAGTCAGAGGTTCATGGACTAGAATCTAGATCTAGTCTCGAACAGCAAACGAAAAAGCGCTGTAAATTAATGATTAAAACGTTGAGGGTGTGGGATAGTTTAAAAAAAAAAATCACTTTGTTTATTCATACTTAGGGTGAGATATGATCGAAAGGTGGGTATAGGATTTCGGCTTCTTACTACTCGATCTAGACTAGATCTAGATCTAGATTCTAAATCTAAATTTTTACATATATATACAGTAGTAGAAATCCTTACCTTTTCAACTTTAAAAGTGAAAATCAAGTTGAGAGTCTAAATAGTAACCATTCTTTCTAAAACATGAAATATGTCAGGGACCCATCGACTGAATAACCATGTTCACTGACGAGATGAAAGACCTCAGAGTGGTTCAGACCTTATTTCAGTTCCTGAGTTTTTACGATCGTATTTACATCAAGAAAAACAAGTCGGCCATTTTGTGAGCTTCACTGCCCCCTGTGGACCAAGGATTAGCCAGGCTTGAAACCACTTTTAGTTCAATTTTTAGATGGACGTTATCTATTTTGGCTCTCACTGTGCAGCCTCACAGACTCAGGATTATTCATTAAAATCTTTGCGTGGTGTGAACTACACCTTGAAATTAAACATGTTTCCTTTTTCTAGGTTAAACACCAGAGAATATTTTTCTCGACCAAATTAGCTAAGCAAGACCACTGAAAGAAATAAAATTCACTAGTGATTACTATCCTTGGGGAAACGTAGTATTTTGATGGTGGTGTTGGTGATTTTTTTTTTTTTTTTTTTTTTTTTTTGGGGAGGGGGAGAGGGAGAGAGGTTGGTTGTTTGATTTTTGTTTGTTTTCTGTTTTGTTTTATGTTGGTTTTTTTTCCTTGTTTCTTGTTTTTGTTTTTTGGTTGTTGCTGTTTTTTTGTTTTTTGTTTTGTTCTTTCTTTTTTTTTTTTGTTGGGGTGGGGGGGGGGGGTGGGTGTTTGATTTTTGTTTGTTCTTTGTTTTGTTTTATGTTTTTTGTTGGTTTTTTTTTTTGGGGGGAGGGGGTGTTTGATTTTTGGTCGTTTGTTGTTGTTGTTGTTGTTGTTTTCTTGTTGTTTTTGTTCTTTGGTTGTTGTTGTTTTTTTGTTTTTTGTTTTTTTTTGGGGGGGTTGTTTCATTTTTGTTTGTTTTTTGTTTTGTTTTGTGTTTTTTGTTGTTTTTTTTTTGTTGTTGTTTTTTTTTGTTTTTTTTTTTTTTTTTTTTTTTTTGGGGGGGGGGGTAGGGGGGTGTTTGGTTTTTGGTTGTTTGTTGTTGTTGTTTTGTTTTGTTTTTTTTTTTGTTTTTTTTAGGGATTTTTTCCCCGTTCAAAGACACAACAAATGAAACATTTACCTCATGTGTTTGTATTGATAACAGTAACAAAGTTACCCCCACACACACACACACACCCAAAAAAAATACGTTTCGATAAAAGAAGTTTTTAACTTAATTCTGATATTCAGCCCCGCCCTTTCTGCCCTCCAGAGAGGGCTTATGATGAAATTTATGCGATTAGAGAAGATGGGGAAGAAGGCGGAGATCACGAGATCTGACTTCACAATGCTGCAAGAGAAAATAAGACACTAATAGTTTTCATTTTTTTTCTCATTGTAGAAAAAAAAAAAGAAGATACACAGTAGTTATAAATATTGCATTATATGCATTTCATTCAATAGATGGATGACCTATTCTCAGCGTGATTACACATATTCAATGTAATTAGTAGCCTAGTTGAATTCCATGTAGAGCTGTTGTGACTGAGCCTTTAAGTGTAAAATAAGGCACAATGAATTTACCATGTCAAAGGTAGCAACAGACATTTTACCTTTGATTTAGATTAAACAGACTACGGGAAATGTGATGAGTAAGAACTATTTGATTTTATACAAATCGCCACATCACTCCCAAAACAGGCAGTTTCAGTAAGTGTATTGATTGATTGTTTTGTCTGTCGACTGAAGGAAATAAAATGCCTTCATTAACTTTTTTTCAATAAGTTCGAGTATTTCAATTTCCATCTCTATCTTGTCTTTGTAACATACAGTAGATGAAGAACTACTACTATAGCGGATGTTGTTTTCTTGGTTGAGAAAGCTATGGATGAAAAGACGCCTTTACTGGTTTCATTAAGTTCATCAACGTCGTAGTAAGAATACAGACCTAGTATTTGCAACATCATATTTGCTTTCAGCTAGTCCACCCTCCCACCCCTTTTTCTCGTCCGTCTTTGATGAAATATCGAAACTGATAAAACTTGATACCACACAGAGGAAGCAAAGTCAATTATGAAAGGGAGTATAATATTCGACAGAGAGGGAGAGAGAGCGACAAACAGACAAGAAAAAAGCAAAATTGAAAGATATATAGATACATAGATAGATAGAAACGCGTAATATACACAAATTCGTAATTATAGAAAGATATTGATAGGATGGCATGAATGATGAGACTTTGATTATTGTATCCACTGTTTTCATTCGTTCTTAATTAATGTAGTTTCTGTAACTGTAATCAGGGCTCTTCTTGTCGGATCTTTTTTTTATCTTCTCCATTACATTATTAAAGTATCAAGTCTTAGGGCATCTATATTGGCTTTAATTTTATACCCTACGTAACGAGAAAAAGGAGACCAAGCCCTTTTGTATTGTATTCACGCGAATGGGCATACACCGTTTTGGTGACGGAAAGTGCGAGAAGTCCTTTTATGCTGCAGTAAAATCCAGGCATCGACTTTCTTAGGGTTTGGTTTGGCCTTGCACAAAAAAGGGCAGGTGAGAGGCTGACGACTCTACATGTCACTCGCAATGTCATTTAATCTGGCTCGACGACGAAAAGGTGCGGGGAAAGCGACTCCACGCTGTCTGTACGTTTACTCAATCGAAGTGCGAATAATTTGAGAAGTGCTGGCCTTATGTGGCATACTTGTATACACAAGAGTGGATAACTCTTTACAAAAAAATATGTTGCCAAGAACGCTTTCCACATTTTCTCTCCTGGTTTTGCTATCTTTGGGTATGTATTTTATTTTTAATATTTATGTTCCGAAAATTATTTTAACGATCTATTTCCCTAAGTTCCCTTTCATATATTTGCTTGGATGGAACCTATTGGCTTTTGAGTAAGTGAGGAATTTCTATGATGCAAGCAGGCTGGTTTGCGGTCTGGTAACTACAAGTGATAGGTCGTCGTTAGCGTTTGAAAATATGTCCTGTTATTTTCTTTGTTTATCCTTTGTTGGTTTCTTTACATCTCCTTGTTTGCTTTATTTGTTTGTCCTCTGCCGACCACATTTATTTGAAGCATGACAGATCTAAACTATTCGTTGAGCAACAAACCTCAACCCTCAAGACCGTAAGTAATTATAACATAAGGACACATGCTCAAAGCAAGTTTCCAAGTCAGCTCTTTGGTCTAACAGATGTACATGTATAATGGTCTTGGATGACTGCACAATATGCGCTGATCAGTGTGGACAGCTTCAAGTTCAGTGACCAAAATATGAATGGAGAAGGAGTGTATTCCTTAAGTTTCAAATTTGAAACACATTTACCAGTTTTGACCAATAGCGTTTTTCATTGGAGAAGCGTGAATGCTCTTCACATTCATGGCATCAAGGCTAACAAAATAACTGGTTGAAAATGGGTATATGCATATTTCTGCTTAAAAGCAGATGAAGGCTGCGGTACAGCTGAGATCCTCAGACAAGCCATTGAGTCGTAAGCCATAGCTAGATCTCCCTTCTGAGCTGGATGTAACTGGAGCAGTTTTGAAGCTCATGAATGTTTTTCTCTGGTTCAAGGTCACAATAGCTCATTTCTGTCATTCCAAACTTTAACTTCTTTAACACATCTTATTCGAGTCTGTTGTGTCCTGTTTGTAGGTGTATGATGATGGATTGGTCAAGCTACTTTGATCTCGAATGCATAGTCTGTCTGGTATGATGAATAATGCTTAAGCCATTGTTTTCTGGTTGGTACCCTGATTTGTGCTTTTCTTTTTAACTGAGATGGTTTGTGCGTATAGGTGGTATTTATAAGGAATAAAATGCTCTTCTCATTGGGAACTCAAAATGGTTGAAGTGGTAAGATTAGAGTATCAAAACAATGCAAAAAAAGGTAGCAGTTAGGCACCAAGGAGTCATGTGGGAGGTGTGACCCTGATCCCACAGTATGTCAGGAGTGAAGGGCCAAACCACTTGCAATTAAGGGGGATTTCTTCTCCAAAAACTTCCTGAGATCTAGCTCCCAAATACTTTCTTACCTTTAACAAAGCAACTTAGCTTTTCATGGCTCATCAGATTAATGCCTCATGAAATAAGCTAAGTCCTAAATTAAGATCTTATAAGAATCAATAGTAGATTTGTGTGATTCAGATGAAAAATAAACATCAAACGCCTAGTTGATCATTAAAATTTGATTTATTTCATCTTTAGATGAATTGCATAAGTGTTAATTTATACCCACAGGTATCTTTAGGATAAAAATGATGAAAATCACTTTTTTTTTATTTGACGTGCGAAAGAAATTTATATGATTTCTGAGCTTTAAAGATACATAAAAATCTTTGAGAGGAAGGTTTTACTTAAAAGTCTCTTCGTGCAACACTTACGTTTTAAGCTTGAAACACAAGGGTCGCATGAGGAAACTTTTAAGGTGAGATCATTTACAAACTTATATAAGGCTTTCTTAGCCTTCGAGTGTATGATGTAAAAAGGGTTATACTGCCATGTGGTTGTAACAACTAGACAGTGGTTTTCTTTACTTGTAGGTTACATGTCAGCGAAACATTGTTGCCAATATGGAAAGTTTTCTCTTAGTGACTTAATGATGATAGCTGATCATTTAAGATGACTTGAAAACTATCATAGAGTGCTTAGAGGGAATAATTATCTGTTCAGCAGAAAGTGAAGACCTGCAGTCGACAGTTTATGTAAAAATTAATAAATGGAAGGGCCACTGAGGAAACATGTCTGATTCGATTCAAAATAGCTTCACACCTTCCGTGAATTACTTGAATTTTAAAGTCAGCTTTGTCTTCCTTTACTTTGACAGTTCATGGGGAACTTGACATCATCTCTGAGCGTGATCTGTTGAGAAGTTTTTTGATAAAGCAAGATAGGTTGCTTTGCGCTCTTATAAAATATACAGGTTTGTACCAAACACCGCAGATATTTCTGCATCCTTTTATGAAGTGCATAATGTCAATGATTTTATCTTAACTACATTTTCATCCCTTTAGAGGGATTCATCAAATATTATCTCTTGGATAAGATCAGTTCGTTGTAAAATGCTACAAGTTTGATTTTTGTTAATCTGTATACTTTGATAATGACTATTATGAGGTACCTAGGCAATGTGATAATGTTGATATATTAATAGAACTTGTAACTCCATTTTCTGACTCTGAAGATAAATACGGTAAGGTTTTTTTTCATTAAATTTCTTCAAAAGAAGTTCGAAATATATATTTTCCTGCTCTAGAGACCAATGACACCTTAGAGGACAATGTTATTGCGGTGAGTCAGAACCCAAAATTCAAAAGAAACATTGCAGGAGTCATCCACGCACCTTACGTGAGTACAAAAAAAATATAGAAAGTTACAATAGTAGCTGGAGATGCATATGGGATTTTTTATTAACCTTAGCCTTTTCAGAATTATACAAACTACTGGAATTAAAAGAATAAAATCTTGTAGATTTTCTTTTCCGCCAAACTATTTTTTGTTTTCTTCTTTCCCACTTTTTTTGTAAAACAAGAACTATCCCAAACCAAACAAAAACTATTAAGTTTTCATATATCATATACTATGTATGTCCCATTGAAGATGCTTAATTTGTAGGATTGATAGCTCTCCTAGTATAGTGGCAAATCAGTTTTTTTTACTGCCATACTTTACTACTATTGTGGCCAATAGACATACTTACTTCTAGAAACCTCAATTCATTTTTGCACTGCAAAAAAATCTAACCCTAATCCAAACCTTAACCAGAATCTTAATCCTTAACATGTATCACCACTAAGCACTAGTTACACTTTTGGTGAGACTACCAATATCACTGACAGAAATACTATCAGCCTCATTACTTGTAGTCATAGAATAAGGAGTCTTACTCGTAAAGAGGGAGATTGGCATATCCACCAATAGAAATGCTAATTAGTTGATAATTTAGTATTGCCAAACAATTCAAAATTTTTACTAATGTATTGTGACCTTTCACTGTTGCTTTTAGCTTTTGCAACCTGGGGATACACTTGCGATATTCAATTGTGCTTTTATTGAAACTGTGTGTTTATATATTAAGATAAACTCAGTTTTTTTGTATGATTTGCATTGAAAGTTAGAGAATTTTATCCACCTCTTCTTTGATCCAATTTGCCTTTGACATTGAAATTCTGCATCATTTTAAGTTCTTCAATACAAGTTCTTCCTATAGCTGATCAGTATATTTTCTTGAACTGTGTGCAGCTGGAATAATTTCATCATTTCCTGTAAGATTAAACATTCCTTGAAATTTTCCAATGCTATGTAATTTATGTGGGGATGCTTTTGTACATCAGAAAATAAATGCTAAAGGAAATTATGTTTTAATGTTGCACTGTCTTCAGGCTTAAAATATGCTGAAATTTTGCTCCATCGAATATCCTCATGGGTGGAATTTTATCCAGCAATGAAAGCTTATAATACTACTATTTTTAATAGTGCTTCAAGTATAAGCTGTCAATACACTTTGAAGGGCTTCAGTACCAGTGTATCTTTCTCATGTAGTTCTATGTCATAGTTTTATTTGTTCTAGATTTTTTTTTCTTTTTCTACATTATAATTGAAATATTTAACTTCCTATTGTCAATTAATATGATGCAATCAATATATTCCATATGTACTAGATTATGATAACTATCTTTTCGTGTTAAGGAAGTTTCAAAGATTAAATCAGCTTATATGATGGACATGACAAATGGTACGAAATACAACATAATTATGATGAAGGATATACTAAAACAAAGCGCCATGATCTGCAATAGTCAGAGATAGTATGATTATTCATATTGATTTTCTATATCATTGACTGTATAAAATTCCATGATGTACACATTTAAAATAATTTTTAAGCCTCAGTGAAGCTATTGAACACTTTATTGCTGTTGAGAGCAATGTCTAATTTCTTCCATTTTACACAATTTTCTTTTTGTTGATAGAATGACCAAGAAACCAATATATCACTGGTTGAACACAAACAGTTATCGGATAAATCCTCTATACTGCGATGTTTTATTGACAATGGTCTCAGTACAGACATCTCAAGTCCTCAGTCTGCTGCACAAATATCCAGATGGCTGATCTCTTTGGTAAATGAGATAAAAAGTTTTACACTTCATGACTTGTGATCACACTATTTTATTAAATGGGCTGAGACTGAGAGTTTTTCCCCTTCAATTCTAAATTATGTTCTCATTGAGATAGTATTTTATCTGTTTTCTTTAGTCCAATATAACTATACGTGTGATAAAATATCAAAATATACCTCTATAAAAATTTGATGTATGAGAAAAAAAAAAGATAATTTTACTTTCAAACAAACGCAATAACTCACTCATCACTCAACATGTTTATTTTTGCTTTGTATACCTATTTGAAATGTGTTAAATTAAGCCAACTTATTTCTTTGGGAATAACAGAAGTTAAAAGAAGCGAGTATCATTATCTCATGTGAAAATCTCAGATTCCCATGGTTTAATCTATGAGGCAGGGTGTTGTTTTCAGTTTGGAAAATTTAGCTCATAGTATTATTACAAAAGCAAAATCCAGCCATTCTTGGATTTAATTTTTTTTTTAATTTTATTAAACACATTTGTAGAACAAACAAAAAAAATAATTCGTATATGATCTTCCATATTTGTACATCTGTGGTTAATAGGTTGGGTTTTTGGCTTTCACTCAGTGGTATTTTGTTTTATTATTTTCAGAAAAAAGAGGTGAAGCAAATGTGGAAATATGACATAAACCAGCTAGAAACCATTAGATCTAAAAAGGATATTGTTATTCTTGCTCTGCCAACACAAGCCCAAATGTTTAGCATCGATATAATTGGAACAAAGGTAATTATTATTCTATTTTTTTCCAGCTTGAATGAAAATTCAAAAGATAGATTTATAGCTGTATTTAGAATGCAGTTGGTTCTGACAGCCTATTTCCTTTGTTGCATTTATATTATAAAGATCATAGTTTTGCACGCCTGTTTTTATATTTTAGTTAGTATACACATGTGACAATTATTTTTGGGACTTTCTTTCAGTTATTTTTCCTTTTTTTTACCCCTTTCATCTTGAAGGTTACAGAGACGCTGATGAAAAGTTTCTCCGTCGCTCTGGTTTTGATTCATCCAAACTCAAAGAATGCAAGGTAAAATTGCAAGTGTATTTAAGATTGCAGTTATGTAAAATTTCAGAAAACTGTTGATACTATAGAGCTTGAATATCTCTCTCTCTCTCAAATGCCCTGTCTGGAACAGACATCGGCGATCATGATTCTCCACCTGTCCCTATCTTTCATCATCCGCAGTAAGGCTATGTTGTCTTTGTTGTTTCCTGTCACAAAAGAGCTCAAACTATCAAGAAATATAATCCTTTGTCTACCTCTGCTTCTTGTACCTTCTATCTTGCCTGTAAGAGATAAAAATTCCAGTCCCTTATGGCGACATATGTGTCCTAAAAATTTCAGTTGCCTTTTCCTTATTGTGTTTATGAGGGATCTCTCTTGGTTCGTTTCTTCTAATATAGATTCATTTGTCTTTTCTTTCCATGATATTCTTACCATTCTCTTGTAGAACCACATTTCCACTGCCTCTAAATTTTTCTTGGTTTCTGCAGTTATTGTCCAAGTTTCGCATCCATATAAAAGTATAGACCACACATATGTTTTCAAAACCCTCAATTTGGTTGAAAATGATATATTTCTATTTTTAAGAATGGTGCTCATTTTTTGGAAAGAAGCCTTTGCAATGGCTATTCTCTTCTTAATTTCAGTCCTGCATTTACCGTCAGATGTCAATGTATATCCTAGGTATTTGAATTTCTGTACTTGCCTGATTTGTTCTCCCTTGCTAAAAAGCTTGCATTCTGGATTGTTTTTCTTCTTAGATACTACCATACATTCAGTCCTTTTTACATTTAGAGACAATCCCAGCTTTTCACTCTCTTCTTCAACAATATTTAGAAGCCTTGGTAAATCCTCTTCCGATCCTGCTAATAGAGAAGTATCATCTGCATATCTTAGGCTGTTCAGATTTTCACCATTCGCTTTGAGTCCTTCACTTTCATCCAAGTTTCTTAAAATTACTTCACTGTACAAGTTGAACAGGTCTGGCGACATCACACAACCTTGTCTTACCCCCCTTTTAATATTTGTGTACTCACTGAGTTCTCCATCTACCCTTACCTGCTTGAATCACACTATTTAAAATATTTTGCTTGAATCACACTATTTAAAATATTTTGCTGAGGATGACATTAAAAGCAAATGGAAAGACATCAATGCCAGATCCCAAGGGTAATGCTCCCATACAAAAGTGGAATAACATATCTGCATTAACATTTTGAGACTGTCACATCTAAAATTGAGGATACCTATTATTTGACTTATGTCTTTCCCAGATTTTTAAATGCCACTTTCAGTAAAGCTTGTTCTTAACATCAACACATGTTACTTTAACCTACACAGAAGCTAGACCATTAAAAAAACTGGGCACTGTATTTAATGACAATCGATCAAAGGCAAAATTTGCAGATTTTTTTTTATTTTGTCATTGCAAAGTAGAATGGTATGATCAATTTGAAAACTATGAAAATGTGGCAAAGAGCTTAGATGCATTTTTTTTTTCTTACCTTGTCAGCAGCTAGTTTGAGAAAAGTTGCCTTACTAAACAGCTCATAGGTGGAATTTTATTATCAGCATGCCAATTTTACATGAATTTAAAGATTGCTGTAGCATTTCTTCATTCATTGATATGCTACACCTTTCTAATGTTTTAGCACTGTAGCTGGTATGGCGAATCAGATAAAAGAATGTGAAAAAAATTACATACTTTACAATTGCAGTGATAAAGTACTTATCTAAATCTCATTTTGTGCCATCAGAATTACAGGCAGTAAAAATAAATATTTCTTTTATTCTCCCAGTTTTGTTTTTCATTACACTACATCTGTCAACTGTCAACCAACAACATAATAAATAATCAGTCCTGTGAGGTTTTTTTTTAGGTTTGTTCTTGTGATATCCGAAATTTGAAGGGCAGGTAACAATTCTCACATATATGTAGATATAATTGTATTATGTATTACTTATCTATTAAGCAAGGATTATTTTCCTCTCTCCAACAGACTTCTCAGAGCTCATCTCAATCTTCCATTACTTTCTTCAGTTTTGGCTGTTTTCAGCAATATCAGTAAGACTCATTTTTCCCTTGAAAGTTGACATGAAATAAAAGTTTATTACAGCAGATAAGTCAATGGTAATATTTGTTCAAAAACTTTTTTTTTTCACTTTGCAACTTTATTTTCTTCAGGTAGAAGGGAGAGGAGTGTTTTCTTTTTAATACCATGATATAAGGTTCCTTATTGAAATTTTTAGTGCGTGGTCATGATTGTATGCATCAAGTACAAGGAATGTCAAAATTTTTAAAAAGACAATATGTATTAATAAAATTGCATTGGTTGTGATAATGACACATACAAATAATTTTTTGTAAATTGTGAATTAAAGGGTAAAACAAGAAGAATTCTTCTAGTTCTGAAAAAAAAACAAAAAACCGCAAAGATTCAGTTTTGTTTTTCATGTTAAATAATACATGTAATTTCTAAATGTTGTAAATATCTGTCAAAATTGTTACAACTTTATGAGCTACATTTCTTTTTATTGATCTTTCAGATAGAAAAGAGAGAGATGCTCTTATCTTCAAGGAAAGGGACATTGTTGCAGAGAGGATATTTGCAGAGACCTTTACCCATTTATCTGGAATCAAACATTTAAATGCTGTGTGTAATTCTTTAAAGATAAGAATGAAGTTTCTCTAGATAAAAGATGGATGAAATTTACAGATGTATAAACCCTGGCTATTAGTTATGAAACTCATTTGACCTAATTATATCTTATGTTGATTAATCATCAAATCTTTCTTTCTTTTTGTTTTAATCTTTTTTTTTATTATTATTACTATTTGCTTAAACTTTTCAGATTTATTGATCTGAGTTTAAATATTGGAATCAAACAAACATCTGCTGAAATACTTCTATTAAACAAAAAAAAAAACCTAAAATGTTATAAAAACACCTTTTTATTAGATGATTAATTCCTACTAATCCTGCTGATGCATAATTAATGTATATGTTGTTGCGAAACAGACTAATAATTATCTTCTTGCTGATAAACTTTTAAAAAATCACAAGAATGTATGCAAGAAATTTTTGTTTGAATCGAAATTCAAAGATGATTAAAAAATCTCTTTTTAAGACCAATTTTCAGTGGGAAACAATGACAGTGAAAAGAAGTGAGCGATTCCGTCCATATATTGTTGTATTTTATGCATGGTGGGCTGAGCATGTAGAGTCATATTTGAAACTTATCAAAGCATCAGTGGAAGAGATGCAGAGGCTCTCTGTCAGGGCAAGGTTTGCCTGGGTCAATGTTGGACAGGAGAAAAAAGGTCAGAATGTAGTTCTTTATTTCAAATTTTGGAATTTTGCCTTGTCTCAAACAAGATTTCCATTCAATTGTTTTTAAACTCTGGATCATATAATGGTATTTTTTTTAGCAAAATGTATAGCATCAATTTGGATGCAAACTTATTATTGATTACTAGAATGAGCTCCTGAAAAATTTCTGAAAAAGAAATACTACCTTTTAATTTACATATGATTGCCCCATTGCTCTTATATTTTCTTAAACATTAAACATCCTTCGTTCAATGGTTTGATCAACATTCATCAATTTGTTCAAAATAAATTTTGGAATGATGCCTGCTAATGCTGCATTTCTTTTTTTTTTTCAGTCATATCTAGATATGTAGATGTCAAATATTTCAAGAGGATACCTTTTATAGCCATATTTCAAAGAGGTTTGTTTCTATATCAGCAATGCACTTGATGGTGGAAAACATTTAATTAATTTTCTTTTCCTTTTTGTCTTTTTAGAAATTATAATTATCATAAAAATAATAGATAAGTCTACTCTTCTTAAAATTAAGTAAAATTTAGGTTACAATTAAACACACAAAAAATTGAGCCACTTAGAAATGGTGGTGGTATAAATATTTAAAACGAAAAAGCATTTTTTTTGTTCCTCATCAGTTGAACAATCTGGAAGACCAATGTACCTCCATGGATCAGCACTGGCATGTTTTATTTATGAATTTGTAAAGGCCTAAACTCCTAATATCTATACTAGTTTATATAATCAAGTTTGTGAATGAAAAATCTCTACTTATTGTTTAAATTTTGCCTCAAGAAAGAAAGACAGGAGGTGTCATTCATGAGTAAGAAATGGGGCCTATGTTCGAACTCTCAATTGATGGCTGGAAATATTGATGGATAGGTTTAAGATGAGCTCTAAGGAGTCCTACTGTGAATGATTTTACTCATTGGCATATTAGTGATGATATGATTTGTTGCAAGTGCATGCAGTGACAATGTGAACATCTTTGGATGTTAATTCGTATGTGTGTGTTTGGGGCAAATTCCATCTTCTTATCAGAATGAAAAGAAAATAATAGTCAATGAAGAATATCTATTTTTGAGATGGTTAGAAATGAAGAATTTCAGTTTATATGGGATTTTTTTCTGTACAAAAGTATGCTAATCTTCTTTGATTTTTTTTCTCACTGAAGTGCTTAGTAAAGGGTTCACAACAGATATCAGATTAATGCACAGATGGAGATTGTCTTTGGACTTGAAATTAATAGAAATTCATTAATTTTTTTACCTCCTACCAATTTTTATGATAGAAAATGTTGCTTTGAACATGTTAAATATTTTACTGAATGTAAATAACTTATTTTCAAGTCTTTTTTCTCAATTGAAATAGTGCCATTTTTTACATTTATTTTTCAAGAGAAGGGTAAAGACACAGTGAACCAGACTGTGGTTCATTTGAGCCATCCAAGTCTTTTCTATCTGTCCAAGGCTTTTAGAGATCATGGGGTCTGGCTTTATGATGCATGGGACAAGCTGTGGGACTATGTTCCCTATCTTTCTCTAGATTATACTCATGTAAGTTCTAATTTTATCTTTCTCACAATTAATTCTCAAGAGGGGAAAATTTCTTTTCACTTGGGTGTTGATTGTTCATGCAGCACAGATATTTTTCAGGCTGTATTTATGCAAATAGACTGCATTTTCGATTTTTAATGCATTTATTTCTCATTTGATGATACTAAAGAGAGCATGAAGTATTGCATACCCTCTCTCCATTCAATCATTTATATCTGTTTCTATTTATTCTCATCCTCAATTATTATATTCACTGAGGTTTTTTTTATGGCATTAATGATTAAATGGAGGAAGCTTTATTCATTTCATATTGAGATGTAATACAGTGATAGATTATCTCAAAGGTAATGATCCTACATTTGGTTATATATGGGTAGTTGCAAGATTTTAGATTTTTCTTGAGGAAGATTTATATGTGTGTGTAACAATCCAGCTCCTTTTATGTAGCAATTATGCATGGGTTTGATTTAAAACCTTTTACAACAAGGACATTGTGAAGGTTTTTTCTGACTTGAATGCTGCATATATATCTTTTATCTTTAAGAAAAAAATTAGTGAAATTAATGCTTTTTCAAAGTGTTTAATAAGAGATGATAAGTACTGTGAGAGATAGGTGGATAGTTCCATTTACAGAAGAAACAAGGTGGCTGACCCACAGAAGAGAGATTGGACTTTAAAACAGTTTAGTCCCTTAGGAGAGTGATGGAAATATCTTGGATTGATAAAGAAATAAACTTGAAAATCATGATTGGGTCATAATATTTAAAAACTCCTTATAAATTTATGAAAAAAAAATTCTTTAGCCTTACCTACAAGAGAAATGAATGGTAGAAATAAATTTTATGGTAAAATATAAATGGAAAAAATCAGACCGGCACAGTATAGAGGTAGCTATAATGGCTGCAAAAAAGTGTTCTAGTCCAATTAATTTAATGTTGAACAATGAGCTGATTTGTCCTAATGACAATAAGAAAGTCAGGCAGGCTTAGCATCTGGCACACATAAAAAAATTTTAACTGATTTCAAATAGCTGAAGAAACCACGACCTCAAAATTGTAAATATTTATATCTTTGAGTCAAGAAATAAATGTTGTACTTAAACTTCTAACAAGAGGATTGGTGAGTCAGACCTTCAAGGACTTTTTGCTGTTTATATCTTCATCTTTTTTGCTCTGCCTTTTTTTAGTGGATAAAATATATCAAACAATTTTTTAATTATGAGAAATAAATGAAAGAATAAAAGGGCAATGCAGAGCAAGTAAAAAGATGTAATGAAGGTTATCTAGAAAAAGATAGCATTTATAACATCTTTACATGATCTGCACCTTAATGGCAGCATTAGATGGAATGATATTTGTATAACAAACTTGTAATCAATTTTCCAGAATATTAAGTGCACTTTATATGTTTCGTCTGTTAGATCAGAAAGAAAGTTATCGATGCCTCTGTAATTAAAAAAGATGGGTTCAAGTCTAATAAAACATTTTTTTTTCAGATCTTTGATCTTAGAAAAGTTGCTTCTTTTAGTTCCGATTTCCACAGTGCTATCATTCATAAATGATTTTTGTATGTATAAGATCAGCATAAAATGTACAGAGAAATTTTAATTTTCTTTTTGTGCAGTATTCTGATGTCAGAGAGGGCCCCAAAGGGTATCTTTGTACAGCATGGAGTAGCAATTTGACAGATGATACAATATCAGAAGTCAGGACTCAAACAAAGACAAAATCCAGAATTAAATCAATGGTGGGAGACCTATATTTTTTTTACATTTTCTTCCTTTATATAATTAGAGAGATTAATGTATAACTTTCAAAATCAACATTTTGTTGAATCATTTAGAATTTTACTCCTAGAATGTTCTCCTGCACATCACTTTTTTTACATCCCATTATTTTTCCTTCACCCTCTTCTTTTTGTGGTTCTTTCACTTTTATATAGCATATTTTAGGAAAGAATCCAGAAAGAAAAACATCATTGTTTAGTTTGTGGGCAACTTCTCTCAGAATTAATCAGAATAAAGCTTTAGTGGTTGATATGAGGCACACTTTTAAACCAAAAAGCCATCTTGGGTTAGAGAGCTTTTTGACCTTTAACGTAGTTGGTATTGCATATTATTCTTAAGAGCTATGGCTTTTGTTTTACTTTTTTTTCCCCTTCTTTTTTATTTTGGTGATATATCTAGCAAATTGAATGTTTTTATTTCTTTCATATTAAAAAAAAAAAAAAACTAAACCATGAAAAGCCATGGGTATTTTTCAAAACTGAAAAACCTGTGTATTAGAAACTGAACTTTTTAAAAAATTTGAAGTATAATTATACAGAGTTAGCGAAATAATTTTTTTTTAAGGTCTTTTGAGCATATGTTGCACTTCATCATTTCTTTATGATTTATCTTACAGCCAACTGTAGAAAAGCAAATGGCAAGAGTGAATGGTGTGCCTATTTTGACTGGTGCGTTATGGGATGCGGTGATGGAAAAGTCACAAGTGATTTTTGGGACTTTTAAGAGGGAAGAAGATGTGCAAATCACTGTGGTAATTATCAGCATGAAGAATATTGATATAAAGAATGAATAATTTTTCTAGATCAATAATAAGGCTGGTTTTTTTTCAGTGTTAAGAATTGACAGCTCATGATTTGCCAAAAGCACCAAAAAAGGATGTTAGGCTTTTAAATATGTAGTTATCTGAGGTAAAGGAGAAATAGTTTCCCACATGTAAAGAGCAAGATGGAAGGAATATAAAGAAGAAAAAAGATTGTATGAGTGCCTAAATTTACTTGGAAATTGTTTCTTAAACTTGCTATCAATTAAGTGGGCTTGGTATTGGAGAAAATATGACCTTTGCTATGAGCTTTTCAGAGGGTCCTGAGGGTTCTAGGTAGATAAAATAAAGCTGAGA
Organism: Elysia crispata; assembly: GCA_033675545.1. NCBI lineage: Eukaryota > Metazoa > Mollusca > Gastropoda > Plakobranchidae > Elysia > Elysia crispata. The sequence goes on from JAWDGP010007897.1 coordinate 485,947, forward strand.
ATATCATGTTTTCACTGGCAGACCTCTTTGATATGTTATTCTCTTATAAACGTCTTATCTCAGTTATTTGGTTGTATTAGATGTAAAATACTGTGAAAAGTAGTAGTTTACTGTGCTGTAAATAAAAGCATATATTGGGGGTAAGATAAATCATGTACCAGGCCTTTTCATTTATTGTTGGTGTTGTTTCATGTGCCATGAAGTCTGTGATTGAAAATTATGGAAAAGTTTATATCTCCTAAGTTGTTATAATTTCAAATATGTCAAGCGCCTTACAGGCCAGTGGTCAGACCTTGTTATTTAATTGTCATTTCTTTACTCAACTACTGTCTTAGTTAACACATAAGTCCTCCTTACTCTCTTTAATCATAATATGACTGCCCCATTTAGTTGTTAATTTATAGTTTATCAAAGAAAAGAATTTAGCACTGAGGCTTTAGGGTTTTACCTGAAGAGGGACCCTTACTAAGTCAGTCCTAAATTTAGATTGAAGTAGTCTCATGAGTTTGCTTGCTCTAGATGAGATTTACTTTTCTCTCATTCTATCCCTACCTTAGTTATTTACCTGTTTCCTTCAACTGCAAATCCTTTTTTTTTCTTCATTTGAAAAGCAAATATTATATACTAAAAGCGTCTCACCATACTTTCAAAATCTTACTCTCTCTTTCTCTCTCTTTTTCCTTAACTCAAAAAACATAAAACATACATAAAAAAAGCACAATATTATTCGTGCTACATAGATCAGGTTTCAAGATTGCAAAATAAATAAGACTCAATAGAAGCATATTTAGATGCTTAAGTGTAAACTGTAGTAATCACACAAGTCACACAATCACTCTGCTTGGTCGCTTGTCCCATTCAGAAGCTAACATTGTCGGCAGAAGTAGGTTCAAAAGAATCAGCAATTGAAGAAGTTAAACATCTTTTTTTGCTAATTTACTAGGAAAAAAATTTTCCTCTAGTTTCTTTTTTTTTTGTCTCGCACAATTGAAGCTTGCATTCATAAGAGATGGTTGTGGTTCCTGTAACAAGAAAATGCAGACATTTCAAGAAGTTCACAAAGAGCTAAGAAAGAAAGGTATTCTATTAGATAAGCCACTCAGGATAAAGAAGTAACAAAATCTAATGTAATATTGGAATTGTAAAAAAAATTATTATTTTGATACACATGAAAAATAATTTTTTTGCAATTTTTCAAATAATATTTTCCAAATCATTACTTTGCAAAATTGAAATTTTTAATCTCTCTTGTATAAATAGAAATACAATTGTAAAGTGTATTCACATTTCAGGGGTCTCTTGTTGGGGACACTCAGCATGAATTTTGAATCTTTCATTTCTTTTTTTTTATATTTACTAATTTTGCATCAATTGAAAACTTTTTAAAGAAAATTGAGGTAGACAATCAAGTTGGTGACAAACCATTTTACACTTCAGAGAAATCAAAGAACTATGAGGTTATCAAACAACTGTACTTTGTTAATTTCAAATCAATAGAGTCATTCCACCTCGTGCAACTTACACATACACATATGAAGACTTCTTAAGTCAATTGACATGCTCTGATTTACTAGCTCAAATATTTGATTTGCATGTATCATTTTCTCACTATGCCTCTCACAATAGATCTTAAAAATTAAAACAGTCATCACCTTGCACAGAGGCTTTAATTGGTTTTTTTTTTGTGTTTTGTTTTTTTGCATGATAGGATTAAATTAAAAAAAAAAGGTTAATAGAAAAATTTGTCTTCCAGAAAACACTCGCGTATACATGGTAAACTGTTCAGGTGAACCTTCTCTTTGTGAGAATCTCAGTGTCCTGGGTTTTCCCACTGTGTCTGCATTCAGGAGTTTTGCTGCCCTTGCAACAACCAAATGCTCAGTCCACCCACCAGAAAAGCCTTACATTCGGCGAGATTACCATGGACCTATATCAGTAATACTGTTGATGTGTGATTTTTTTCCATTATTGCATTTTTTAAATAAAATTGTGTGTATAATTGTACATCATTTTGATGCTATAAAAATTTATTCCTTGATTAATTTTCTTGAGGCTTTTTCTTTGAGTTCTTTTTTAAGCATGATCTAGATTTTTGATAGAAGATCTATTTATGTTGAAAGTCATGAATTGCAATAAATATAGTATAGCTGCATCAATATTGTGCAATGAACTTATGAAAATTATATTCTCCATTGTTACTAAAATGTTTTTTTAAGATGTCTTTATTATAGAACAGCACCACTAAAATTTTTATTTCAGTACTGCAAAACTAGAAATTGAAATTTTTTTTTATGAGTTCCTAAAACTTATATATTTTCATTAGTTCATAAAGGTTAGAGCCAATGTATGCATATTGTCTGAAGCAACTTTTCAGTTTCTAATTTTTATGATTGCTACTACATTTGCTTTTTATTCAGACTGGTGATTTGATCCCATGGATTGAATCTCTTGCTGTCAATGGTCTTTCTTTTGTTGGTTTCAGAGACATTGGAAACTCATTAGATATGGTTGGTGGAGCTCTGTATTTCTAAAAGCTGGTTTATTTTATATATCGAATAATTACTGAACATCTTTAGTACTCTCCTGGATCAGTATTTTAGTAAACATTTTTCTTCTCGATCATTTGTTTAATCATGAAGAAGAAAATTTGTGCATAAATAAGATAATGAAATTTAATGCTCTATCCTTGAAAAAGTTAGGAATAAGGAATAACATTTTTCATATGTAAAGCATCTTCTCTCTCTAAGTTTTATTATATGATTGGCTCAATTTCCTTTTTTAAATTGTTTTGTCTTCTAACAATATTCTGCTGGCCTTAGTAAGTTGTTGGTTATTTGTTCTTACCATTTAAGAAATAATTTTACATAATTACAGCTTTTTGTGTATCTCCCAAAGAAGTATTTCTTGTTGACAAAATAAACTTTACTAGAGCTGTATGATGTATAAAATAATTGTTAGCATTCATACATTGTTTTTAAGATATATAGATAAAAACATCCGTATTATTCATCTTACATCCTGTTCATAATACTCTAAGGTAAAAAGTCAGTCCACCATCTTCTTGTTTCTATTTTTACCTGTTCAGAAGGAGGATGTTAGACTTGTGGCCACAATTATTCCAAAGTTTTCCAACTACCTACCCCTAGCACCAGGGGGTGAACGAAGCTACTTTTATTCACCTCATTGTTTTAGAGTGGCTTGTGAACGCCTGTTCGGCTTGGCCACCTGTTACATTGCCAACAGCAAGGAGATCCCCCATGCAGAGTTCACTAAGGCGCATGCGGGAAAGTCAGTGATGGTTGTCACTGAGGTGAAGCTCATTTTCAGTTGTTCATCATTTATTAAGTTGGAAATTTGTAGGGATATCAATATGGTACTAAAGTAAGTTGAATTGATTTAACTGTTAGTAAATTAACAATCCGTGATTTATGATTATTGGGAATTAGGATGACTTTTTTTTTATTGAATTAATATTGCTTATGTAAATATATATTTATTTATATATATATATATATATATATATATATATATATATATAAGTGTAGATCACTTCTGTGATTTGATACAAATGTGTTTGGATGATTTATTTAGGCTCCTTTAATCTTAAAGTTGAGCACTTTTCTAATTTTGTACTTCCTAAACAAGGTTTATATATATATGGATAGTTCATCAATACAAAAAAAAAAAGGTTTTTTTCCAATGTAAGCCACTCAGTTCAATAATAATTGAATATATCTGGCAGGATAATGGCACAAATGAAACTTACCTATTATTATAATCTTGCTCGAAAGCCATGATCACTGGAGGATGTCTACATTAAAATGGCTGTGGTACAATTCAGTTCATGTTGTTTTTACATCTTGAAACAGTTTGAGGAAGATGTAGTTTCCAAATTTGCACTGCTTTACATTTTTGGCAATGTGAAACTGCTATTTTTCATAATCTGAACCTGAATATTAACTAAAAAACATTGCTTATTGTCTCAATATCTGTCTATTCAAACTAAGTGTAAGACATATGTCTACAAGGTTCCGGTTTCAAATTGACAAAATTGTCATTTATATAAAGCTAGTACATTTTTTGAAGAATTATGCTGTTTTATCATGTTATCCAGATCACATTTGAGAGGAAGGATGGTGTATCACTCACCTTGATGAGGCTGGGAAAATCAATGCAGAAGCTGATTGAAAAGGAAACATTCTCTGATCTGGATTTGTTCCACAATGCCCATCAGTAAGTTCTAAAGTAAAATAAAAGAACATGATGGGCATAGTTTTGAAGTTTAGAAAAAAAATAGTTTTGTTGTCTGATCTTCATTTGTTCTAGAGTGCACACCTGTGAAATACACTTTTAAAAAAATGACATTATCAGTTTTGTTTAAAGCATGCACAAAGAAAATAGATGTTATCCACATATAATACTATATTGTGCACACCAATGAGCCGCAAGTCAAGATATGACAATCATTTTCTAACCCAAATGAGTGCAATCAAGGAATTTTTTAGAATCATTATTTGGGTATAAAATTTTCTTAGCATGATTGAAGATTGTATAAGAATCTTTTGTTAATTTTTGTTCTAATTAAATTGTCTGTTTTTATCCATCTCTTGTGACAAACCTGGGCATTGTTTTTAATTCTCTGTGTAATTTTCTTTGCCCTTTATTTCTAATGCTGAGGATTAGAAATTTTTGGCTTTCCTTTTTTAATCAATTTTCTGAACTTTCAATTTGAACTTGGAAACATAAAAGAATGAATTTCACTCATTAAGAGACCTGCAATGGAAAAAAATTCTTTTTTTTTCCTTTTCACTTTTTTTTTCAAGTTTATCTTATTTTGATTGTTTTCGCCTTCATTGTAAAATCTTCTTATTTTAACTTATTTAGACATCCAAAGATAATGCACTAAAACATTTGTGGTTTGAGAGTACTTCAACCAACTGATAAACTTTTGAAAAATATTATGTGCATCAATTTTTTTGTTTAAAGCCTGTAAACTAATTTTTGTATTGCAACAACAACTAAAAAAAATTGAAAGTAATGTTCTTGCTAGAAAGATTTTTTTTCCTGTGAAAGTGTTGTGTGTGTTTGTATATTTTTTAAACCTCTGATTCATTTTTGTCTTTCATTATATCCTATGAGCTTTCTATTCTTAAATCTTCCTCAATGAAGTAAGATTTTCCACAGAAAAGAATGATAAATAATTATTGTTTTTAAGAGATTATTTTACCTTTTGTAGGTATTCCCTGCAGCCTAAACAAACTTGTGAAGAGGACCATGACTCATGTACCCAGACAATTGTGTCCTTTGTGCGTGATCACATAAGACTGCCTGTGACCCATCTCACCTCTGAAATATTTCACACCAAAAACAAGTAATTTCCATGGCATCTATTAAAATATTGATATGTTATGAGAGTGATAAAGTAAAGTCAGCCAAGGACTTAATTAGGTACATTTATTAAAGACTTACTTTTTCATTAGTATCAGTTATGGTCAGGGTGTGATCCAAATGTCTTTAACCCATTCATATTTTAATTTGTAGCAAAAAAAAGTGGGTAAAAAATTCATTAATTGGTGCCGAGCTTCTTATGTATTGGTATTAATTTTATTCATGACCTTTTTTTTCACTATTGCTGACAGCACTGAATACTGTTTGTGTGAAGTGCTAAATGATTACTGTGAGAGTTGCAAATAATCTTAATTTCATTATATTGATTTTATGGTGTTTGAAGGTCAGCTTTGAAAAAAGATTGATACAGAAGATTTGACTAGATTTAAAGTAAGTGGATTATTGATAGTCATTCTCTTTTGCTCCTGCTGTCTTTTATTATTATATTCTATACTGTGTTTCTGAGAAAACTTTTTTTTTCATTTAGATGTTTATGTGTTTCCAGGGATTTCATTTTTATTCAATTATTGAATATCTGAAATATTTTTTTCATTTTATGTGATGTTAATGTATTTCTTCAACTTTGCAGTCCTATATTTGAAGTCAACAAACCTGTTCTTGTTGCTCTTAGTCATGGTGAAAATCTCATGCAGACGAGTAGTTTCATGCAGGCAAGGGATATTCATTGTTACAACTAAAAATTGTTGTTTTTGATAAACTTCTCTTTTATGTTCTATCAGTAAATGTGGATTCCTGTAATTTTGAATCAAAATTTAAGAAACTGAAAAATCAATGGATTCATGAATAAATTCTACATTTTCTACAAATGATTACTGTATAAGGAACTAAATTTAAAAAAAAAGAAAAATTTTCAAAGACCTTTGTCACAAATCTAACTTGATATTAAACTAAAGATTGAGTGTGCATGTGAATTTATATATTTACATAATTGGATCATCAGTATGTGATAGTGATTTAAACACATTTCAAAGTTCTAATTGACTTTGTCAATGTGATAAATAATTTCATGACAGCCAAGAATATGTGTAGCGACACCACCAAAAGAGACGTTTTGCATTAGACGACTACTTGAGAAAATGCCATTTTCTTCAAGAAGGCTTAAAATCCTTGCAATTTCAAGTGCTTTTATTTCTGAAATAATATGAAAGTTAGAAATTAGAGTAAAATCAAAAGCCGAAATATTAAGCTTTCTTTAGGAAAATTGTACTTATCTAAAAAATTCTCAGCTGCAAAATGTCTCATTTTGTGATTTCGCTTCACATGTGTTAGCCAATCCAAAAATTGCTCCATTTTTTAGCAATAATATGATATAACAAAGTAAGGAATGTTCTTTTAAATTCTTCTCTGTTAAATTTGATAAATCTACTTTGACAGATAAGTTCATGGTTTGCACCTGACTGTCATATTCCTATAAAATGTAAAACAGCACAACAAAATTACATTATGTAACATTAGCTTTATTTCCAGTTAACAATTCAAATTAAACTTAATAGGCATAATACAATCTTTTATATGAAACTTTAGATAATTATAAAGGATAAACATTGTCATAGCCCGAAATTTTTCCTTCACATACATAATTCAGGTGGTCTTTCTTTCATTTTGAGAGGAGAATTGCATTGAATTCTCTCTCTAAACTGGTATCAATTTACCACACAAATGAAACATCTGTTAGCAACATCAAAGAGGACCAAAACTTGCTTTCTACTTTTTGAAAACCTGAATGAACTGTGCTTCTTAACAGCCTCATAATAACAAGTAAACTCCCAGAGATTTCTATTTAACTCACAATCATTTCACTACATCTCTTACAGCTGCTTGTTTATGTTGCCAAGAGACTGTACCACAATGTCACTGTGACCGTTCTAGATGTGGATCAGTTCCCATCTTGGGCTGGCAATTTTGTTCCGCATCATTACTCAAGACTATTTATGGGTGAAAAGCCAATTTACTTCTTGAAATTCATCTTTATTCATTTAGTTTTTCACATTTATTCTTTTGAAAAGTAAAAATTATTTTTCTTCTGCTTTGTTCTCTTATATGACTAAATCTCATAAAATGGGAGTCAAAATTGAATGTTTATGCCAACGGATGGCATGAAGTGGACTTAGAAAAGGTTTTCTGTAACTATTACTTCTTATCTAATTAAGATAAGTAGACCCACTTTTTGTTTTATCCTATGTGAGATATCAAAACTTATCTTCTCTTCTTTTCAAGCTACTATGTTCAAAAGTGAATAAAATTAACAAGCATTATTCAAAATATTCTGTGTTAATTTTAAAGTTTTCCATCAATAAAACATGTGGGTACAAAATTTTTTGTTTGAAAAATTGATAAGTCAAGAGGATAGTTTTTAGAACTAGGCCTACTTTTTTAAAATGTTTAACAAATTTATTTTCAATCCAATCTTTTTATTCAGACTCGCCAGATGGTGGTCCTCTCCACATTTATCCTCGCATCTGCTTAGTCACTTGGACTGACCACAAGCACGCAGCCTTCTATCCACCTCTTCATAGTGTATTCAACAAAACCATTTTGGTGCAGCTAAAACTTACAGAGACAAAGGCAGAGCCGCCACAATCAGCAGAAAATTTTGAAGAAACAGAAAAATTAGAGGCTGATGCAGATGATGTATTGCCTTATAAAATGGATGTGAATTCCATGCTTTCCTGGGATGAAGATAGAATTGTTTCTTATGTTGAAGCTTATCTTAAAAACCCTGATGAATATTTAGTCCAAACAGAGCATTTCTAAATATTATCTTTTATAAGTTTCCCCTTTTTTTTATTCTTTGCAATCGAAAAAAGATAAGCAATATGAATTTACTCAAACAAAATAATACTGCGGCATCAATTTTTTTGTGCATGTGTGCAAATATGAACTTAACCCAATATAGAGAGAGTGTTAACTGTGACACAATTTGTCATTTATTTTTGTCAGTACATAAAATAACAATATAAAACTTTGACTATTGAAAAATCTTTTTAAATTCACTTTTTTTCCCCATAACTTACATAATGGATGATGGAATGTGAGAGTTGCAACACCTAGTTCTGTTATACCAAATGAATAATAAGTGATCACGATTTTGTTCTTTCGGTATATGCTCTAGAGTAAACAATGAATTGAGATTGTTAAGGAAATTTTTTTTAATTTCTAACATTTTGAATATGTAAGTTATTTTGAGAATTCTTACCAGAGCTGTTTACACTCTATTTTATAAATATTTTATAAATTATTTTATAATTTAATGTGCCGTCCAATATTATAAACAATAAAAAAGAAACATGAAAAAAAGAATTTTTAACCTTTTTGGACTTCCCTTTTTTATTTTTTTTTCTTAATTCAATTTCATACTTTGTATTAAGCCTTTCCATTTTTATATGTGTTTACTAACTGCTTTTATATGGTACGGAAATTTAACATCAGTTACCCTTATCAAGATTGATATTTATGAAACAAAAGTGTCCTCTTTTGTTTACTTATCTGCAATCATAGGGGAAAAAAATAACAGGAACAGATTTAATACCTCAAATGTTTTCAAAGTACAGCCATGTTATCTCTCCATCATGCTTTCATGAAAGGAAAAAGACAGGAAGAAAAACGAGAAGAAGGAGAGAAAAAATAATAAAAACAAACAAATAAATATATGTTGTAAGTACAGTGCAGTGGAATATCCTTATCAAGAATCCAGACTAATAGAAAATCGCTACGAATTTTTATAAAATTGTATTTTTTTTTATAATTTATAGTGTAATTGTGGAGAGTTTTTGGAGGTTTTTTTGCAGCTACAGACATGGCAACATATGAATTCACACCAGCATTCACCAATTTCATGTGTGCCCTACCAGCTATCTACAAGTGGCCACTTTACTAGTTAATTGTAATTTAGTTCAACATCACCTCTGCTCTGGTGTTTGCAACTACACCCATACCCAAAGCTTATGTATTGTTCAGCAACAAAATTACAAAATATCTGTAAAATAAAGTATGCTTGTCATTTTTAGAGTAAAATGAGTTGTGATTAAAGCAAGACATGCTTCACATCCAGCATCATTGTTACAGATAAGCTTCCGTTTCTATAGATTGTTGATGCCTATATTGCATATTACGTAGATTAACAAAAATTCCTGGCTATTCTTTTTTTTTTCTGGAAATTAAAAGGTCTGAACAATAATAATAGTAGTAGTAGTACAGTCAATTCAATTGAATGTCGCAGTGGAGCTTTGTGAATAGTTGAGAAGCACCATAAAAAAACAAAAATAGGTAGAATGCAGCTCCAAAAGGTACAGAAGAAAACAAAACACGAGAGCTGTCAGCTTTATGCCTTCGTCAAACACAAAACAAGAACAACAAACCACACAAGACTATTCACATATTAAATAAATATTGTGGAAATACACACCTAAATATATATATATATATATATATATATATATATATATATATATGTCTGTGTGTGTGTGTGTGTGTGTGTGTGTGAAGAAAAAAACACTTATTAAAAATATTTTATTGGATGCATGCATCATTATTCAGATAGGTTTTATAAATATACTTCTATACTTTCTTCTTTACATATTCCTACCTATTGCTATTAAATTGTTTAATTAATATAAACATTTTTTCAGAAATTTTGGTCTACAGATTTTCTTTAAGCTATTGGCCTTGATTTTTATTTTCCCCCTATTTCCCCTCCCCACTTCCTCTCTCTCTCTCTCTCTCTCTCTCTCTCTCTCTCTCTCTCTCTCTCTCTCTCTCTCTCTCTCTCTCTCTCTCTCTCTCTCTCTCTCTCTCTCTTTTTTTCTCTCTATCTATCTATCTATCTACATGTCTATCTCTCTCTTTCTCATGTACTCCCAATCTTCAACTCTCATTTTCTTTGAAGTTCATTTTCATTAAATTCTTCTCTCTTCAGCTTACTTTTTTTAGAGTTTTATACATTTATTTATTTCTTCATTTTTTTTATAACTTATAATATAGTCAATTTTTTATAAAATATTTTTAATTAATGTTTTTTCTTTATATATATATTGCAGTAGTAATATTAGTACAAGTAGTAGTAGTAGTAGTAGTAGTAGTAGTAGTAGTAGTAGTAGTAGTAGTAGTAGTAGTAGTAGTAGTAGTAGTAGTAGTAGTAGTAGTAGTAGTAGTAGTAGTAGTAGTTGTAGTTGTAGTAGTAGTAGTAGTAGTAGTAGTAGTAGTAGTAGTAGTAGTAGTAATTATTGTAGTTGCGGTATACGTAATGGTAGCGTGAGAGATAGCAATAGTATAAGTATTTTATAGTCGTATTTGGGTGGAAGGAGCAGAAATATTCGTAAAATTTGATATTGCTTTGTTGCTGAAGCAGTGGTGGTGGGGGAATAGAGTAGGTTTAGTAGTACGACAGCAGTGTATTTCATTCTTCAAATATGCGTGTGTATGTTGTTACGTTACATATATGCCAAGCAGTCTTACAATTTGTTCATTTGTGTAATTCTATATTTGTGATATGAATATGTAATCTTGTTTTTAGACTTTGTTGTTTTCTTTTTTATTTTAATAATTTATGTTTAATTACTAGATCTATATGAAGCTTTCATGGCTAAACGCAAAAAACAAAAGAAATTAAGATTTGCAAAACTCTTTAAGTTTTCTATAAATTAGACCTTTCAGTGCAAATACAAGACAGTATTGACATACAGCCGTGAAAGTCAGGAGAAACTATCTAGTTATAGTATGGTACGTAGGGCTTCGTAGTGCTACTACTCTAGTAGTTTGTTCCTAGCTTTGGCATCACTTTGTCAAGCTCTGGGTGTTTGGTGTGACATATTGCTCATTTGAATGACCTGCTCTGCCCATGCATATTTCACCCTTAAGCACACACACTCTCGAGCTAATCGGGCATCCCCGCTGGAATAACGTGACAGCGCCCATTGTCCATACGTGTGAGGATGTCTGAGACAAGAGAAAAGACAGACGCACTATTTTGTGAGAAGTGTTTCCTCGGCGGAGCGCAGGGGACTCCTTATCCATTGTATGCCTTGTGTGGAGCATCGTGCGTCATGAAAGGGGCGAAATTTAAAGTAGGATGTGGGCAGACAGATGAAGGGAAGAGGGGAGGGGAGGCATTGGTCTGTGAACTCTCTATGCATGTATGTGAGAGGCTTGTAGTTATCAAAAAATCCACCGGGAAGACCGAAGGAACAATATTATTGGGTGGTGTGGTGGTGGTGGTTGATACAATTTAAGGAATCTTAGTGATTTGGGAGGGGGAAAGGGAAAAAATATGGGGGGGGGGGGGGGGTGGAGAGAGAGAGGAGGGTGAGTGATGTTGACGCCATTCTTTGAATCTTTTTAACATGCGTGTGAAACTTTTGACAATTACCCCCTTTCTTTATTTTTCTGGATCTCCTCCCTTCCTCTCTCTCTCTCTCTCTCTCTCTCTCTCTCTCTCTCTCTCTCTCTCTCTCTCTCTCTCTCTCTCTCTCTCTCTCTCTCTCTCTCTCTCTCTCTCTCTCTCCCCCTCTCTCTCTCTGTGTCTTTGTTCCTCCTTATATGTAAAATTCAATTATTAAAAAAATCTCCGGTCCTTCAGACGTTGAACAAAACTGAAACGAATATTTAACATTCTTTTTTCAATATTAGTGCATAATGTTCGAAAATTCAGATTCAGTTAATTGCTAAAACAGAAGGGGGTGTGTTTTGAAGCCAGATTGTCAAATTCTACATGAAGATAAAGTAATTGACTTTATCATCAAATAAGGGTCAGGGCATCTAATGTTTGATTATGTTATTATTATTATTATTATTATTATTATTAGTAGTAGTAGTAGTAGTAGTAGTAGTAGTAGTAGTAGTAGTAGTAGTAGTAGTAGTAGTAGTAGTAGTAGTAGTAGTAGTGGTAGTGGTAGTGGTAGTGGTAGTGGTAGTGGTAGTGGTAGTAGTAGTAGTAGTAGTAGTAGTAGTAGTAGTAGTAGTAGTAGTAGTAGTAGTAGTACAAGATTCGGGTATCTTTATATTACAGAATCTTAAAATATACCAATACGGTATAAATAATCAAAATTGTTAAAAAATGTCACCAGTAATGCGGGTCAAACGTTGAATTTTATGAGCCGTACATGATATACATAAAAATCTGAAAGTAAAATAAAATGACCCAAATGTTATTTAAAAAATAATAATAAAAAGACCGTCGATGTCATTCTAAGCGAAGAGCAATCTTTTGCCATTTTGTATTTTTCATCTATCGACTAAACCGAGAGGGATACAATTACTAACAAAGGGAGGTGTGCAAGAATGACGTTACTATAAAGTAGCTTTTAAAGAAGATTGGTTTTTCATCCGAGTTTTTTTTTTTCTTACATATCTTAAAGCACGCCCTTTACTGCTTAGCAGCTAATTTTTCTTCATAATTACACATTATCTCTGTGCTTTGGAAACCTTTTCTTTTTTAATGCTTTTGCGCTTTTCTGTTTTGTTTTGTTATTGTTGTGATTGTTTTTAGATTTTTAAAAACAAGTCTTCTTTATAAAATCAAAAGAGATGGTGAACGCGCACACTAAATCGACTAGCATCGGTTGTCAGTCACGTCTGAGCAGTATTCTACTATTAAACAGATGTTCAACAGAGGACCCATAGAAAATCTGGGATGTTTGATGGGGGCTCATGGGCGTCAGATTTTCACACCTCTTCAAACACGAATGCCAAAAAAAAAATTATCCGCTTTTAAAATCCTCGTTGGTTTCCCGTAAAACATCGACAGCCTGTCCATTTTGAGCGGACTTTTTGTTAATTTTATTTCTTCCTCACAACAGCTTCCTCTTAAGCTTTGTTCTCATTTAATTTTTCGTTCATCAAGTCTCCCATCTCCACCATCTTGCTTTCCTGTCCACCGTTTCAATCAGATTATGCCTCTATTTATTTCTTTTATTTATCTCTCACTCCTTGTCTCTCTCTCTCTCTCTCTCTCTCTCTCTCTCTCTCTCTCTCTCTCTCTCTCTCTCTCTCTCTCTCTCTCTCTCTCTCTCTCTCTCTCTCTCTCTCTCTTTTTCTTCCATTATCAATTATTTTTTCTATCTCTTTCTCCCAGTATCTAGAAATTTATCTATCCATGATATAATTTTTTTTTTTAATTAGTCTCTTTACTTTCAGTGAAGTGAGGACTTCTTTTAAAATGGCAGTAAATTTCCTCTGAAAAATAATTTTTAAGGATATACTTGCAATTTCATTTTATAGTCTGTCTGAATTCATTTGTCAATGAGTAGCCTATATTTTTTTATGTCCTACCAATGTTGAAACATTTATAAAATTCAAATATACGAATCGCTGTAAGCTTACTTATTTCAGCAAGTAATTATACCTGGCAGCTCAAGACATGTTATTGCGGTTCTTGTTCTTCACATTGTATGTTTTAAGAATATTTTTGAAGAATCCTCTTCGATCTTTCTCTCTCTCTCTCTCTCTCTCTCTCTCTCTCTCTCTCTCTCTCTCTCTCTCTCTCTCTCTCTCTCTCTCTCTCTCTCTCTCTTTCTCTCTCTCTTTCCCTCTCTCTCTCTTTCCCTGTCTCTCTCTCTCTTTCTCTCTCTCTTTCCCTCTCTCTCTCTCTCTCTCTCTCTCTCTCTCTCTCTCTCTCTCTCTCTCTCTCTCTCTCTCTCTCTCTCTCTCTCTCTCCCTCTCTCTGTCTCTGACTTTTCTTCTTTTCTTTTTTCAATATGAAAGGGAAGGTCTTTAGCATTGATGCCAGCTGCGCGAAAGCGCGGAACCGTATGCATGACAAGTACACAACTTCCTTTCTTTGTGTTGGTCCGTCTCTAACAGCGACTCCTGTCGCCGCCAAAGAATTGGCGACAAACAAGATAACAATAACAAATGGCGCTCTCGTCTGTGCAGCAGACGTGAGCTGAAGAAACCATGATTGAAATCACCGGCACGACAAAATGCTGCCGGTATTCATTTTGTGCATAACCGAAGATAATTTGGCCAGAACTCGGATAAAGGGTAGGCTGGAAAACTTAAACCAGGGCACTGGCAGGGTGATCAGTAAAGCCCGCTTCGGTAAGAAATCAGAATAATGATTATAATAATCATAACATATATATTAAAAGCGTGTAGCAAATCAGTGATGGGATATTATGTAAAACATAATTTTAGTGAAATGTCTTATGTACAGACCAGAAGCTTTGAAATCACTCATTCTATCTCATAAGCAAATAGATTAAAAAAAAAAAAAAAAGATATTTTTAGCACCGTCAACCTCCATTTTTCTAAAAATTAAAGATTATCGAAACTCAGCGAGTTCTGTACTTTCAGTTCCAGATCTATTTCAAAGATCCTATAGAGGGCTATGGATTCCCGCAAGAAATGCCTCAAGTAGCAGTGCATTAAGGGAAGACATAGCTGCTTATTTGTTTTCAACTTGCAATAAATTATAATGAATGTTGGAAAGGATTCATGTCATGATTTCATGATTTATTTTTATTGATTGACATTTTTTTTCTTTGAGTGAGCGGGGAAGGGTGATTCTAATAAGATATTTTATATTCAATTTTGTTTCAGACAAAAAAAAAAATCCTCCGTACAATCATTGAACTTATAAAGTTTCTTCTAATATGACAATGAATAAACTGCAGGCAAGTATCTTATTTTTATTATTCTAACTTAAAACGAATCGGCCCCAAGCAGAAATTGATGTGAATCAAATTCACTTTTCTTTGTGAAGCATTTCGCGAGCACCTACAATTTGAGACTTGAGTTGTTTCAAACAAAGACGGGAGTTAGTAGTGAAGCTTCATGACAAAAATTATGATACATGATTCACATTACTTCTTGATGTATGTGTATTTTGGATTTCTCTGTCGCAATAACGGATGGAAAAAAATTAATGAACAAGGAAAGTTATTCTCTGCAAAATTTTCTTCCATTTCTTCTAACAATTTATGTCTTGTAGAAGTATAACTTTTAACCTTTATTCATTGATATATGAATATTTTGGTATAGACCTTTTTATCTATCATCAGTCGCAGATTGATTTATCTAATTCACTTAATTTCTTTTAGTCAGTCAGGATTTTTTCCCTAAGTCCTCGTGTCAACTCCATTGAATTCCCCGCCAATGTCTCTTTTTTTTCTTCTAGATCTATCTCGTTATCTGCTATCTTCAATTTCGCCAGACCCCCCACACCACCCAACCGCCCCCTCTCCAATTCCTCTTTTTCCCCATTTTGCCAACGTCTTTCGATCGTAGAATTAATTTTATCATGGTAATTCTCTCTGGGGCCAGCAAGTCTCCACTTCGTTTTGCAGCTGGCGTCTTCGCTCCCCTCAATGTTTGTATTCTGGACAAGGGCGAAGAAAGTGTTCAACACCCGAGAGTTATTGATTTCTTATTGGCCGGATAGTCGCTAAAGTGAGAAACAGGAACGAAGAAGAGCCGAGGACAGTCAGATTCTCAGAGCTGATAAAAATAGCCCTTAATAAATTGGTGTAGACTTTAATAAATTGTTTTCTGTTACCAATAGATAAAGAGGTAGTCGACGGGAAAAGAAAACCCGCAAAAGGCAAGAGTAGATATGGGGAGTAAAGAAATTAGAAAATGCGAGAGTGTGCGTTAGGAATAAGTGGGTTGAAAGAAAAAGGAGAATTTCAGACAGAGCAGAATCCCTGTCAGTAGGAACAAAACTCCAAAGAAAGAAACAGGAGAAAGCAAACTGATTATTTAAAAAAGTAAGTTTCAGCAATGGTCCCTATTTACCTCTCTGGCTTGTCTAAGTCAAACGGAGCCAAACAGTGATGGAACGGGCTCATCCCCTTTACAAATTGGCTTGGGTGTAAAGCCCTGGGATCCCCAGCCACCCAGATCGATACAATAATAACCTCCCTTGATGGGGGCGCCGCGGCCACAGGAAAAGGGATGAAGGGGCGTAGTGGTGGGTACGTATACAAATCCTAGGGGATGAGGGGAGATGGGGAACAGAGCATCGCTTGAGGCGAGAAGTGTTTGTAGAGTTGAAAATGAGATAAAATTGGGCCTGGAGAGTTAATGATTTGAGATTATACGTGCAAAAGAAAGGGGGGAAAATCACAATATGATAAACACTGATGCTTTACTTGACATTGGCGACTGAAACAGGCTTATTATTTTTTATCTTTTACGGGTTTACAAATAAAGTAAAACCGTAAAATGGTTAATAAGGAAAAACAGATTGTGAAAGAGGTTGGAGGAGGGAGAGAATGAGAAGTCTCTATCTTCTTCCTATCTATCGATCTACCTATTTATCCATTTATCTGTCTTCTTTCCATTTATGAATCTATTCATCTATCCACCTAACTATTAATTTATCTTTCTATACACTTTACGCCCTATAAACCTGGACAATATTTTTATATAACTTATCTCTTATTGTTGTTGTTGTTGTTATTGTCTTTCTTCTTCTTCTTCTTCTTCTTCTTCTTCTTCTTCTTCTTCTTCTTCTTCTTCTTCTTCTTCTTCTTCTTCTCCTCCCCCTCCTCCTCCTTCTTCTTCTTCTTCTTCTTCTTCTTCTTCTTCTTCTTCTTCTTCTTCTTCTTCTTCTTCTTCTTCTTCTTCTTCTTCTTCTTCTTCTTCTTCTTCTTCTTCTTCTTCTTCTTCTTCTTCTTCTTCTTCTTCTTCTTCTTCTTCTTCTTCTTCTTCTTCTTCTTCTTCTTCTTCTTCTTCTTCTTCTTCTTCTTCTTCTTCTTCTTCTTCTTCTTCTTCTTCTTCTTCTTCTTCTTCTTCTTCTTCTTCTTCTTCTTCTTCTTCTTCTTCTCATCCTCCTCCTCTCCTTCTAATATTATTATTATTTTTATTATTATTATTATTATTATTATTATTATTATTATTATTATTATTATTATTATTATTATTATTATTATTATTATTATTATTATTATTATTATTATTATTATTATTATTATTACTGTTGTTGTTGTTGTTGTTGTTGTTGTTGTTGCTGTTGTTGTTGTTGTTTTTATTATTATTATTTATATCAATCTTATTTGTGCGTTTGAATAAATGTGTAAAAATTTGATCTAATCTCTGACGAATTCTTTCTAAATGTCAACAGTCAGCTTTAATAAAAAAAAAAAAAAAAATGACACATCCAATTATGCATTCATATTCACTTGTTGCTTTTTTTTTTTTCAGGAAGAACGGAATTCGTTTAAAAAGATCGTTAAATTATCATTTATAGGGCAGCGATATTTTATCCCTGTCCACATTGCTGCTTGGGAATTCTAATAAGTCCTTTGTCTGTTCCTGTCTCACGATGTCATTCAAAATAATTTAAAATCTTTATCCAAGGGGGAAAAATGAAGAGTTAAAACTAGACAAACAAAAAAAAAAGTCATTGAATCTTAAATGCAGTGGTATGTTATTTGATTTTCAATAAAGCCATTTTTAAAAGTTACCAATTTCTTGTGATTTTCTAAATGATGTCCAAAACATATAAAATTCTGGTAACTAAAATCAAATTATTTACAACAAGCCTCGACAATTGTTACTATTCTGGAATCTCTTTTTTAAATCGCATAATACAGCTAAATTTGTTGGTTTTTTTTCCTTATGAGAGAGCAAGTTTCTTGCTAAAGTAAAACTCGTGAAAGCTATTCGGCGTATCAATTCCAAACTCTCTTACTCCGGCATCGTACTGGAATTGTTTTAGGCATGTGCATTCCAAAAATCGAAAGGGTGAAAGATTTTTAAGAATCTGAATCAAAATAATAAAGCGAAATCACGTTGTCAAAGAAACACTCTTATCAATAATCAAAATTTCGTGTCTGATTTGTCAAGAGAAGTCTAATAGCCTAATTATTGGTTCAGAGAGGAAAGAATTTATGAGTCTTTTTTTTCTTAAAAGACATCTTTAAAGAAATGTGAAGTTCAATCATTTTGCTCATTATTTTAAGTACTAAAATAATTATTGATAACAGTCTTTAAAGGAAGTTTTGCGCTGCGAGCCTAAATCCACATTTTACACGTAAAATGAACCACAATTAAAAAGACATCCACTCGGGAAATTTTTTTTTGTAATAACAGAAACCTGCTGTATTTATTGACGCACTCTAAAATCCAAAACGACAAAATATCTTTGATTCAGAAATCTAGAATTTCAACAATAAAAACAAATAAAAATTATAATTCCATGAACTAGAGTGAAATGAGATATAATTATTTCGATCCTACATATCTATAGTAAAATAATATTGATATTCGGAGATATGATAAAATGAGCAATCACTTGTCAGTGGCGTTTTGGTGCATTTTGATACAAAGTATTTTACAGACCGCCTGAAATAATAATGATCATGCTAATATGCCTCTCTCTTTCTTCCCTCTCTATCTCTCTCTTTCTCTCTCTCTCTCTTTCTCTCTCTCTCTCTCTCTCTCTCTCTCTCTCTCTCTCTCTCTCTCGCTTTCTTTCTTTTAAACTACTCTCCCTCTCCCTATATTTCTCCCATCTTTCTCAGATATTTGCTATCTTTCACACTTAGTATTTTCTCCTCCCTTTTATTTTCTCCTTTTTTTTTCTTCTGTTGAACGTTGTGCCTAGCTCTCATTTCTCCTCAGCTAACATAATGACACCACAGAGAATTACATGTCTAACATTAAACAAAGGAAAATTATCATTTTTCATCTACATTTCATATAAGAATGTTTAACTTTAACGTGTCAATCAATTTTTGGCTCAAAATTATATTTATTACATTGCTCGTTGTTTTATAAGCGTGTATCAAAACCATGTTTGCACACATTTGATGTGTTGCACCAGGATTGCTCATTAAGACTCCTTCTAGTTTGCAATCATATTAATAATAGATATCTAGTATTTAAGAATTTAACCAATCATGAATCGTTTTAAAACGTCTTCATTCTTTTGAATAATGAGATTATCGATTTAATATAGAGCAAAGAAAAAAACAACAATCCATAAACGTCGGCTTTAGTCAAAGTAGCTCAATTTGTATAAAAGCTGATGATATTCGATCCTCCTAGCTAATTTCCAAGACCTCACAGCTGTCTTATATAAAAAAAAAATTTAGATGTACTGGCTCACTTCCCCGACTTCACCCCAATTTATAAAAAAAAACTCCTGCAAAGGTTAATATATATATATATATATATATATATATATATATATATATATATATATATATATCCCAATACGTTATAATAAAAGAGGAAAGTTAATGTCGGTACCCCGATCATTTTTACCAGAAACAAAAGATCCTGTTATGTCAAAATACCTTAAAATAAAAAAAAAGAAGAGATTGCTTAAGTTCCTAATGGTTTGATTTAACATTTTTCGACACCCCCCCCCCTCACCCCCCCCCCCCAAAAAAAAAAAATCTTATGAATATTCACATTTTTTTAACTGAAGGACATTGGTCCCTTCATAACAATTACGAGATGAAAGTTTTAGAGAGGAGAATGCATGGCTGTGCACCATCCATATAACAGTCATGCAATGGAGATTCAAAACGCAGAGGACAAAGAAATGCATTCTTAAAAGACATAGAATGGACTTCAATGTGCTATTGACGAATGATAAAAAAGGCTTTGGACATTTAGAACCCTAGATGAAGAAAAAGGCTTTTGATCACCGTAGTTGAAAAAAATGTGTTCAGCTATAATTATGAGAGATGTCAAATACATTTCTATCTAGAAAGCACATCCCAAAATATTAAGAATTGCGATGATGAAATAGTTACAGAGATCCATCCTAGGGAAACAGCCAACTAATCCATATGGGATTTAAAAACTTTTTCAGCAGAAATCCAACATATTTGAAATTTTGAAATCTCGCATTAGTCACTGAAGACAGAAAAAAAAGGCGTCTCACGATTTTGATCGAGAGTGCATAAAGCTACAAAATTTAATGTAATGATGATGTGACCATCTACAGAAAAAAAAGAAAATGATAATAAACAAAACGCAAAAAGACAAAAAAATGTATGCCTCAAAACTTTAAACAGTCTGAGAGTGCCTTATAGAGAAGTTAGGCTATCAATATTTTTTTTTTAATTATTGGGCAAAATATGCTGCTTAGAACAAGCTAGGAAAGGAAAAATAATAAATGTGCTATTCTGGGAAAGAACCTTCTCTTTTTTACGTTAACAAATTTTTGCTGAGTATTTGTGAAACAAGATTTTAATGATTTAATTTATAATATTATGCATGTGTATTTTTAGCTTTTCTTCAGTTTGATTTCTAAAAAGATATTTTATCCAATGTCAGAGAAGAATTCACATGACCGTTCATTGATGGAGAAGTCTGTTGAAATAAAGTTATGATGAAAATCAGCTTAAATAAAATATTCAGGTAATCATGGATGATGAATTGCGCTGTAGTCTTGTAATGCAAGTGTTGAAAACACGTTTGAGGTAGAGCAAAACTTGATACCAGAACTTCAATGATTTTAGTAATAGTTGAAATGATCTCACTCTCAAGACATTGTGATATGAATCTTCCCAAAATACTCTATACTTTTGCATGACTCTCAAGAGAATCTCAGTGCGCCTTTCTTATCAAAATCTGTAATATCCATCAACGGTTTTAGCTTATGAAATGTGACTCGGTACCATTCACAATAGTTTTTCGATGTTCCAGGCCTACTTAAAGGAACTCTGTTAAGCTCGGAGGTAATTTTCTTTTGTGTCCAACATCTTTGGTTCAGGGAGGCAACTTCATAGGTGTGAGAAGAGCACATTTCAAATATTTATGTTGAATCGAAGATACTGATTTTTATTCATGAAAGAAGCAGGATAAAAGATCCGTATTGAATCCAATACTTTGGCTTTATACGAATTGACGCTGAGCTGACTAAGAGTTTTGTGTTACCAAAGACTTAAGAGAAGGTGAGATGTTTTCTGCGAGAGGAAAAAAATATCGTGCAATGCAGTTTTTTGTCAACATTAAAGTGTTTTTACAAAGTATATCTAAAACTCTACGTTTAATCTCTATTACTACTGTCATTAGCATCTGTAATTTTGGTAACGCCCATCTGATTTGTCCAAGTTGGTACTAGATCAGCCCGAGAATTAGTTATCTGCTCGGTCAACGCTTCTCCGCAGATGATGTTGCTGACGAGGCGAGGACGACGGGCTTCCAGGCATTTGTTGGCGTTGTCCGGGTAATTGTGGAGATGGTGTAGGAGGTGGCGGGTGATGGGAATGATGGTGTGGAGCTGGATATGACAGAGAGGCGTCTATCGCACTGATTGCCCCTAGAGGGGAAGCGTGCTGGTTAAGATAAGCTATGATTCTTCGCATTTCCTCCAATGCATGCGCTTGCATGAGGATGTAATTCTTGGCTAACAGCAAAGTAGCGATCTTGCTGAGCTTGCGCACTGACGGGCTGTGAGCGTAGGGAATCACAGACCGGAGCTCATCTAAAGCGTCGTTCAAATCGTGCATCCTTCTTCGCTCCCTTGAATTGATATTTAGACGAACAAATTTTTGACCATTGCTTCCCGTCGTCGGTGTTGGTGATGATGTGTTGAGCGCTATTTCGTTTGATGTTTTGTTGTGGCTGTTGCTGCTGTTGTCGATACTGTCATTATTGGAATTTACATGCTTTTCTTCTAACCCTGGAGAATTTCTATTCTGATGAATATGGGAGTCCAAGAGGGAGGAAGCCGTATCACTGTCTCTATTGCAACTGTACAAAAGCCTTCTGTCAACCTCTCGGTCCGGATAAAGGTGGGGATGATATCGATGTTGTAGATGTTCGTGGCTCATGATACGATTTCTTGTAATATGTTGTCACTATTGCCTTATTGAAGAATTGTAGACCTCTGGGTGATCTCCTTTGGTGTTTTTACTGCCTCTGACGATAAAAGGAAATTCATAAGGATGATGGCAGGAATACAAGAAGTTGAAACGACATTTAAATCGAAAAATTATAAAAGCTTATCTCTGCATAAAACGCCTTGATAAACTGGCTTCATTACAAGTAGTTCGCATGTTGCTTCATTGACATTTTTTTTCTAAAATCGGAATTCATTAAAGCTTTTACTGATTGAAAACTTCAATGATCGATTTAATGCTACATATTTTCAAGTCCCCCCCCCCCCCCAAAACGGCTATATAAAGCAATGATATATCTTTCTGCTTTAGTATTAGTTTCCTTCTTCGCACTGGATTTCATGTTGTTTTTTTAATTAAGGTGCAAGACTGAAATTACCATAGGTTAGCCTAATTAGATTAAATATGAAATATTAAAGTTTTTCCACTGCACAGAATGTGATTTCGGCACTGTGAGGCGGTGGAAGGGCTTGTGATTTGGTGTCCTAGATTTGAATCCAAGCGAAAGCCTGACTGGATTTTGTTACTTTCGAAACTGTTTTTATCGAAACAGTGTTGAATGAGCAGTCATATAGACGAGGGATAAAAGTCTCTAACAAATCAACGTTTTGCCCTTATATGGATAACGAGTCTTTTACACCCTTCCCCCTCTCCGAAAAAAAAAGAAACCTCTGGGTTGTATGAGCCTTGAGGCCTAACGATGTCCCAACTCAAACTGACCATGATCTATAAAATTGTCCATATTGTTGCAAGAGCATTAATTTTGGTAGGTGGGAAGCAGAGAAGAGAAGTTAAAATGGCTTTTATAAATAGTTTACCGACTCGGACCGTGACTTAAAAAAGGATAGGATGAATTATATATATATATATATATATATATATATATATATATATATATATATATATATATATATATATATATATAAGTGTGTGAGTGGTGCTGTGTGAGAGAGAGGGAGTAATTGATCATGAACCAGGATCTAAAAGTACATCATAAAAGTTGTATCTGGGTATGAGTGGGACTGACAGACACATATACCGACTGAAAAACTGGCAGAGAAAGACAAAATGACAAAAATAAAGGTATAAACGAAAACGAATTTATCGAGTGGGATATAAATTTAGTGTAATGACAGAAAAAAGAATGAAATCCTCAATAGGATAGCGTGATGGGGACAGGGAAAGGGGAGAAAGAGAGAGAGAGAGAGAGAGAGAGAGAGAGAGAGAGAGAGAGAGAGAGAGAGAGAGAGACAGACAGACAGACAGACAGACAGACAGACAGACAGACAGACAGAGAGAGAGACAGAGAGAGACAGAGAGAGAGACAGAGACAGACAGACAGACAGACAGACAGACACACAGGCAGAGACAGACAGGCAGAGGCAGACAGAGACGGACAGAGAGAATTTGTATTTAACACACACAATGAATTCCGTGCATTCATGTATTCTTATATAACTTTATTATCCGAAAAAACACAAAAACAAAAAAGTAAAAGTTTCAAACTTCAAGAGATTAGTATGTAATAAATTCATTCAGGCTCATGTGCCTTCAAATCAATAAATGATAGTATTAATGAAAAAAAATCATAAGAGTTTTAAAACCCTACTCACTCTGAAATAGGCCGAAATATTAAAGCAAATTTACTTTCTAAAAAAAATATAACTATATGAAGGAACCATTTGTGTAATGTTTTAAACAAACGAATGGGTTTTTAAAATCTTCTCAATATTATAATTCTAATAAAGATTACCTTAAGAGTAATTTGAACCACGGACAGCCACCCTTTGGATAGCATGGCTTCTTGGATTTCCTCTATCACAACACAATCCCTCTAAAAAAATCGGGTTGACAGGCAAGCTTTTAATTGAACATGAAAAATCGGTTGTATACTCACTCGGCTGAACAAGACGCTCTGGTTGATATCCGTGCAATTGGTGAATTTTAGGACTGATTTATTCTTCAAAATAACCTTTCTTCTTTGCTGCAAGGCTTTTCCAATCACCAATTTAAATCTTAAAAAATGAAAAGTTCTTCCTAATTGAAAATGATTTATTTCAAATCACACATTATTTCTTTCCTCTTTTTTTTAATTGTTGTATATGAATTTTTACCAGAATGTTTAGTCCTCTTCAAATACAAAAGGATAGAACGTTAAGTACTTTAAGACCCAAACGGTATCTTCAATCAACTTAGTTCCATCTTTCAAAACCGTGGAGACAATCATATAGCACTTTTCCCCATCTCATCGGAAGCCATAATCCAACACAAGTGACTTCCGATATTACTGGAGAGCAGCAGGGTTTAAAACCAGCAAATGCTTGAGGAGAGGAGGGCATGGGGTGAGCGAGCTGATATGAACAAAGTGCTGTGGAAAGGGAGAGGAGCGGAGTGCCGGGGTGGTTGAAAGAGAGAGAGAGAGAGAGAGAGAGAGAGAGAGAGAGAGAGAGAGAGAGAGAGAGAGAGAGAGAGAGAGAAGGGGGGGGGGACAATGTAGAAGAAAAGAGCTGGGTATCAGTGAAGAGTAGGATTTGTCTCTTTGTTTAGGACAAGAACGATGATGAAAAATGAAATAGGTACTCCGAGAGGGCAAATAATCAAAGAAGCAGGTTTCTAGTCTACACATAACTAAAAAATTGGCCGCGTGGTTGACATTAATGGCTCCGTATAAGATTTTTCGACTATGGAGGTTTAAAAATTATCAAATCTACTGGCACACAAATTTTGGTTGTCGATGCTGTAAAGGAAAAGGAGGGTTGTTCATGTGTGTTGAAGAGAGATAGGAGAGGGAAAAATTGAGTGCTCATTATTTAAAAAGCAGAGGTAAATGGTAGAACGAGGAAGAGGATGCGATGAATTGAAAACACTGTCTCATACCACTGCTCACAACAATAATACACAGTTTTGAAGCGTTTCATAATGTTTATATTTATTCTTCGGTATGACATAATTCAGTGTAGAGGGTTTTTTTTTTTTTTGTTTGACCTCTTCGTTTCAATAAGTGTGATTCAGGTTGTCGGAAGACTGGCGTTGTGGTCCGACAAAGGAAAGGACGAGGAAATAATTATTCTTTTTGTGGGTTATGAAGCTTTTGATAGAAGGGAAAAGGAAAGAATGATAATGTAGCAAAAGAATACAAGGGGGTGATTTTCACAAAGAACTTGATGGAGAGAATAGATTGAAGTCTCGTGATTTCACATGGATAGTGGCAAGAAATTAATTATTAAATTGCTTGAGCAGGCAATGATAACCGTCAATGAGAGATAGCTGAATGTGGTAATGAAAGTCGAAGATGCGGCATCAGTACTGTGATATTAAATGAAAAAGTCCAAAGCTCGTAAGGTTGTTTAGGTGAGTGAGGGTAAGAAGGGATGGGGAAGTTGAGAAAAACATTGAGAGAGAGAGAGAGAGAGAGAGAGAGAGAGAGAGAGAGAGAGAGAGAGAGAGAGAAGGGAAGATGAGGGAGGCGAAGATGAGGGAGGCGAAGATGTGTATTTTGGGGTTGTAGAGGGGGGGGGAGCGGGGTAGGGGTAGGTGGAAGGAAGAAAAGGGTGAGGGAAAGAAAATCTCAAGACCTCCAGATCAATACCGGTAACCAAGGAAAGAGGATGGTTACAAATCACTTTTGGAGTTTGGGGCCAAAGCCGGGCAGACAAGTGCTCAGCTTAGGAAAGTGACGCCCCTTTCGTTTATTGGACAGAGAGGCTCTCCATTTGGTTCCCCGTCCCGATCTCTCCCCACTTATCTCCGGGTTTCCTCGGATGGGCACGATTGAGTCCCCTGGGCAATTTGTCACTCTGGCGGGAGGCGATGTGCTAAGAATGCTCAACATTTTGTGTGTGCGTGTGTTTGTTTTTTTTTTGGGTGTGGATATCTAATTGCTAGAAGTCGTAGCAGCATTGTAATGTAGCTTCGAGTCAAAAGCACACGAGACATTCAGTAAAACAACAACAACAACAACAACAACAAAATAGATAAATAAATAATGTTTATGATAACAGGCAGCATTATTCAATTTGGTCATAATGTCAACTTTGATCGAGTAGAGTTATACGAAGGCGGGTATGGAATTGATGTTTGAAAAAAAATAGTTTGCTTTCATTTTGAGAACGAGAAACAAAGAATTTTTAGGCATATTTCCGTGTCATGGTTTGACTTGCTTTCCTGAAGCAAAAAATAGACAAAAAATCTTGAAAATGTGTTATAATGATTGTTGTTTTTGTTTAAAATGGTGATAAAGTTGATGTTAAATAGTATGAGAATGACAATGATAATTTTACGATGATGATGATGATGATGATGATGATGATGATAATGATTTGTTATATTACAATGGTTACTGCAATGTGATCAAACTGAAGAAATAATGACGGGTGATCGGTAAAACATCTGGAAACATGTGTGACAACCGTTTTTTTTCCACTGTGCTCTTATATTTTAAAAGTATCTAAGCATAAGCTATAATGTTTGAGCGTAAAGCTATTGTATTAACTTGCTTACTAACCATAACATTTTCGAAACGCAAAGATAAAGACACAAACTGGTGCATCTCTAACTGTCTAAGATTTAGTATGTAATTGCTTTCAACTAAAATTTCTGATCTTAGCTTTTGGTTAGAGGGAGGGTCAGTTGTTTTCTCCTTCTTGTTTTTGATGTTGTTGTTGTTGTTGTTATTACTTTTGTTGTTGATGTTATTGTTGTTTTTTGTTTTGTTTATTTTATTTATTTATTTATTTATTTATTTTTTTTGGGGGGGGGGAGATGGATGTTTGTTTTTTAGTGTTTAATTTCTTTTATTGTTTTTTTTTATTATTATTCTGTGAAGCAATGCAACGCAATGGATCGATTAGTCTATAGAACCTGTTTAAGAATGATTAAAGGAGCTTCATAGAACGCTTTTCTTTTAGTAGAGAGGAAGTCTCGATTTTAGAATGGAGAACCTAGAACAATTTGTTGCAATAAGAATAAGACAAAAAAAAAAAAAAAAAAAAAACTATAAAAAACTATAAAAAAATTACAAAGAGATCGTGATTTTTGAAATATATGCATGTATTTTAACGGAACTAATTCAAAGAGAGGGAACATCTTTTGTCGAAAATCAAAACGAAAAAAAAAAAAATAAAGTTAAGTAAGAGCTCCATTTTCTCAATTAGGCTATTATCAGTGATACTTGCCGATCTTTTTATGTAAACGTGATTGCCCATTATACCTTACATGCTAAATGAAATGATTATATAATTATTATTGCCATCATTAAAATTCAGAATAAAAAAAGTAAAGGAAAACTAGAGTATTATCCCTGTTTAACCAGAATTCGAAAAACTTCCTACTCCTCTTCCTCTTTCACCTTCTACTTGTTTCTCTCCTCCTTTTCTCCTTCTGCACTACTCCTTCTTCCCCCTCCTCCTCCCCATCCTCCTCTTCCTTCTTCTTCTTCTTCTTCTTCTTCTAAATTATTATTATTATTATTATTATTATTATTATTATTATTATTATTATTATTATTATTATTATTATTATTATTATTATTATTATTATTATTATTATTATTATTATTCGACATCTCTTTTAAACGACACGATTCCTATCAAATTGACTGCTTTTAACTAGACTAGATCTAGATCTAGAGATTGGTATGTTATTTCTAATTTTTGTTTGTTTACAAACTTGGTCTTCCAACAAAGTTGCTGAATTAATAAATCTATTAGATCTAGGTCTAGACAAAATGTAAAACGTACCTTAATAATAAATTTAATGCACCAGTCTCAAAGGAATGAACGAAGACAGTAAGTAATTTTCTTTTAACAAAAGAGCATAGCAAAACACCATGTCAAACTAAAGTCGTTGAATACTTAGATCACGATCAAAACTAATATCTAGATATCATTTAGATCTAGACATTGGAATAAACTTTTTATACTTATGTGTTGTGGATTGAGAACTTAAGTACAAGAAATGTTTCTAGTCTAGTACACAAAGCACCAAGTAGAGTTTAATGAGATATTCAATTGTAATTTAATTTCACATTGTAAGGACTCCGAATGGGTTCTATCATATTAAATAGAGCTTCGTTTGATCGCGCTATATATAGAAACTATTAATGCCTCTCGAAAGTAAGAGTCCTTAGATCTAGCCTCGTCTGTCTCAGCCTCTCATGTTGTTTGACTTCTTTCTTTATTTCTATATTCATTTATGTCTTTCAATCAAATGTGCATCTTTCTAAGATCTGTTAGAGGCTAGTAATGTCCTGTAAAAGTATGGACTTGATCGTTCTTAGCGATTCAACTTCCTATTCTATTCAAGCCAGCATGAAAGTCACTTTTTGTGAAGCATCTTTTTTTTGTAGATGCTGATAGCTCAGTGGTTAAGTACCTGGTCTTGTCTAGGCAAGGCGATGGGTGCCGTATCGAGGCGCAGGTTCAATCCCTGTTCATTCCATCTGTTATAATGTTTTCATGTCTTTCGTCTTATTTGTCTGTCTCGAGCTAGATCTAGGTTTGTGGTTGATTTTTTTATACTACTTCTCTCTCTCTCTCTCTTTCCTGTGTGTAATCAGATCCACATGTTGAGTAAGCATGCCTCGGCCCACTCACACTAAGCTTCACAATTGAATGTTTCTGAACAAATTCGAAACTTGTATTTTATTTAATGGGATTTTAGAGCAACATAAAAATGCTTATATTGTGAAAAATATTTATTTCCGACGAATAAAACCTTCATATTCGTGTTAAGAGTATAAAAGAAATTTACAATTATAAAGCTATTTGGGCTGATAACTGCAATAATACCACGTATATACATATATATATATATATATATATATATATATATATATATATATATATATATACAGCATTTGTGGGATTTGTTTCTAGATGTTTTGTTTTGTTTTATTGGGAAAAGTTGTTATTGGATGGACTAACAAAGTGGCTCAAAGTAGGAAGAATGTCAGAAGCACTGAAAGCGACGAGGGATAAAGATGCGTGGAAGGTCATGATCGCCTTCACTAAAGAGCATGACACTTGATTGTTGAATGAAAGTTTATGGAATGACATTTGAAATTTAACTTTCCATCCTTATGTGAAGCTGATTATCAATGTCTGCAAATTTTGTTTGCAGACTGCTCACTCTATCAAAGGCTTTCCATCAACTGTCAGTTGATATATTTGCAACCAATTTCTAAGCCTGTTTTCATCTAAGCAACTTAGGAAATCTGACAAGGAAGGGTATGCCTTACAATACATTTATTTATCAATGCTGCTTGTTGAAACATTCAAACATAACCTTTTCACACATTTAATATAATCAAGTTGTCTAAATTATTTACACATGGTTTCGTGGGTTTTTTGTATTAGACTAAGAGAGTGAAAATGTAGACAAGCTTGCCCTCCTTTCATAAATTGGGTACTTTGTCTTCAGATCCACAAGCATTATTATGATACCGCCCAGAAAATTGTCTAGCTTTTATAGTACTTTGCCATATTGTTATACCTACTATAATTACTTACCTGTAATAAAAATTGAAAGACTTTGCTTGTTACTGCTAAATCTGAGAAAGGACAGTTTATTATGTTCTTGTAAATGAAAGATTTTTTTCTGTCAAACTACTAATTCTAATTCATCAATGTAAGTTTCTAACTTTCCAATTAGTTCAAGACAATATTTCAGAAGAGGCCCAAAATTTAACTCTGAAATATGGTTTAGTAAATTTTGAGGGACCCAGCTATATTTGTATGTAAATCAAATATTTGATTTGAAACCAACGCATTCTTTCAATATTTCTTTATTTAGAATTATCCAACATGAGCAGTCCAGATTCAGGGTTCTTCTTACCCTTGAAAGGTCATGAAAATAGTTCGCGCCTTAAGTGAGTATTGTCATTGAAAGATATAATAAAAAAAATTTTTGAGAAAAAAACTGTTGTGCTTTATTAATTTATTAATTAAACAATAACCAGCACTAAGGCACCAGTAACAAGGGTGAAATGACAATATATTGATTTAACCTCTATCAGTATTCCAAAAGTAACCTGTCAAACATTAAATTTTGAGGGCGTAATTTTAAGGTTCTTAATTTGATAATACTAAAGATATGACAAAACATTGATCAAATAAACTCATTTGTTTATGAATGTTAAAATTTGATTGCATGTTTTAAAGTCCATCTCATGGAATCTGTTCAATATCAAATAAAAGTCAAAGTGCTGGAGTTTCTGACTCTGCTTGTATAAATTACATGAAAGATTCTTTTCCTTTAATTCTCATATGTAGGGCAAAGTTTGAGCACTATTTTGACTCAGATGACGATCAGAGCCAATCATCTGCAGTTGAAGAAAGCGTTGGCAAGGTTTCTCAATGGAAGCCAAGTCCTCAAGGAAAATGGCTACAATCTCCCACAAAGTCAAGAAAAAGATGTGTTGTGGCTTCTGGTGGAAATGCTAAATATGTCTCTCCAAATTATAGGAAAAGGTTTGGATTCTACATTATTTAGTTTTCTAAAAGTTAGAAATGTATACTAGTTTATTTTGATCTCTTTCTTCAATACTCCAAGTGGTTCAAGGGCTATTTAATTGTTGTCAATTTTAAACGTCTGCTTCATGTGTTTGAAAAAGAATTCATGTAAAAACTCAATGTTAGATCTCTGCTATTAAAATGTTATACCAGGATACAATATCGTTACTGTATCTTAAGATATGTATAAGAGCCAACATTTATTTGAAACCATCCCTGAATTTGTTTAAAGCTCCAAATCAAAATACCTCCTGATTAGTTAGTTAATTCACAAAGTAAGGATTTGAGAAAAGTATTTGTAATTTGTGATGATAAGCAGAAAATAACCAAATGAACTAGCATTATAGAAAGGAAGATCTTTTGTTCTTTTTATGTATCTCCGTGTAAGTACTTAAATTTCTAAAGATGTAAGAAAATTCATTTGAACTCCATCTATAAATTCCATATAATTTTGCAAAATATGATATCCCTTTAATAGATACCTGAATTAACTCATAAACTATTTCAGCCTTGCACTCTGGAGTTGAAAAATTCTTTGGTAAATAATTCCCAATTAAAGAAAATCTTGGAAATTGAACCATTTTGATAATTTTTTGAAGTTTTTAAGTCTTATTACTTTTTTACAGGGTGAAAGAAAACCCTAGAAAGGCAGAAATAGAAAAATTGGACAAGCAAGTTACCCAAAGTCATGAAAAGACAAAGACTTCTTCACTGTCTACCAGTCTTACAAAAAAATCAAGGCTAGACATTCATGAGTACTCAAGTGAAGATCAGGAAGAATGGGAACAAACCATCTCAAGTAAAGATACCAGGAAGGGGCCAAGTGCCAAGATGCAGATAGAGAAAGCATCTCCAAGGACACCGACACTACATGCAAGCAGAGAATTGAATCAACTAGGAGAAAAATTCGTCAATGTTTGGCATGGTATGTTCAATTTTTTTTTCTCAATGATTTTAAGATTTGAGAAGTTTTCTTTGTTTTTGTTTGGATAAATCGTTGCTGATTAACATGACATGAACTGAGTGGGAACCAATATCTCCTTTCTGTAAATATATAAAATTTGTGGAATCTTACACAGACCTGATTATTAACCTTTTTAACTTGCTTTGTGTTTCTAATAGTAATATTGGGAAAAATAATAATAATAAAACGCTATATTATTTCAATGCTTTTTTAAAGAACTATTTTCTATCTTGATTTTCTTTTAAAGAATTTTCTGAAGTTGATGCTGAAAGACCAAAACTTCCAGCTGAGCCAGTATCAGCTAAACTTGATTTTGTTCTGTTAGAAGATGACACACAACCTCGCATAGCAGTAAGGAATCGTGCTATTTATTTATTAAACTATTTATAAAATAAGAAAGTTTTTTAGCATCTTTACACTGGCAAAGAAAATCAGGATTTCTGATGAAATTTGGTGTGAAAAAATTGTTTTGAATTATCGATCATATCTATTACCTTATTTTGAAAAGCTAAATATGAAATCAATAAACTTAGTGTGGTTTTATATTGTATAAAATATCCTTAGTCTCAGTCAATTTTGTCATTTCTACCAGATTTTGCTTGGTTGAAAACTTCTTTTTCATATGTTTTGTGTTTAATGACTTTGACCAGTAAAGGTGATAAGATTTATCACCAACAAATTTGTGTAAAAGTAAAATCCTTGAGAATCAATGTCATAATACGATTTTTTTTTTCCCTCATCATAATGAAAAACATTTAGCATTACTATATGATGTAAGAAACGGAAGCTAAACAGAACATTACTTTTTCATTCTTCTCTCAGGTTCCAGCTGCAATAAACCAATACTTAAGAGACTACCAGAGAGAGGGGATACAATTTCTATTTGAACACTTCATGAAAGGCACTGGGGCAATTTTGGGTGATGATATGGGACTTGGCAAAACTGTTCAGGTTGTCAGCTTGTACCATTTCTACAGTTTTTCAAGACTTTTTAGCTTGTCAGGCAATTAATTTTTTAAAATGAATGAACAAATGTAGTCATTTAATTAGATCGCTTTTGACACTTTAAAGCTTTGATCCTTTCTGTTCAGTAAAATGAGAAAATAGCATCTTTATAGCAAGCATGCTCTGTGACTGTGAATTGAGAAGAATGTGAATAAGAGTGTCAGGAGCCCTACAAGTGTTATATATACATATATCATATAACGTATGTAGTACATACTTTTTTACATGACAAGATGCCTAGCCCATGTGCATTGTATGTCCTCAAATCCATCAATTTCGCCATCCTCCACGAACCTTAAACCTTAGACGTAAAAGAGGCACTGAATACAAAGCAATTTAAAATTTGATTTCATAATTGAATGCAGCTATATAGAAAATGTACGAATCATACCACTCTTCAAAGCAGAATAAGCCCCATCATGGTGATTGAAAATACCTTGGTCATGAAGGGGTGAATCTTTGAAATGTGCTAGTCTGTCAATTTAATGTTTTGGTATGCAACAGTTTCAAAACCATTTGTGGTTTTATCTTCATGAGTTTGACTCTAAGATATGCATGGTTTTGTTTTGATGTTTGTTCATGTTCTTTTTTGTTTTTGTCTCTTCATATATTACGTTTCAGATTTATTTTATTTTCATTTGCTAATCACAAAAGCAGAAAATAAATTATTTATTTTACATGTATCATTCTTCAGGTTATTGGATTCTTGTCAGCTCTGTTGGGAAAGACTGGTTGTCGTATTGATACTGTACATGCAGTGCCAAAGTTTATAAAGCAGGTAATATGCTCTATTTTGGTTTTTTTTAATACAGTAAATGAATAAAATTGGGAATGATAAAGTTTTTTCTAATCCTATAATGTTAGGAGACATTTTTGCTTTAAGTTTAGTTGTTTTTTTGTGAAGTTCTCAAAAGTTGATTATTGTTTTTCCAACTTCTTTTTATTTCAGATGTCTAATGACTTTCCTGACACTCCCCCCAAAAAAGCCACTCATCCATTCTTGATCATTGGTCCTACAGCAGTTCTGTATAACTGGTTAGATGAACTTAACACTTGGGGATACTTCACTATTGGGTGAGTGATCTCCGATGAATCTCTCTCTTATATGCTGAGGTTTTATTATGAATAATCAACATATAACAAATATCCTAGATATACATCGCTTCTGAGCAATATTAATATAACTTTCTCCAAAGCTCATCAACTGTAGGGTGAACATAGTATAAACTTGTCTCCAAATTCATTTCTTTTTTTTTTTCATCTTTTTTTTTAGGTTTAATAATCAGTTTCCAGTAAAGGATTGCAATGATATTAACAGGGGGATTTTTAGTTTGTATGTCTAAGGTGGCAAAAATATATTTATTTACTTATTTTATTTTCAGAAAATTTCACGGATCAGACAAAGATGCTTGTTTTGAAGACCTGAAGAAAGGAAAATTGGAGATAGTCATTACAACATTTGAAACATACAGGGATAAAGTTGTGAGCTTTTCTTTGAACTTAAAATTTGTTTATTAGTATTTCTTGGTTTTAGGAAGACAAAGGTATGAGATAATTGATAATCTATAAGCATTAAATTTATGATTATCTTTTTCTGCCATTAGTCCTTTCATTACTCTTTAATCAGGTTCTTATTTGTGGACATATAGTTTCCTTAACTCACATCTGATTGGCTAACTACCTCTGTCACCAAGGCTGCTCTGGAATGGTATACCAATGGAAATATTGTTATACCAATAAACAATTTAACCGAATTTGCATTAGACATTATGAAAAATTGATAAATTCTTTTTTTTTAAAGAAAAAAGATAAATTTAAAGAAAAATGTTGGTGCTTGTAAATACCATGCCTGTTAAAACAGAGTTATGAGAGATATGTGACAGACATCAACTTTTCGTTGGAATTTGATCATTGCATCTAATTTGATTATTAACTGTAGTTTTTTTAACAGAAAGTGAATTTACGTTTTTTTTACTAATTATGTTACAGAAATTGGACAATTTTGAAGTAAGGTGGCTCACTGAATGATTTTCCCATGCGATTTTCTTGGGGAGCTGATCCCTTGCAGCACACGAGATGGCCTTTAATAAATTTTTTCTCACCTGCTATTGTGCCTAATGCTTAATGCTTCTAATCAAGCACAACATCTTAGTTCAGAATTTGTAGAGGCGGTATTGGAAAAGAGCCTATACTTTTTTTCCTGAGGTCACTTTGGCAAGGCACAGCCACGCTAGATCTAGTAACCTTTCACATGCAGGCAAATTACATTATGGGTTAATTTGTTTTTGGTCAGTTACATAAAAATTGTCTACATTGATAAATCATTAAAAAAAAAAAAAAGCATTTGACATATAATATTCAAATTTATTTTATTTTAAATGTTTATTTTTTTAATTTGGATGCCCAAAGTTCATGTAAATTGATTAAATAGGAATGTCATGGTAATTTTTTATAAACTGACCTGAAACTCTGGCCTTTAACGCTTGCAAACCTAAAAATAGCCCACGGTTGAATGAGTTAAATGTAAGAAAAAATTGTTATGAGCTTTTTTCTCATTAATGGAGAATGTGGATTGTAAAAGTTTTATTTTTAAATTTGCGTATTTTTTAATTAATAGATATCTTAAAGTCATGCAATGTTATGACTTAGGAACCTTTGGCTTTCTAATAAGAAGTTTCAATTATGAATTATGCCTGGACCAAAATGGGTGTTTTTAGGGAACATACTTCACAATGGCTGGAATCTATTGTAAAATAAGTAATTACATTAAACTATGGAAAATTTTGTTCATTTCTTACAGTGTAACTTTTGTGCTATGGGCACTTAGATGGACTTAATTCTTTATAACCAAAACGCCTTTTGTTATTGATATCCAATCAATGTAAAAGAGCAGTTTCTAATGCTGTAAGCTGCATATTCAAATAACTTCATCTTCTTTTTTCTTTACCTCAGAATTTTGAAAACTACATAATGTGATATATCTTTTTCTGAAGTAAGCTATAGCAAAACCGAGAAGTAGATTGACCTGGAAGGTGTAGATGTTTTTCACCAACTACTAATAAGGCTTATGACATATAATCAACCCTTGGCTTTTATAGAGGAATGCACAAGAAGATAAAGGAGGCATTTTATCATAAGAGACGTTAGCTTGATTTGGCACATTCCATCTTCTGACTTGTAAGAATATTGAGACTTAATCGAGGGAGACTTGATGTCTAGCTATGAGAATGAGGATCCTAGGTTTAATTTTTTCAATTCCTTTCAAGTATGGCATTTAATGATTATTAGTGTGCTGTTTATATTTTTTGTAGCTATTTTAGCTTCTGCTTTTTTTTTTTTTTCAGGAACAACTTAACCAGATAGAGTGGGAAGCTGTTATTGTTGATGAGGTTCATAAAATTAAGGTAGTTTGGCATTTAACAATTTTCAAGTTAAGCAGCCAAGAAAGCTAGCTATATGTAAATAAGTTATTGTTTAAGAGAACTGATGTGAGTAAGTAACAACGCAGTAAATGTAAAAAGAATAATAAAACTACTAAGTTTGTAAGAGTTAATTGGCAGTTTTTTTTATCACTGCAAAATGAATATTTGTTTAAATCTGAACATTGTAACACTCTAAGGAGTTTTGTTTGTGAGGTTCTTTTTAATTGGCTTAAACCATATTTTATTTATTTTTGTCTTTACAGATTAATTCATCATAAAATAATGTGACAAAATTAAGAAATTGCAAAAGTGCATTAAACTTGAAAACAATGTTTCTTTTCCAAAAAATAGGGTTTGAGAGCACAAGTGACCCAAGCCTTGCGAATCATTAAGACTCCCTGCAGATTTGGTTTGACAGGCACAGCCCTCCAGAATAATATGAGAGAACTTTGGAGCCTCTTGGACTGGTGAGACATTTTGATTTCTGCCTCAAGGTACCCAATGAAGCAGAAGTCATAATTATTTCAATTTGTTATGTAAAATTTATGCAGAATTTAATCAAACAAAGGATTTATGCAGTCTCAGAGGTTCAAGTGTATAGAAAACTAATCTCATAACTAGGCGTGATCATCATTTATTCTGAGCACTCATTATTTCTAAAAAAAAATATTAAAGACGACTTAAAATCTGCTTCCTCTAGGCTGAAATCCCTCTTTTTTAGTACAATTTTCTTAGAAAAGGCTCATTTGGTGGTGGTAGCTTCTCGCTTCTTCCTTTTTTCAGAAATATCAACTTCAGCCCTTTATCTAAGTAAAAGCAACAAATGGTAAAAGATAAAGATGAAAAAAAAGTATACTTTCATAAAGAATTGTCAAAATGTATCCTTTGAAGAATAAAATTTTCATTTTTTAGAAGTCATATATATAATACATATTATATCATCTTTTACCAGGGCTCAACCTAAGGTCTTAGGTTCTTTGGAACAGTTTGAAAATGGAATTGTTAGAGCCATTGAAAATGGCCAGAAACATGATGCAACGAAAAGAGAACTTGCCCATGCTCGAAAGCGTAAGTTGAGTGAAAGCAAAAATCTACAATTCTCCTTTTTTATTGCTTATGATAAGAAATCAAGTTTTTTTTCAGCAGTTGTACATTAAAAAAAAATTTTTTTTTTCAAGTTTCATATTTGTTTGAAGATGTACAAAAAATTCTAACTTATATTTATTTATACAGACTCAAATGAATTGCATGCTTCAAGCTACACTTAAGAAGAAATGACTCATAAGAATTGATGCATCCTTTTTTTATGGAGCTGTTGTTATAGATCATTAACATCGACTGATTTTTTTTTCAGAGAGAGACAAGTTTGCAAGCATCAGAAAGAAAATGTTTTTAAGAAGAACAAAAAAGCTTATTGCAGATCAGTTGCCAAACAAAGGTAGGCTGATGCATTAATATTCAGTCGAGTACAAATAATTAAAATCCAGAAGTTCGAATTCTTGGATATTTCGAAGTCATTATTTTTTCGAATATTTCTCTTTTTAAGCTTTATTGAAAAATATCGGTTATTTTGAATTTTGAAATAAGGTTTTGGTTAATTGGAAGTGGTTTTGACGTGATTTTTTTATTATGACACAATGAATGAACTTTTCCTAACTTGTAAAACAAAGTAGTGCTATATTCCGCGCCGCAAGCGACTCTGGTGTTTGTGTGCATGTGTGCCCACCTACATTACAGGCAAGAGTCTGCAATAAGGCTACGAGAGGGGAAGGGGTAAGGCCTAGGGACCAGGTGACCTATCATAGTCGCCCCATCCCCCTGTACACACTAGTACGACATTCCTGATCTGTCATCCACATTTTTTTTACTCTCTTTCTCTATGTATTCTGATATTTCAAATTTCGGATTATTCGAAGTCCTTTTTTTATCTCAAGACTTCAAAATAACCCAACTCGATTGTAAGTAGCGCTTTTTTTTTCTTTTTTTTAATCTCTTTTTTAAATACTGTATCTGAAAGTTTTTACTGCCACAACTTTTTCACAGGACTTTTCTCACCTTCAGCTCCATTAGAAAATAGCCATTTTCTCCATTTATTGCTTTCCCTCTTTTCGGATAGAAGATTACAATATAAATGTGTTCCTATGTTATAAGATATTTCTTAAAGGAAATATCAGTATGTAATTATGCTGATATGTCCAGCATTTATGCCTCTTACCTTTGGTAGTCTGTTTTTTCATGTCATAATCAAGCTATTTCTTTACCTGCCAGAGGACCTAGTGGTCTTGTGTCGCCTGACAGACATCCAGGTGAGTGTATACAAAGCCATACTGGAACATCCTGACATGCAGCTGGTACTGCAGGCTGAGGATCCATGTGATTGTGGTAGTGGAAAACAACGGGCCTCATGTTGTTACAAAGTAAGAGGCGAATGAAGGATATAGACACCTTGATAAAGTAAATACTCATAAAGGATGTGGAAAAAGAGCTTGAGTTTTTTTAATATCAAGCAAAGAAAGATAGGATTGTAATGAAAAATGTGGGGGTGGCATAACATGTTTTGTATTTCTGAAGTGTGAATGCTATAGAGGATAAGCAAAAGGTCTTATTGTTGATTTAAAATGGATGGCAAATAGTTCACAAAAGATAAGTACTGGATTTATGTTGATATTTCTGATGAACTAGAGCTCTTACTTTGCTTTCTTTACAATTAGGTATCCATTTATATGATCCCAAGCAGTTTTTCATAAAATTATCTTAAAGGATTTCATTTGTTGTTTATTTGGTGCAACAAGTTTTTACCTGCTTTAAATGAAGTGAAGGGAAAAAAAATTAATTAAGCATATATGTCATATTATGGGGATGCGTCGATTTTTTGTTGGTTTTTTCTCTCCCCTCTGATTAAGAATGATGGTCCACAGTTCGGTATCCAACATTTATGTAAAATTATTGTATGTATCCTCTCAGTTCCGAACAGATGGCACCAAAGTGTGGAGTTTGGTCTTCTCTTTCATGCATCTCGTGCTTAAGGCTGCTAACCACGTTGGTCTTCTCATCCCTGAGTCTGATAGCACTAGATATGATCAAGCCTGTTTGGGTGATAAAGAGGATATAGATGATAAGGCTGAGAATGAGAAGCCCTCAGCTGCTCTAGCCAAGAGTGTGTTCCTAACAGCTTTCAAAGAGCAGACTCAATTTGTGGACCTGACACGCTCCGCTGCCTTCAGGACATTGTCTGACCCTCGATATTGCGGCAAGATGAAGGTATATTTGGGGAAATATAAGATTTATAGTGCATGCTGCCCAGTAAGAATCAGTGTGTACAAAATATGGCCAAAAATTCCAAAATTTGAAAGAGCAGAAACAGACAAAAATATTAGATTTTCAATTTAATATTCTAATAAATGTTATATGCTTGAAAACCACAAAATCGCCACACTTTGATGATCTCCTAATTTGAGGTATTGTTATAATTGTAGCCATGCTTATAAATGTAAGTCATTAGAAATTATTTTGCTTTTACCCATATTCTGCTTTGATATAACTAGTAATGTAATTATTTTAAATGTATGTTCTTTGTTTGAAGATAGTTCAAAAGCATATAATAATTACATGCACATGTATAGTCTGATCTTACTTGAAGATCACCGAACATTATAAGGAAAATAGTTATATCAGTGAGTAAAGAGGTTGTTAAGATGTCTTAGTGTCACTTGTTCCAGATTAGAATCAAATGACATGGAAACAGACAGTAGAAGTTATAAGCTGTACAATTTGTTCTCAGTAATATGAAAGCTTTCCTATTTTTCTATTTCTCTGCAAAACTGTAAATAAAGTTGTTGAGGCTTGCAGTCATTGTCAGTTGTATATATTGTCTGGTTCTCTATAGCAGCTTAGGAGGCTTGTAAAAGGTCCTTGGCTATAGACTGAAAGTAAGTAGTGGCATTATTTGATGCATGCACTTGTTGGGTCAAGAAAGGCTAGTTGGTTGTAAAGAGATTGGTATATTAAGTGACACATTTTTTTTTATAATAAAGTATGATTAGTCAAAAGAAATAGAGATTTCTAAAGCTTCAGTGTCTATCAAGGGGTAAATTCTTTTCTTTTTTTTTTTTATCAAAGGAGTTGATGGTCATGATTAAAAGTGTGCATTAGTGAATTATAGATGTTCAGGTTTCTTTTTTTGCAAAAGCTAATAACGACTTGGTTATTTTTGTAAATGCTGAAGACAAATTGTTACTTGTCAGTTTCTTTTTTGTAGATTCTGCAGGGTCTGCTCCAAGTGTTTGAGAAAAACCATGACAAGGTTCTTATCTTTTCATACTCAACCAAGGTCAGTAAAATTAATCCATTTCTCTTCAATGATAATTGTGGGTTTTAATATGATTAAGTTTTAGAGTATTTTTTTATGTATATTACATAATGTCTGTATTCTTGTGTTTTAAGTTTGCATATATGGAACTCAAAATTGGCCATCATCCCCTAACTCAGCCCATTTCCTGAATCTGATCTGGTTTGTCTAAAATCTGCTTATAAATATTAGTTGTTTCACCAAAAAGCTAACAATTGAAGTTTTAGGCCAAACCTAGAATTAAGTATGTAGCTTCTGTATATCTGCTTTGAATCATCTGTTACCTGGAAAAAGAATCTTAACCAAAATTAACCATGAACCACAAAAAAAATAGAAAACGTTTTTTACAATTAAACAAGTTACACAAATATTTTACCATAGGGAATTCAGCTTTGTCAGTATTACCAGTATTATAAAACGCACTACAGGGAAGTATTTGGTGATGCAAATTTTTGCATCACCAAATACTTCCCTGTAGTGCTTTTTATAAGGAAACTAAAATCAAATCAATTAATTGTAAAAACTGTAAGATAGACCACAATACCATCTAGTAAAGATCAATAATGAGTTTTATCATATTTTGACACTCAATTTTAGAGTATCTACCCCATGCAAACATATGTTAATTAAAAAAGATATTCAAAAAAATATATATCAGCTGTATCATTATGTCTGCCCCCATGTTTCTGAAGTTTGTTTAAACCAATGAATTGACTGCATCATTTGGTACTGCAAATAGCCAAGGTCCAATTTTGATTTTCAATGAGAGACTTAATTGCTATTAAAGTGGTTTTTTTGTTGGTATGATCAATGCATTGTTGTTACAGTGTAGTTTCTGATTAAATTTTGCAGTTATAATCATCAAAGGGAAATATGATCTAAGCCTTTGATGATGATGGGTAAATAGACTAGTTTTACCAACAAGACTGCCTCAAATCAATTCCCATTAGATTTGAGCTATTTGAAAATTTTCATGAATTTGACAGAGGTGATCACCTGCAGTCAAAATCATTTGAATCTGCTCTAATCAAAGAGCTAGACTCCTAGCAGAAGATATAAATCACGACAAAAAATGGAATTTTTAAGAGTTGTAAAGCACAAAAAATAATCAATCTCAAGACACTCTACAAATTTAAACTGAAAACTTTAAAAAAGATTTTACTCTATTTACAAACTCTTTATCTATAGAACTGTGTTATTAGATACCACTTTATAGATCTCAGCAACGGTTTGCTCTATAGTTCCTTTTTTCTTGCCTTTCAAAGATGGAGACTATAAGTAAAGATGATGGTGCTTGTGAAGGGTTTATTCAATGCTAAGTATTCCTATTTTTCCCTCAGCTGTTAGACATAATTGAGCAGTACATTATCAGCCAAGGCCATGAGTATAGTCGGATAGATGGTAAAGTGAGTGGACAGAGAAGGCGTGATATTGTGCTTCAATTCAACACTGATCCCAGCCTTTTCATATGTCTCATCTCAACTAAGTAAGTTAAGTTCATAAAATCCTGCTTCATTACGTTTGTCCTAGTCTTTGATTGATTATTTTAGAAGACTCCAAGCCTTTTTAGTCTATGATTGATTGTTTTAGAAGGCTCCAAGCCTTTCCTAGTCTATAATTGATTGTTTTAGAAGACTCCAAGCCTTTCTTAGCCTATCAAAGAACTCTACCACATAGAGGAAGATTAAAAATTTCTTTGACAATATGTGTAGGTGAAATGTAAACGTCAGCGCTTTATATATAAATGAACATCATATATATCTTGGTTCTGTGTAATATGCAATATGCAATGGCTTACACTGTCATTTTTATACTTCTCCATCAACCTTGTTGTTGGTATATGTTGGCTTTTTAGTATGTTTTTATGTTTGCTCAATCATGGTTTACTTTTCTTATGCATCTTTCGAGATCTTTCGTGCAAATCCCTTATCAATTCAAGTTTCACTGGTTGTATTGAAAGAAGCATATGAAAATGGTAAAATTATCCTACACGACATTTTGAAAATGCTTGTTTTTTTTAGCAAGGTTTGCTTCTTTCTGCCTATAGAGCTGGTGGTCTTGGCCTCAATCTGACTGGAGCAAATAAAGTTGTCATCTTTGACCCCAACTGGAACCCCAGTCATGACCTACAGGCTCAGGACAGGTGCTGATATCTTATTTCCTTTGACATACGTTTTGTCAACACATTATGTATTAAAGGAATGTTCTCTTGAAACTTGAAACCAATGTATAGCTAACAATAACATCTAACCTTTATCTATAGATTGAGACTCTGTCCTTTTTGAAGGACTTATGAAAATGTTTTAGACGACTTGTATATAGATAAGGATATTATTTACAGTTAAATGTTATATGATAAGGATA
The DNA here is from genome assembly GCA_033675545.1 of Elysia crispata. Taxonomy (NCBI): domain Eukaryota; kingdom Metazoa; phylum Mollusca; class Gastropoda; family Plakobranchidae; genus Elysia; species Elysia crispata. The sequence goes on from JAWDGP010007897.1 coordinate 528,765, forward strand.
TTATTCACAGTTAAATGTTATATGTTCATACCTTTTAAAAATATTTATGTTTGTTATTGCATTTTATATTTTCCAGAGCATACCGCATAGGGCAAACTCGAGATGTGAAAGTCTTCAGACTGGTTTCTGCAGGCACCATTGAGGAAAATATTTATCTCAGGCAAATTTACAAACAGGTACATATTTTAAACATGTCAAAAGATGAAGCTATCTTCATTGTTCCTTGAAATGCTCACCTTGAATTGTTTTTACTACTCAAACTTTTGTCTTCATTCCATGCTTTCAAAATATATATGTTCTTTTCATCGTACTGCTTTAAACGAATCCTTTGTGACAATTCATTTTTGTGTATCCTCATCTTTAATCTCAGTGATGAATTCTAAAATTTTAAAGACTGTATTGAAAAAAAGATCTTATTTGTATCTTTACAAAGGTGTTACTATTAGGGTGTATATGTTATTTAAAATTCAGAGTATTGAATAGCAGGAGTAGTCTGGCTCATAAATGATCAAAGCTCAAAGTCAACTGGGTTCCCAATTCCCTAAGGTAATTTTTCTAAGACGGCTTTTATCTCTTATAAAGGGACTTTGATGCATGACCTCATGAGTGGTAAAGAACTTAATCAAATGTTCAAAGTTTTATAAGTTTTTAAGAGTATAAATTTATGAACAACCTCTAATATGTTCTATCTTGTGAGCATCTCCATTTCAAGTGTGAGAGAAGTGGCTGACCTTTAGTTTCTACCTCAACATTTTTTTATTGTTACTTGTGTTATGAGTGCTTATAAAGATAATTTTTATATTGAAAAATGTTATTTAGAATACTGATAGAATTGTATACCAATAGCTCTTTTAGCTTCTTTTCTCAAGCCATAATCATATTCATTTTCAGCCATTGATCACCTTGTTCTATATTAATTTTTGCTTTTATGTTTTGCTTGTTTGCGTGCTTTCATCAATTTGGTTGGTTTTTTTTTTATTTTACACAAGCAATTTGATGAAGTAGCTATTGGAAGTGTAAATGCTAGGAGATATTTTCACGGAGTTCAAGGAGACAAGTCAAACCAAGGAGAGTTGTTTGGTGTCAAAAACATGTTTGCCCTTCGCACTGGCGATGCTTGCCTCACTATGGATATACTCAAAGTAAATGTTTCTGTTAACAAGTAGAGTAGTATTTTGCTTTACATCGTTTTATCCTTATATTTGCCAGTTATGAAAACAAGATAGCAAACTTAAAGTGAATAAATTTGAAAAGTTATGAGTGACATGTTCAAAGCAAATGGTCAAAACTGCAAAATGCTTAATGCTGAAGAAAAGTGTACTGTTAAATCTTTATGGAAGCACAATATTAGAAGTGCTATAATTATAAAATTGTAGTAAAAAAATACGAAATCAGCTTTCATAAAATGGTATGAGCAATCTTCTTGAAAGGAAAAATAAAATGCATGTGTCAACAAACACCTAAATGATAATAAAAGAAGACGGCATAAAGAAGAAATGAAATAAAAGTCATGAACATGAGGGTTTAGAACTTTGACCTGCATGAATACTTTTATTTTTTTTTTGTTCTGAAATTGCAAACTTTTTTCAATTCTAAACAAGCCAAATGTAAAAACACAAAATGAAAGGGTTTTAAGCATGTTACAGCTACATCCAGAATGATGCAGTTTCTATGACAAATAACAATAATACTTTCTGATAGACCTAAACTAGAATTGTTGTCAATTTTCAAAATGTGTTTTTTTTAAGCACTATAATGTAAGTATATATGTTTTATTGTTCTATGTTTTAAAGCCTTTGCAATTTTTTGTTCATCCTTTAGAGAAATGAAAGACTTGAGAAAGGCTTAGCAGGTTATGACATCACAAAATATGTGCCTGCCAAGATAGAAACAAAAGCATCAAATGGTGCTTTTGAAGATGAAGATGAAGATGGTATAGAGGAAAGCGTTTCTGATTATGAGAAAGCAGAAAAAGAAGAAAAAGAGGAGGATGAAAATTTTCTGAAAGATATCTTCGGATTAGGTTAGTTTGTGAAAAGATTTGTTGGTAGAAATTTTGTAAAAAATGTTTTCTCAGTATAAAAAATGTATTTACTGGTTTGCTAATTTCCTTTCTTTACAAAGAGAGAGGAATGGTATGTTATTTAAAAATATCATTTGAACCTTGACTATTACAAGATAGAGACAGTGAGTAGGGAAAAGATTAGAAAGAATTGGCCACATAGCCAGATTTACAATCATAGGCTTTGTTTTAACTTTGTAAGATGTAAGTTCAACTTTGCTGTTTTCAAAGAAATGTGTTAGGTTTTCATTACAAGGCACTACAGCTCATGCTCAAGATATCAAATATCAATTGAATTCATAGTATTCAGAGAGAGAGAGAGAGAGAGAGAGAGAGAGAGAGAGAGAGAGAGAGAGAGAGAGAGAGAGAGAGAGAGAGAGAGAGAGAGAGAGAGAGAGAGAGTGAGAGAGAGAGAGAGAGAGAGAGAGAGAGAGAGAGAGAGAGAGAGAGAGAGAGAGAGAGAGAGAGAGAGAGAGAGAGAGAGAGAGAGAGAGAGAGAGAGAGAGAGAGAGAGAGAGAGAGAGAGAGAGAGAGAGAGAGAGAGAGAGAGAGAGAGAGAGAGAGAGAGAGAGAGAGAGAGAGAGAGAGAGAGAGAGAGAGAGAGAGAGAGAGAGAGAGAGAGAGAGAGAGAGAGAGAGAGAGAGAGAGAGAGAGAGAGAGAGAGAGAGAGAGAGAGAGAGAGAGAGAGAGAGAGAGAGAGAGAGAGAGAGAGAGAGAGAGAGAGAGAGAGAGAGAGAGAGAGAGAGAGAGAGAGAGAGAGAGAGAGAGAGAGAGAGAGAGAGAGAGAGAGAGAGAGAGAGAGAGAGAGAGAGAGAGAGAGAGAGAGAGAGAGAGAGAGAGAGAGAGAGAGAGAGAGAGAGAGAGAGAGAGAGAGAGAGAGAGAGAGAGAGAGAGAGAGAGAGAGAGAGAGAGAGAGAGAGAGAGAGAGAGAGAGAGAGAGAGAGAGAGAGAGAGAGAGAGAGAGAGAGAGAGAGAGAGAGAGAGAGAGAGAGAGAGAGAGAGAGAGAGAGAGAGAGAGAGAGAGAGAGAGAGAGAGAGAGAGAGAGAGAGAGAGAGAGAGAGAGAGAGAGAGAGAGAGAGAGTGTGTGTGTGTGTGTGTGTGGAAAACTTTATTGAGGTAAAGGCCCTGTTCTACATTTTTTTAAAACTACCACCTAGAAAGAGCATTCTGTTTTTTATTAGTTTTACCAAATATACACAGCCATTGAAATCAGTCATAACCGCACATGCATAGCTAGGTGGAGAGGGAAATTAAAGAATTTTTTATTTATTTTTCATTTTTTAATATTAATTATATAATACTGCCTTTACTCACTCAGCACTGTCTGTTATCTGTGAAAATGCTGCGCGTCACTGGCATTTTTTAGGTGAATTTAAGACACCATAATTATTTCAAAAAGTTATGAATGTAAAAATGTAGAATTTTCTGTAATAGTAGATACATATCTAAGCTGCAAAGGTAATAAGTTTGGGAATGAAATAATAATTAGTTCTTTTTTATCAATTTTCAAGTGACACACCCATTTCGAAAATGAGAAAAAAAAATCCCCACATTGTAACAATATTGATACACATAGTTTAGATGAAAAAAGAATAGAAAAAGGAATATACTCATTCGGACTTTTATTACAACAGCCAGACACAAAAAGGAGAGGTTGGAGAATTCATTCACTACATTTTTACACATTCAAGATCTAGATCTTGTTCTAACTTTTTTCAATAGCCAAACAAAGACTTATTGAGATCTAGATATGCAACAAAGTAAATATGAAAACAGAGAGTGGTTTCCCTTCCCTATAATGTTGATTTGGACTACTAAATGTTGTTTTGGAAAGTAAAATAGACATGTAAAGTTAAAATCTTGTATACTTAGTTTTTGTAAGCAACATAAGTAATAGGGCAACCGTGTATACTCGGTATCCGTGCTGAGTGAGTTAACTGTGGAATTTGCGGCAAATTTGATGGCTTTTGACACTTTATTTTATTTCAGATCATATAGACCTAAAACCTTCATCATCCACAACAATGGAGCCATCAAAGTCAATGAATCAGGGAAGCCAGGCAATGAAAATATGTAGTGAAAGCAGTCATAGTGATGGTGAATTTTCACTTTTTCCATCAAGAAAACACCACAGACAAAAAGGAAAAAGCAGAGGGACATTAGACTCAACATTGGCAAATAATTTTTCCCATAGTAAAGGAACACAAAAGAAAAGTGTGCAAAGTCATTTTCTGGATTCTGAAGCCAGCTCTGCACAAGGAGTTGCCTCTGGAGTAGGCAAGGGTCTTTCTGTCTCAACTGTTTCAAATGCTTTTGACGAGTTGTTTGACATGAGTGATATCACGTTTTCTACTGCAAGAGTTTCAGCACATTCTTCAAATATAGCAGACAAGGATAAATCTACAAAGCCTGACTCACAATCTGGTGTCAGAGTTGAAAAGGTATATGCTTTCTCAAAAAGTGCAGGGCTATCTTGGTTGTTTTCTGACAGTGAAGATGAATCAGATGATGAAAATGGAGAGAGAGTGGAAGCTCAAAAAGCATCTTTTTCATCAACCTCTGAAAAAAAGCAAGTTGCAACTTCTTCAACATTCTCAAAAAAGAGAGTTCAAATTCTGAATCCACATGACCAATCTAGACAGAACTGTAAAGCTGGATCCTCTAAATCAGCAAGGATTAAAAGTACATTTTCCTCAGAGCAGTCTTTTTTAGGTACAGTATGATTATGAGTAAAACTGTTCTTTTATAGAACTTGTAGAAAGATGTTTAATTTTTAAGAAATATGATAAAATATTGCAGTGTTTCAATGATTAATATATGATGTGGATTTAAAACTGGCAGCAATTAATAGGCTTTTGAAAAGGCAAAAGTAGTCCGTACTGCTATTCCAAATTTCATCTTGCAGCTTTGGCTATGGAATCATTTGATATGTGCTCTACACAAAAAGTCAGTATCAGCCTTTTTTTATGTAAAAACTGTCATAATTAATATGACTGTATTTTATTTTATAAGTCCAGGTTTATAAGACCGAGTAGTCAAGAATGTAACTCATGAAGTGAATGATTTGAAAAAGAAAAAGGTTTAAGTCAAATGGTTAAAATAATTATTGTTGTTTTACAAAGTATGCGGTCTGTGAAATTTATATGCAGTTGATATGCAAGAGGGTGATTTTATTGCTATTGTCATAAACTATTTATGCAGGTTAATTTTGTGGAAGATCATAAGACAACTTTTTATTTTGTCTATTTCTCATTTAGCTGGCAGTGACATACTGCACACTCATATCAACACAGGTGTTTTGGGTGCCAGTCGTGCTGAGGACCATATGACACGCTGTGCTATCAAAGATGTATATGAATTAAACATGAACACTCAGGCACCTGCTTTAGTGTGTGATCCTCTCTCTCAGGTATAAATATTTATTAACATCACGCTATAAATTTTGAGTTGGTGTATATCTCTTGAGTATCAAGTAAACTCAGGATATTTATCTCCTTTAAAAAATATTACTGGGTAAATTGAGAATTTGATTTAGAAAAATCTTAAGATTTGTACAGTACAATTTCCACCATATAACAGCTTTAAAATTACAGGGAAGCACTTTTACGTCGAATTTTAGGGACAGGAGTAATCTGTTTCGTTTAAATATATTTTGGTTGACACTGTTAATTTTTAGAAAAAGAAAAATCCAGGACCAATAGTTATCAATGTTTTACTTAATTCATTTAAATCTGCTACGTGTAGAAATAAAGATTGCCAGATTTTTAAGTGGACTGAGCTTTCAAAAAAATTAATATCACAGCTAACAGAAAAATTTGGATCAATAGATTATATGTGTAGTTTCCACTTTATACAATGGAGTTTTTTTGCCTGTCTTCAGGTTCAGGAATTTTAGAGAGTATGCCTACATCTGGATGCTGAAAATATAAACTTATTGCATTATATGTTTTATGACAACATAGTCCTCAAATTAGATTAGTTGAATTAATGTTAACTTAAGGTATTCAATTTAAAAAATATTGATGTGCATGAGACTTGGACCAAAGACAGAAATCTACTGTTTCATGACATTCAAGAACATTTTAAATGACAAAGATCAGCACAAATAAGGCATAGTGTTATAATTTTTTATTTTATTTTTATTGAATGGCAGCTCATTATCTGTGACATAGTCTTCAAGAATTTTTTCTGGTGTCGTAATTTCGGTCAGCAGAAACTTAAGATTTTTTTGTGATTTTAAAAAATGTTAATGAATTAATTTAAGCCCATGTACCCAAGGTGTAAGCATTGCTGATATGTGGAATTAAAATTTTTGTATCCTTTCTTTTTGTTCAAAAGCCAGATGATGAGGAATATGGCAGTGAAAAACAAACAAAAGGGAAAGGAAAGAGAAAAAAGACACTGTCTTCCCAAGAATCAAAAGAAGAAAATTATGATAAAAGGCAGAGCATTAAAGCTGGAACGTACAAGCTGCTTATTGGTCAAACGCCTCCTTCAATTGCAAGGTAAGATGGAAAATTAAAAAACAAGCAAGATATGGGTTGATAAAGGTATTAGTGAAAAGGTCACTGTTAAATGTTTATCATTCTCAAATTATTTGCTACATCTTCAATTACTGCTGCTACCACTACTGCCACCACTACTTCTCCTATCTGTATTGCTGCCTCTAGCTCTACAGCCATAACTACAGTCCAGTCCACTTATTTTGAAATCATTCGGATAAAAAAAGGACTTCGAATTATCCGAAATTCGAATTATCAGAATACATAGAGAAAGAGAGTTAAAAAACAATTTGGATGACAGATCAGGAATGTCGTACAAGTGTGCAGAGGAGTGGAGGTGGGCCTAACCCCTTTCTCTCTTGTAGTCTTATTGTAACGTTTACAATATTACACCAGCCTGTAACGTAGGTGGGCACACACGCACACCAGAATCACTTGCCGCGGGGAGCATAGCACTGCACATACTTTGTTTCACAAGACTGGAAAACTGCCTTCACTGTGTCAGAATAAAAAAATCACGCCAAAATTGCTTCGAATTAACCGGATCCTTATTTCAAAATTCAAACTAACCTATATTTTTTTTATAAAGCTTAAAAGAGAAATATTTGGTAAAATTAAACGACTTCGAAGTATCCGGATTCGAATTATTTGGACTCAACTGTATACCTTTCATATTGTTGGCAATTTCATTATAGCCCACTTTATTACTGTTTTTATAATCATCAATCTTAGCATTTTTATTAAGTTAGTTATAATTTAATTATTCATTATTATTATTATTATTATTATTATTATTATTATTATTATTATTATTATTATTATTATTATTATTTTTATTATTATTATTAATATAGTTATAATTATTATTGATGTTATTCTTCTTCTTATTATTATTCTTATTCTTCTTCTTCTTCTTCTTCTTTTTCTTCTTCTTCTTCTTCTTCTTCTTATTATTATTATTATTATTATTATTATTATTATTATTATTATTACTATTTAAATCATTTTTTACATTGTTATAGTTACTACCCATTTCATTATAATTGGTGAATGGTGATTTAATAATCATCATAATTATCATTCATTATATTTGTTTTCAATAGGACAATAATTGGTGAATGGTGATTTTACAATCATCATAATTATCACTGAACATAGCAATGCTTTTGCTTATTTGGAGAAAAGTGAAAAAAAAAGTGATGACTCATACCCATAGAAATGTTTCAGTGACCCATCATTAAGATTTGAAGGCGCAAAAGGCTAAATAGTGTCTGAAGACTACCCGAATTGAGTAACATGTTATAAAGTAGAGGCAAGAAATTAAATTTTGAATTAATTGGGCAAATATCATAGAATGGGAGGTAAATGAATGCAATAATGGCTTTTGGTTGTCATGCATGAATTTGCATTGAGGCAGTTTTTTCCTAGCCCCTTTTTATTTTTTGGACAAACAGTTGTTACTTACTTGCTTTGAAGTGAGGTATAGTCAATTGGTTTAAACAGAAAATGTTTATATTTATGTTATAAATATTTTCAGGAGACAATTTAGTGAGTTGGCTCGCAGCAAGGATATGTCAGAGCTGGACCTTGCTAGGTATGTGGTGGAAACTTCTTTAGGATGCAGGCTTGATATGCTGAAAGAGTTCTACAGCCAGAAACATTCAAAAATTGAGTTGGTGGAAGCTGTCACAAAGCTCTATTCAATAACATCCAAATCAGGAAGTTAGTATGATTATACAGACATTGCTGATCTGACCTCTTTTTCTCTTTTTTTTTTTTTTTTTTGACATAATTTCTCACAAAGTCATCCAAGTATACACTAAGCTCATGACTCAGTTTGATTTGAACTAGGCCTATATCAGTTATAGCATCAGTCTTTATTTTGCAAAGAATCAATAATATTTAGTTTCATTCAATACTAAGACTAAGACAGTTTGATGGTACCACCCTATGCAAATTGTTATGGTTTCAAAAGATATGGGAACCCCTGACTTTTAAAAGATATTGCTTCATTCTTAAAGACTTCTATATATAATATATATACACACATCTATAAGCTTGCATTGAAAAAAAATTCCATGATTGTGCTTTATAAATGCTTTATTTATCATGACTGATAGACACAATGCCATTCATTCTTTTTTTAACTCTCACTCTGAGAAATTGGTTTATTAGTGTCAAAGTTGGATATTTTTTTTATTTTTAAAGAAAAATCCAAATAATAAAGAATTTATAACATAAGATCACAGATGCAATATTCAAATTCAGGGAAATACACCATGTAATACAGTTGAGTCCAAATAATACGAACACGGATAGTTCGAATTCTTGGATATTTCGAAGTCATTCAATTTTACAAATATTTCTCTCTTTAAGTTTTATAAAAAAAAATATCAGTTAGTTTGAAGTTTGAAATAACGATCCCGTTAATTTAAATCCATCTTGGCGGGTTTTTTTTTTTATTCTGAATGCACTTTTCCTTCTAAAACAGTGGAAATAGTGTTATGCTCTGTGCAGCAAGCGGTTCTGGTGTATGTATGTGTGTGTGTGTGTATGTGTGTCTGCCCACTTACTTTCCAGGCAAGAGTCTGCAATAAGGCTAAGAAAGGGTTCATAGACTAGAAGAGGAGGGTAGTGTTGGTGCCACATGAGGTGACTGAACTCTGCACAGGGTCAGCGTGTAGGATGTAGCCTGCACAAAGCCTGCACAAAGCTCTATATGATGTCATTTTCACAGTGTAGAGTTCTGTGCCTACCTGTCATCATTTAGCTCTATCTGGACCTGACTTTGTTTCACTGACAGTCATCTCACTTGTGGGCTTTATTTTTTATCAATATTGTCATTCTACATGGGACCTCTTTTTATGGTTTCTAAAATCAAGGGAAGTAAATCTGAAATTAAATGGACCATTGTAGTCACCCTTCTAACTCCCCCCGCCCCGTTCACACACACCAGTATGACATTCCTCATCCTACATTCACATTTTTTATTTACCCCCTTTCTCTATGTATCCTGATAATTTGAAGTCCTTTTTTTTATACCAATGACTTCGAAATAACTGGACTCGACTGTACAAATATATAGATTCGACACATTGATTTTTGTTCAAAAACACTGAAACGTTGTAGTTGCTATGTAACATGTATTTTTAGAACAGTTTTCAATATGAAATTATTCCAGTGATCATCTCAAAATCTTGCTCTTTCCTCCTTTAAAGCTGCAAAACCTGAAATTGGCATTTTTCCATCTGGGGTGGATAAGATCAGGAAAATTTCTGATGCAGAATCTTCAAAGACCACCCATCAGACCCCATACAAGTATCAAACAACAGGTACATGTGCATCCTCAAATGGTGAGAGACAGAGAAAAAGTCCAGGTAGATCATCTCCTATAAATCCCAGAGAACAGCCGTGCAGCTCAAGAGCACCAACACCATTCTTCCTGGAGCCATGCACATATGCTTCAGATTCTCAAGAGTCTATCACAGCCAAGTCTCCGAAGCTTTGCCATGTAGATGCTTCAACAGACTCTCAGGGTTACCAGCCAGTCTCTCCTCCACCCAAAAGGAGATTGTCTCCACATATCAAAAAAGTGTCTCCTGTAAAATCTAAACACAGAACTAGATTACGCCACCTACAGAATAAGGATAAGAAAGAAGAGACTGTTACTTTTCAGCATGAGTATCAAGAGATTAGTACTTATCTCCCCCAAGATAAATTCTCCAATCAGCCAGACATTGGTATGGTCATGCAAAATATTCAGCCTTCTGAAGATATCTCTTCTTTGCTGCATGAAATGGGTCATGATGGTAGCTTGAGTGTGGAGGAAAAATCTGTTAACTCCTCCAAAAATATTATTAGCAATTCAGGAAGATCAAGATTGCCAAAAGTACAAGTTTCCCATGATGTGATTGCAAGCAAAACCAGAAAGGGCTCGTCAATGATGCACATTAAGTCCTCTTCAGACAAGGCTAGGGCCACCTCCACCAGAAGAAGACAAGCTGTTAGTGTTCTCGATGACATATTTGGAGACAACCCTCCTTCATCTTTAAAGGAAGACCAAGTATGTGAGGGTCCTGACTCAAAGTTTGATGATATACCACATGGCACTAAAAAGTGTGACAGGAGAAAAAACAAGGAACCGTCAGCTGAGGCAAAACAAAGTATCAGCAAAATAGAGCTTCATGGGACTTCCACAAAATCTGATAACTGGACCGAAAGTGAAATCAAACCTGCAAAAGGCAATAGGACCCCAGCAAAAATCATAAATAATCGTTCAAAAGATACTCCAGGAACTTCAACTACTGCAGCAGTTGATGCTTTTATGGATGATTATAATGAGTCTGAAATACTAAATGCAATAATAACTAGCAGTACATTCCATGAGGAGGCTCAACCCACTTGCTTACATAAATCTTCTGTAACAAGAAGAAATAGAGAGGAAAAAAAGAGATTGCAAACAACTATGAAGTGTGTTAGGGATAAAAAACTTCTTGAGGAGGAACAAAATGCTGGAGCTGATTTTGATGATTTGGAAAACTGGGGCAAATTTAACCTAAATCATCCTGCACCTATTGAATCAGAGAGTTTGTTTTCATAGCAGGATATATAGGAGCACCACTGGTGTTTTTATGGAACGCAAAGATATTTTTTTTTATGTATTTATTTCACTGTTTGTGTTCAAAGGTATGCTGAAATAAAAATCAAACAGAAAACTTTTTATTTGTTATTGATATTGAAAGAGGGACTAATAACTTTTTAGTAGAGAGTTTGCTTATTGATTCCCTTGTTCGGACAAAAATTTGAGAAAGGAAGCAAACTTTTCAAAGTTTATAGTTGGCGCTACAATCCCTATATACTCTCTCATTAGTTGGCTTCCTAACACTAGTAACAGTAACGATACTGGTATTAGATCAGATTCTAGTAGACCTCCAATCTATTGATTGATAGAAAGGGCTGGAGAAGAAACACCTGAATTTTGCAATCACATAACACTTTAACAGCTTTGTAACAAAAAAATGATCTAGATTTTCTCTTATTGATAAGTCACATGACATGCCAAAGCTATTTGTTTGCAAGAAAGAAAAATCTTAACTAAAGTAAAAGATTGTCCAATTGCTCATGCGCTCAGCATGTTTGGTAGTAGTACTTGTCGTTGTATTGGTAGTGGCAGTAGCAGTAGCAGTAGTAGTAGTAGTAGTAGTAGTAGTAGTAGTAGTAGTAGTAGTAGTAGTAGTAGTAGTAGTAGTAGTAGTAGTAGTAGTAGTAGTAGTAGTAGTGGTAGTACAATATAGTAGCAGTAGCAGCAGCAGGATGAATGTCGAAATAGAGTTCATTGCACAGTTTCAAGGAACAATGAAAAAAGAAAACGTAAGAGATAATAACATGCAATTCTAAAAACTTATTGTTTTCATTTCTTTCTGTTAGACACTTTGTGAAAGAAACATTTCACATATATGCTACATGCAGATCATAAACAATAAATTCAAATGCAATGTGCTAAAAAATATGAAGCCTATATAATTTAAACTTCTTTTTTTTTTCTTTGGAATGAAAAAATAGTGAAAAAATATGAGTAGAATAAAGATGAAAGGAAAAGATGTACATAGTAGATTGGTACGCGCAAAAAATGGGGAAAAAAATCAAGGAAGATGTCCAGAGATAGCAAAGGAGCGAGTGAGATAGACAAAGAGAAATGGGGGAATAGCAATATTTAACTAAGGGAAAAAACATAAAGAAGAAAAGAAAAGTTATGGTGAAGGATATTGACAAAAGGTGAGAAAAATTTAAGGAAGACACAGCAAAAAAAAAAAAACAAACAAAAAACAAACGAGAGACAGAAAGGTAAGGAGGTATTACTATTAAAAAAACACGCTTTGTCTTTTTTACATGCCAATTTAATAAGGGCAAAACTTCCGTCAAATATAAAAAAAAAAAGAACAAAAAATAGCAAAGACCAGGCTTTAGGATACGAATTTTACTATTCTAGATCAAGTTAGATTGTTATATGTACAACAAGAGTAAGACGAAGACGAGGATTATAGCAAAGAAGAAAATAATACATGTAGTTTAATAACTTTAGATAGTACATGTAGTGGTAGCAGTATTATTATAGTAGTAATGGTACTTGGTAGTCGAATTCCTGTACAGTAGAAGTCGTTTTATTGATGTGTGTGTATCGGGGTTGTGTAAGCTTTAATCTCGAAAATAATTTTTTTTAACAAGTCGAAGATACTGTCATAGCCGAGAGAAGATGACTAATCAATAGGGGAAAAAAGTAAAATTTGATATAATCAGAACCAGACTTGCAGTAGAGTGCACATGATCGAAAGGGTAACGCTAGCACTAACAGTAACAGTGTGAGCGATACCTTCCTCAGAAAATAATCATTTTTTAGACTAGATTGACCCCAATTTAGTCGATACTTAATTCGTAAATTTTTTTCCCATTAAAGTTGAGCAATTTTAACTTTAAGGTATTGACAAACTCTCTGCAGCATTATATAAAGAGATTTACTATAAATGACAGGAACATTTTGTAGACCTATAGGCCTAATTATACAACAGATTTATCCATTAAAATCACTTTCTTTTAAAATATTTATTTGTCTCAAAGTGATATTCGATTGTGGAGACCGTTTTTTTCTTTAAGCATTTCGACTTTCTTTAGGGCACGCAATGATTGATAGGACCAATTTTCTTTCAAAAGGACCTTTAATATCGCTATGAAGGGGAGGGGAAATGTTTGAAATTGAAGGTGAACGCGAGACTAATGTCTACGCATTCATTCTGAAGTGAACCCTACAAAGAATTTCCGGTCTTAATTCAAGCCTCTTCTCAGCTATTTGGTTGTGCTTATAACTCCACCTCTGTATAATTATTTTTTTATATGATTTGTAGTGTGGCACAGGTCACTCTACAGTAAGCGGCATAAAAGAAGCTCAATAATCATATTTTAAGCCACACATTCGAGCTGGAGGTTGAAGCAAGGACCGGTGACCTGGCAACAAGACATGTTAGATAAACTTAGTTCCGTGAAAAGAGTTTCCTTTCTTCAATCTTTCAACCCCTTGTTATTCAACGTTGTTTTTATCTCCTTCTTCTGTCTGTAATCTCTGACCGACTGCGTCATGCTGGTCCTATTCTCGACAGCAGCCCTCAAATAAATATTGTAATAGTTTGGATAAAAATCAACCACAATCATTAGAATTTTCGCACGATAGTAACATCTCTTTTAAGATTAGTATGAACATCGATCGTCTTTAGATTCTTCTGATCTGTTCCCTTATTTAATGATTATGATTACTACATGTTATCCTGTGCTTGTTCAGCATATGTGCGTAAAATAGAAGAAACGTCAAGCTTCTGTGAAGTTGACGTGAGAAAGAGACGGACAAAATTAACTGACTGACAGACATAAACGTGGAAGAAGGAAGCAACATTTTGCAATTTGATTAAGTAATACATGTAATAGAAAAAGTCTCCATATTACATGCTTTCATTAAATCTGCACTGTCTTATACTTATAGACTATAGGTCAGGGTGCAGTTGAAAATTAATGTAATTAATATGAGAACATTTCGACGCTAACATTACCCGCCTCCTCCAGGGACAGACCTCATTGCGCCGTGGCAGAATAAAGGCTTAGATATATTGCCTGAGCATGTCGTCATTTTCTATGACTTTAGGACTGGATCTTTTTGGCTCTATAAGTATAATAGCACCAGATGAAAAAATACTAAAACTTTGTAATCGATAATATCGCTGCTACTGCTGTGTGATTGCTGTTGTTGTTGTTGTTGTTGTTGTTGTTTTTGATGATGTTGATGATTCTGTTGTTTATTTGTTGTTGTCTTTTTGGTGCTCAGGCTCTTTGATTCGAATTCAAACGAAGACAACATGCGTGCTTGGTAAAAGAATTATATTCTCATTTCTTCTTGTTATTATTGTTTGAAATGGATTCAATGTTCACCCTCTCATCTTGTTCAGGCGCCCAGTAGAAGCTTGCATTAATTTAAACTCAGCAATTTGCCCAAGAATAAGGCATGTTATATTCTTTTTCGACTCCCTATATTTCAAGTCATGATATATTTTTTATCTGAGCCCCTGTAAATTTGCGTACGTTTCTATTTCCTGGCAGCCCACCGTTTACGACTCAATACGTTATTCCTTACGCAAGAATGATTTTTATTCACGGCATGAATAGCCCATAAATCATGAAAGCGAAAGAGCCAAGCGCCAGTGTGTGATCAACGAGACAATCATCGAAAACGTTGACAGATTAACGTTTAATGTAATCGTAAAGACAAGCGCTGTTTCCATTAGATCTCTGACGCCCCGAGATTACAGCTTAACTGCATAACCTTTTTCTCTGCCTTGCCCATTTTTGCGATCTTTTCATATGCTAATTACGGTAGTTTTACACTCGGTTTGCGTTTAGCTAAGTGCAGTGCGGGCTGAAATTTGTTCTTGCTTGTTTTGAATACTTTGATTTCTAGTTTTAAAGTATTACTGGCTCATTTTAATCTTTTCTCTCTACAATATAAATATATTTATATATCTTTATTTTTTGTGCCAGTTGAAAAGGAGCACCTGATAGGCCTACTTGTAAGGAAAAAAAAACGTTCAAAGGGTTTTATCAATTTCAATGGGCATATTTCGATTGAAGTTTATTTTGAAACCCACGTCAATAAATGAAATCGGAGAGAATCAATGGATCCATTTCAGTGTTTTATCTTAAACCAGCACACCTGGATATCTCTGTAAATAAGTTCATTTCTTTTTGCACGCTCCTGGAATTATTTGGCTAGAAATTTAGTATTTTTATGAAATAGAGCCCTCATACCCAGAATGTGATAAGTGTTTGACAATTAATGCTTTATGCCTATGACAAAAGGATCTGCCTCTGAGGAAGAAAATCCAAATCCTCAACTTGTTTACGTTGATCGCTTAGTAGTGAGACTAAAGGATTTTGTGAAAACTACGAGGGAACTTCTTTCATGGTAAGTGAGACTATGATCACATTGGTAGATTTTCGTTTGATTCAATCTCAAAACACTATTGAACTTTATATGGAAGTAATTGACACTTCATGTTGAAAGCAAAAGTACTAACCCTGTTTTCCTCGAATGAATTGAAGCATAAATATTTTCTCCTTGTCCAATGTTAAAAAAAGACAAGTGGTCCTTGTGATTTTAGTATTGTTTTCTACTTCCTTTTAATTCCCTTTTTTTTTTTTTTGTCCTCATGTTCCTGCTATTTTTTTTTTAATGTCAAGAACTTTTTGCCCCCCCCCCCCCCCCTTCTTCCACTCTCTCTCTCTCTCTCTCTCTCTCTCTCTCTCTCTCTCTCTCTCTCTCTCTCTCTCTCTCTCTCTCTCTCACTCTTTCCCCCCTCCTGTGCATCAGCATATCTCTACTTATTTATTTATTTATCTATTTATCGTTATGTCTATGCACCAACCTAGCTAATTACTATTGTATAAATTATATTGTATAAATTTCTTTCATTGTCATTTAATTTATGCCTAAAGGCATCTAAACGCCTCAATTTCTATTTTCAGCTTTTCTGCCATTTCATCTGTCTGCGGGTCTATACCTAGCAGTTATGGGCATCTCGCTATTTATCTCTTTTTTTTTTTTTCAGTTTATCTTTCGTCCAAGCGTACTATTTCTCTGTTATCTTAACTGAAGAATTAATATCTACCTAAATTTATCATTTCATCTATCTACTCAAGGCTTATCTACACATCAATATATTTATACATTTTTTTCTAGCTATCTTTGGTCTATTTTTCCGTGTATCATCTTTTCTTGTTGAGTCTTTCTCACCTACATACTCCATGTTGACTCTCTTTTCCTTTAGTTGCTTGTACTGTCTCTCTACCATCTACATTATCGATGCGTGATGCTTTTTCAGAATTTCAGATATATTTCTACACACTTACTCTTATTCTGCCTATCTTCGAGTTATATGTTTCATATGTATACATCTTATCTTTCTATCTTTATATTTCTCTCTCTCTCTCTCTCTCTCTCTCTCTCTCTCTCTCTCTCTCTCTCTCTCTCTCTTGTCTCTTACCTCCTCAGTCTTTTATTTCTTTACCTATCAGCATCAGAAGCGCCGGTGGCTGAGGGATTAGGGTATCCACCTTGATACACACAGAGACCTTTTTCGTGGACTCAAGTTTAGGGCCTCATATTTTCAGTTTTAGTGTGTAAAAGGCCTAAATTATCAAATAACCAACTTTATCTATCTCATATGCTTATCAGTCTATTTATCTGTCTATTGAGGGGGGGGGGGTTAAATCTATCAATTATCTTTTTGTTTATCGATCTATTTATCTGTTTTTACTATCTATTATCCACCTATCTATAGATTACATTTGGGTTCGGTATGTTTGAAGTCTTTCGCAAAGTCTTCGTTAAGTTTGACGCATTTTGTCTGACATAATTGTGAACACACTGCTTGTAGCTGTATATAAAAAAAACAAAAAAACAAAAGTCATATAAAGATCTTTTCATTAATTCTTTGGAACTGAAAATTGAAAAATAAAAGTAACACACCAAGTATATATTTCGGGAAACAGTTTAATTATTAATGCTAGTTGTTATGGTCAAGGAAAGGCAACAGTGAAACAAGGTTAAAATGAAATCGTGAGCTTTCATAAAGAATGATCACTTTAATTAGTTTTAGATAGCTAAGTCCAAGCTTGATGATATCATTTAACAATATTACTGTCTTGTCGCAGTCTTGTCCATGGCGCAGTAATCAAACTTTTCAACTTTACTTCATTTTACACCCAATCGATCAAGGCAGTCTGGCGAGAAACTGAAGAGAGAGAGAAAGAGAGAGAGAGAGAGAGAGAGAGAGAGAGAGAGAGAGAGAGAGAGAGAGAGAGAGAGAGAGAGAGAGAGAGAGAGAGAGAGAGAGAGAGAGAGAGAGCAAAAATGAACTGTCACCGGGTAATTGAAAGTTAATGTGAAGGAGTAAAAAGAGCTACAAAGTATTTTTTATTATGATGACTCTGGTTTAATTTAGTCAGGAACCATTGTTACAGCATTTCACGGAATTATGGCCGTTTTGTAGTTTGATTTTCATTTCTGGCTAAGGATATAACGCTTAATGAGGCATAGAACAGGGAGAATTGGTTTTAGTCTTAGATTAGAATGAAATCAAGGTGATAAATTCCTGAGCCTGGCTAGATAGGTCAGGCCGCCCAGTTTGGGGTCTTTGATGAAGGTCTCAGTAATAATATCAAAGAGACTGCTTTCTGAGAGAGAGAGAGAGAGAGAGAGAGAGAGAGAGAGAGAGAGAGAGAGAGAGAGAGAGAGAGAGAGAGAGAGGGAGAGTCAGATTGATAGGAAGGGATAGAGAATAGAAAATGAGAGGGAGAGGAGAGAACGAGAAAGAGAGAGAGAAAAGAGAGAGGAAGTGTCAGATTGATAGGAAGGGGTAGAGAAAAGAAAATGAGAGGGAGAGGAGAGATCGAGAAAGAGAGAGAAAGAGAGAGAGAGAGAGAGAGAGAGAGAGAGAGAGAGAGAGAGAGAGAGAGAGAGAGAGAGAGAGAGAGAGAGAGAGAGAGGTGGGAATTGCGCTTTTGGATTATTTTCTTTTGTACATTTGTATAAGCTTAAAAAGCAATTACGGCGCATTTGATTTCGAAACATACTTCACCAAGCTACTCAGTTATTGGCACTATTTCTCAAGAATAACAAATGTGAACCATAAGGCTCTAGACTGGGGACTAGCAACGCAGAACTCTTTATTATTCATGAGCGAGCGCCACAGAACTATTGTCCATTGTTGGATTTGGTTATCATGATCCCTATAAGCAGAACATAAAGACGATGCTTTGGCTGTTCCATTTGGCGCGGCCTCCTTCATCTAACGGTAGCTCAGAAATTTGAGATGTTTGCCAACTAAGTCCTAAAACCATAGGGCAACTCTTGGATTTGGATTTAAGATTAACACTCTTTTGGCTCCGAGGCGATAATCTGATTGTAGCTTAAATGTGATTAATCCGAGGCAGACAAAAAAAAAAAATCAAGGTTGTGAAGTTGTTAGTTTTTAGTACATGTTGCCAGAGGTTAATTTTGATAATATAGACAATTTTGACAATAGTACTTTTTATTCATGGTCTGTGCTACCTTTATTTCTCAAAAATAGCTTCTTGGATTTGTGAAAAATACGAGTTGTTTTCTCAAAAATAATGTGTTGGAGATATGAAAAATAAGTGGTTTTTCTGTTTTTACTGGTTTTTGTTTTTTTGAATTATGTTAATTTAAAGATATATTTAGTTGGAAGAACTTTTATGACAAATGAAAGACTGTTATTATTATTATTATTATTATTATTATTATTATTATTATTATTATTATTATTATTATTATTATTATTATTATTATTATTATTATTATTATTATTATTGTTGTTGTTGTTGTTGTTGTTGTTGTTGTTGTCGTCGTCGTCGTCGTCGTCGTCATCATCATCATCATCATCATCATCATCATCATCATCATCATCATCATTATTATTATTATTATTATTATTATTATTATTATTATTATTATTATTATTATTATTATTATTATTATTATTATTATTATTATTATTATTATTATTATTATTATTATTATTATTATTACTACTACTACTACTACTACTACTATCATTATTATTATTATTATTATTATTATTATTATTATTATTATTATTATTATTATTATTATTATTATTATTACTCTTTTTTAATTTGCCTACCACTATTTTGGAATATTTGTAACCAGTAAAAATACGGCGGTGGATCTTGACAGAATTTACTTTAGTGCAATCCAATTTGACTCAATGATGGTTTTTGTACCGTGCACTTTCATATTCGGGCTTCTTTTTATTTTCCATCGGTAATTCAAACCATGGCGGGCCTGTTAAGACCATTAAACTTTGTCTTTGATCTCCTTTGTTAATCGTTCTCTCTGTGATCTCGCCTTTTGCTCGATTTTAGGAACGCACGTTGGGATGAAGAACTTGATGCCCTTTGTTCTTCTATGTTTTCTCTTTGCTGCGGTTTTTAAATTGTGATCGGTTAGTCGTGTTGTGAAAAATTTTTGCTTACAATTCTATCTCGAACCATAATTTAGTTCCCGTCGAAACCAAGTTGAGAAATAATAGAAACGCAGTAAGGTAAAATGATGGAGTAGAAAATCAACTCAAATTAGGGATTTTTTTCTAATGGACTTTAAGAGAATTAAAGACGTTTTTAAAGTATTTAAAAACTCTTAAATTCACGCATAGGCCTAGAAACACAATTTTTTTAATCGTTGTAAAAATTAATGTCTCTCCAAAAGTTGGCATTCTAGTGGAGACATGTTCATGTACATATTTGTATGACGAGAAGGCCAGGTGAGGTAGTTAAAAAAAGGGAGCAATCGTTAGTTACATAGATACAAGATAGAAGAGAGAGAGAGAGAGAGAGAGAGAGAGAGAGAGAGAGAGAGAGAGAGAGAGAGAGAGAGAGAGAGAGAGAGAGAGAGAGAGAGAGAGAGAGAGAGACTGGTTGATTTGAGTGTTTGTTTGTTTTTTTATACTATAAGGCAAAAATGTAATTAGTTTGCTATTGACTTTGATAGACTCTCACGCCACTAAGTTTCATTGTTTTGTATTGCTTAATGAAATGGGAAACATTTGTGTGTCGCCTCGGACCAAGGTAATCGGTCAATTACCCAAAGAAAGAAATCCATAAAAAATCTATTGTGGCAGATAAATATTTTTGCAACCATCAATATTGGTGGCGTGGTCTGTAACTGGTTTGCGTGCTCAATTCTCTGAATGGAGACAATGGTTGGGAAGGAGAGTGAATAGTTTCTTTCAATCGCTTTCCTATTTCTCATTCAAGATTAAGAACATAATCGAATGAAACCGAGTGGTATATTTCGTTTCAAAAAGGCAAGTAGTGCGTTTACGTGTGTATGTGGCGTTTATAAGATCATCTTAAGTCCAGAATTTTTTTTTATTCTAATGTAATATGGAGCCCTTACTACTTTACTATCCATGTGGTAAGACATACATATATATTTTTTTTCAATTATATATATATATATAATTGAAAAAAAAAGATTGTTTTAAAAATCACATGTATGTTCAATTTTATCTTTACTTAACTTTGAATGGTGGTTTTAATTCCAAAATGTTCAAAGTTGATGATCTAATCAACTAGAATACTATCTCCGTGGTAAAGCAAATCACTTTATCAGTGCTTCCGTAATTTAGAAAATATTTTGACCGTTTACTGGCGTTCTTGCCTTCATGGTTATCGTAATTGCAAATACCCTGTCTAAGAAAACCACTTTTCATTTACGCATTGGTTTGACAGCTATCGTAAACGAAATCTATTAGTCGATCAGGCCAGTGAATTACCTACTTGATCAGAGTCAGCTAAAACCAGTATGGTCATTCGTCCAGTCCCCAACCCAGACAAAGGACTCGGTGAAAGGCCTCTCAAACAGCTCTAGTTCCTTAGAGCGAGAATCGATTCTATTCCGGGAAGAGTACGCTCTGGTTTACACTGTGGTGTATTAGCTGCATTCTTCTTTTGTTACAAGTTTTATTCAGTATTTAATGAATTACAAATTACCCACTTTTTATTTTATGAATATTTCTCAAAGCTTAGTTCAAATCATGCTATGTTCATCATTGTAATTTGTACCGTTCTTGGATGGAGTAATATGTTCAGATCAGAATGTTAAGCTATTGTTTCCTAGCATAGAAATGAAAAATTAGAAATTATTTTATATCAATCCCTAAATTAAATGAATGCGGGTGTTTCTGTTTTGTTTGGATAATAGACCAATTGATTCCTAACATTATTTTAGTTTCGAGAATGTTATTACATTAAGTCAATTTAAGAATATGTCATCACAATCTACAGAGCTCGCACCTCAAATATAGGCCTCACTGTAGCAAACTGATTTTAATGAATGTATATATATTCAAAGATAAGAGTCGGCGCAGTTGTACAGCAACCATGGAGTGTTGCCCTTTGTTGCACTATCGAGATCTATGCATGGTACAAAGCTGTCAGTCTCGTAACAGATAGAATTATGTAAACTCCAAGGGTGGAATAATATATAATTGTATAATTCAATCATTACTCTTTTTTGTGGACAGGGTTCATAAAGCTGGTCGTTCTCAAATCGGAATATCGAAACCGCAAGGTGGGAGCATCTCCGTCGCGAATTATACGTTTTTGTTTTTTTTTTTAATACGTTTCCTGGAAGAATGTAAATTATATGTAACGTTTTGTCACGGATTGAGAACTTATGCGGAGAATTTTTCTTATACCATTTAGATAGCAGATCAAGACATTCATTTTGGGAGTGAAATTTCTTCTTATTTTCAGTATGGCCTTGTGATGTTCTTAAAGTTAAAACGGACTTGCGGTTGAAACTCCAGATTTTCATGGATTTTCTTATCCACTGTAGGCCTGCAGTATAAACACGTTAGGTCGTAGTTACTAATATATTTGAGGAAGTTTTAAGATTTTAAAAGATTTCACCTGACTTGCAGCTAGTCTGATGGTGGAAATATCAAGATTATTTTAAGTTTGAGGAATAAAGTTTTGCTCCGCTGACCAGATTACACGATTTGACGGATACAACTATTTCTAAAATGTCCCCCGTTAGCTGCCGTATAAAGGCTTGTTCCATCGTATCCGTACACTTTATAAAGTAAACGATGTTCAGTTGTACCGTGCGCGGATTAGTGCTATATTTTTGAAGAGTCATAAAAACAATTTTGCGATATAATGGCAACAGACAAAGTGATGTACATTCACATTCCCACGGACATTCTAGAGGAAAACAGCCCCTATCGCTGTCCAACTACGGTCAACCTGGAGCTGAGAGATCAGAACAGTTCTCGCAAAAGATCTGTAGGTGTGTATCCTCCTTTATCATCTAGAACGACCGACTCATCCAGTACAATAGCATCAAATCAGCAAAGTCAAACCTCCATTCAACACAGCCAAGCTTCCGGTGCTTTCCTGAAAGGCAAAGGCATAGTGACTTCATCTCGAGCACTTCACCACAAGAGAACTCCTGAGTCTAGGTTAAACAGGTAAGAAGTGTTATTACCACCACAGGAAACCTCATGCATCCGTAGCATCGAAATTAACTTTTCTTCAAAATGTTTAGCAAAAGTAACAAGATATGCACATAGAAGAGGGGGGACAGTTCCTATACAGATTATTGAATGTAAAAACATGCAATAGTCGAAAGGAACAAAAATATTTGAGCACATCTTTTTGTGCACTTAATTTCTAGAAATAAAAGCGCATATATTTACAAAGACATACAAATATGGTGTTTAAGGTCCTGTTCTGATTAAGAATAATTGTTATTATAAAAGGAAATGTTAATATAGTTCAATCTTGGTTTTGATTCTGTAATTCCTCTCCTAGCATGATTCTCCGATTAATGCGCTGCTCTGTTTGTCTTCAGAGACAGTCGGTGTCAAAGAAGAGTGGTGGTAAATTCTAAAGACATGATTCACAGATTCCTGTTTATTAGATTGCATTACACCATTTTTTTCCGAAAGCAGCACCATTTGAATGGCATCGTTTATCTAGAGAATGCGATTATTGTCCTTATCACATCACGAACAAATCAAATTCCATATAAATGTACTCTATTCAATATTAATTTAAAAACGTAAAGAAACTCACTAAATGCTAGACAGTTGCCGGTAACATAAATAAGAAATTAAATTAGGACATTTCTAGGATAGAAACTTTCTTATGTTCGAATCCCAACTTGAAAAAAGTACCCTAAGGCTATTTAACAATAACCATATCTCTGTCTCTGTCTCTGTCTCTCTCTCTCTCTCTCTCTCTCTCTCTCTCTCTCTCTCTCTCTCTCTCTCTCTCTCTCTCTCTCTCTCTCTCTCTCTCTCTCTCTCGATTTTAATTCTAATGTGTCATTTTTTAGTTCATATGATTTAATTTCCCAGTTATTGTCATCATTTTTAGAGTTATTATCATGAGCTTAAATTGTATGATCTGTTCAAAGCATTCTCAATATTGTGAAAGTGTAGTGATATGGTGAGACTATGATTTTTATTACGAATAATAAATGTATTACCCATGGGTCTGAGGCCAGGTTTAAAAATCGGGTTATACATTCCATAGCTCTCAACTAGCTAGCGCTAACTTGAGAGTGCTAATAACAATTTTCACAGAACATTGATCTCATCGACAATACATCCTCGACACTAAAATTGGTCACTTCCTCTTGGGTGCGAAAATCAATGCGAAAAAAAAAGACATCGATCTAGCTTCCAGCAATGACTTGTTCATGTCCAAAATGGAATTGTGCAGTAAGTTAAGCCGAAAACTCTGCCAGGCCTCTGCTCTATTCTAAACTTTAATCAAAACTCTATAGTCTAACTGAATTGATCTTTACCTGGAAACAATGTTTTTCCCCATTAGTAACTTATTTTACTTCTTTCTATGACAAGACTCATCATAATGCTAAGGATTTTCCTAGGCTTTAGGTTGATTATGTATATATTCGCAATAACCGTTCGGCAAAAGGCGATTTATGAAAAGGATATTATAAAAATTGACTTTTAGCTTAGACCCAACAATATTTTATAATCTCTTTCTGAAATGACTTTCGTTTGGAAAAGGATGCGAAGGTAAGTTTTCAAGTTAAATTATTCTCGTCTTTCCATATGTTACATAATAATTTTTTCAAATGTTATGCTTTGGTTGTAACAGAAAAAAAATCGATAAAGCAAAATCATTAAATTGCAGGCTTAAAACGATGAAAGAATACGCAATCCTAAAGGCAATGGCTCTTTTGGAAATAAAGCTATCTAAAAAAAAATGTCCGTCCCCTCATTTAAAACGCTATTTTTAAACTCTGGCATACTTTGTTTTTGCATTTTTTTAAATATTCAGAGTCCAGTCAAAGAGAACGCAGTTTAAATAAAGCATCGCCGTGACTGACCAAACTATGTGCACGGTTTAGCTCGTAAACTAAATTAAAAATGCTGCTGGCTGTTCCCAATACATGTTTTTAATCACTCATCCTTTCAATTTATGTTCAACTGTGTTAGTTGTGTGAATATCTCATCGATGCATCATACCGTGAACTATCAATTGGCTTGGTGTGGTCACTGAAGCACAGATATATCTCTTTTTGTACTCCCAGGGCTCGTTCAATTATTGTTCGAAGGATTTGGGTACCATTTGCTGTACAATCTACGTTTTAACTCGATAAACACAGTTTCTTTGCTATTTCTGGTTTGATTTTGTTTCTGACTCGTATCATAAGGATTCTCAAAAGTATTTTTGTGACATGACTCATAGCACTGTTTGTTCGATGTAATAATTTACACTCGGTTGCCCCGGTTTATTTGACATGGTGGAGTCTCGCCTGTGACTTTAGATATTCTATTGTTTTAACATAACACAGGAAAGAAGCATAAAAAATACAGAGCATTAAAGTTAAAAACAAAAGCAACATCGTCAGTAACTGCAAGAGCAAAATTGCAACATTAAATCCTTTATCAACAACAAAGATGAAAAAAGAACATCGCTAAAAATGGTCCGAATTTAAAAAAGAAGGTTCGCATAACAACAAATTACCTATGACTGGTCTTAACAAGTAATACATTCACCCATGAATTTTTTTCTCTGCAGAATCGTTTTTTAAAAATCCGATTGCATTTTCGGTATCACATGAAAACACATTCGAATGACTATCAAATAAATAGAATAGGCAATAAAGAGTTTAAATTGTGATAAAATTAGAATGGTAGAGAAGCACATGACTAGTGCATGACTTTTTGCCTTACTGAGATCATACGTCAGAAGAATTGTGAATAGTTTTCAAGATCTTTAAGAGCTACATGGTGCAGAAATCAACACTGAGTTAAGATTATTAAAGCAGGAACCTTTGGAAAATTTCAGCTTTCCAAACATTTGAAAGTTTAGTTGACAAGGATAAAAATAAAACATATCTGATAAGGAAATAGTCCTAGGAAAGAAGAACTATACAGAACACCAAGAAGTTCAACAGCCATTCAAAAGAGACAAAATTACAAAAGTAGGTCTACTTAGAAGTGATGCAGGTGCGAATGGAGAGAGTTGACGTCATTAAAAACAAATTGACGATAATCCTCTTATGGAGTCAAGGGAAAAATAAAGCACCACACACACACACGAATGGGAAGAAATATCATACTGCTATGTATAGGAGATGTGAATATGATATGAAATATGCAATAAGATATCAACAGCCTATGAATGTGTCTTTAATAAACAATCTGTGGAAAAACATAGCAAGACCCCAGTATAGGACTATAAGAGAAACTTGAGAACGTTAAACAATAACACATCATCCAAGTCGTAATGTTCTGCGCCATTGCAGTCAATGGAGCTGAACTCATCAAGATGATCAATTTAATTGATTATCGTCTATAAAGATACACTATGGAAATTCCAGAGAGAACGTTGCCCGTTTTCCATGAAGCTCACGTCTCCTAATAAAATCTTTTTATAGAGTTCGCCAAGATGCCTTTTCCTGCTTTTAATATTAATTTACTCTTTTTACTGAGACCTGTAGAGATAAATAAAACGATATTCAATAGGCTAAGTATGCCAGCTGTTACA
>JAWDGP010007897.1:560000-620000 GCA_033675545.1 Elysia crispata
AAAAAAATTAATGTTGATCCACATCATTTAAATTTTTGGATTTTACTTATAGCACAAAAATATATTAGAAAACGTTCATGAAAATTATTATAGTCATTACAATAATGTTTCAAAATTAAATTTGCTTCAGAGGAGTAATGATTTGAAGGAGGCAGAAAAGGTGAGATAAACGGCAGGACTCCAAAACTTTGAAGAAGCTTCACTTTGTGTATTCACATAGGTCTAACAGATATGGCGCTCAAACCTTATCCTTCCAGATCTAGTCCATGTCCTATCCACACCCGCACCTACCAGCAACAACATCACCTGCCGATGTACAGGCAACAGCAACTGCAGCAGCGTAACTACAGCTCCATGGAACCAAGAAACGATCTTCTGTATTCGACAAACTGTCATGGCGGCCAAGTCAGGAAAAGCACATCGCAGGCGTCTGGGCATTCCGGAAGACGCTCCAACAAAAGCGGCAACAGTGGTGAAATGAGGAGGCAGGAAGAACAGAGAGTTCAAGTAATAATCGTAGTTTGATTTATAGAAACAAATGAGACGGGTGTTGATGCAGCTGTAATTTGATTCTACCATTAGTATCTTAATATTCGTGCTTTCTGAATTTGAGGGCAAGTTTGACAAAGAAAATTACCTATTCATTGGAAGTTTGAAATCTAGTTTGCCAGGTAAGGTGATGTTTACGGGTAATTCATTAGACGAAATATAATTTTGATCTGAAAAGAACATTTGCCACGGAGCTACGTAATTTAAGAAGTACTTTATAAAGGAAAAAAAAAGATTTTAAGATGAGCGGTAGACTGTATGCAATGTCTAGTTTAGCCGTCGACACAAAACAAGAACATGTATTTCAGAAGGACGCATTGGTGCATGTTTTTACAGTTATTTTAGAGCTCAATGGTTGTAACAATACCATCGAACTGGTCCTAAGGGAAAGAGTGGAAACATAACATGAAGTAAACTTAGTGACCTAATTTCAACTTTTTCCCCTCAGATGGAAAGAGAGAAAACTTTCAAGCAAGACGTTCTGGCGGGGAAGTCTCAGAAGTACTTCCGGCCTACACTACCAAATGAAATGGCATCTCAAGATTTTGTGTCGTCATGGATCATGCACGGTTCTCAACCAAAGGGGTATAGTCATTTTCCTGATCTGATACCGGGTAGGCACGATAAGCACACTCGTATTCTCCCTGTGCCCGCAGACACTAACAGAGGAAAAAAGCAGACATTGAGGCCCATAAGAACAATGGATGGAGAATATGCAAAAGGTTTACAAGGAAGTTCGATACATATCAGTGACGCTAGACCGAAATGATAAACTTATGGATGGAAGTGGGCGGGTAGTGAAACGGAGAGATGGAAGAGCGATAGAAAGAGTGAAGGAAATTAAGATAGAGAAAGAGATTGGGAGAGAGACAGAGAAACAAAGATGAATTCAGGTAGAGAGAGAGAAAGAGAGACTGAGTGATAAACAGAAAGAGAGAGAGAGAGAGAGAGAGAGAGAGAGAGAGAGAGAGAGAGAGAGAGAGAGAGAGAGAGAGAGAGAGAGAGAGAGAGAGAGAGAGAGGAGGGAATCGGAGAAAAAACCTGGAAAAGGGATAGAGGTTAAAAAAATTCTTTTCCATTGTCTGCAGTAAATTTTTTTATAAGATACTGAGCTCAGCACGCAATTTGTTACAGCTGTTATTCAGTCGCAATATGTCAATATGTCTGCTGCATATATTATATATATATATATATATATATATATATATATATACATATATATATATATGTAAAGCACAAATAAATTACACGCAATGTACACACTTTACAGTGTTTTTCGTGTTGTTTTTGTCTTGTCTTAGATATTTTTCATTGAAATGACACAAAGCTTTGTGGTATGTCGACCACTAATGAGATGTAGAAAATAAATCAGAAAAATAAAGTTCAGCAGTTAGGCCTATAAGGACTGTGTCCAATGCCAGTATAGGACAAGCAAGAAGTCTCATAAACTTACAGGTTTAAAATACATACAGCTGTGAAAGCTGCTAACATATAAAAAAAAAGTTTGACATTTTTTCTAGAATGATTGATACAAAGTGCAAAACTTGCAAACTTGAACATTGGAGAAAGTAAATTTTCAGGAGTAAGTGGTGATATAAAGAAAGGAAAGAACTTTCTTGGAAACATACAGGAGTCATACAAATGGAGGTAGATCAAACACACTATAAGAAAATGAAATAAAACAACAGACAAGCATTGCAATGCAATTCAAAAGAATCTAAAGGCAGGAAGACCCTGCTGAAGACATGAAAACTGCATATTGAAAGTGAAGTGATGAAGATGTGAAACGTTTGAGTCACTGAGAATAGTTGGCATTGGCTAATCAGATTGTCTAGTATTCACATGTCTGTGACTTATGCCTAGAGAGGCAAATATAAGGCTGGAGATATATACGAGTAGTGACAGATCATAAAATGTTTCAGTCATTTGGCAAAGAATGAGGCTGCTCTTTGCCAACAAGAATTAAAACGTGAGAGAGCACTTAATTATTGGTGCAGGTTGATATTTTCTCCTGTGCAAGAAAACTAAGTTTGTGTCTATTGAAAATGTTTATTATTATGGACATCAGTAAGTTTTTAGGTAAAATATTTGTATTCTTTCCAGGATTCTTTTTTTTTCACTGTTTATCATTCAAACAACTGTGTACAGCACTCAGAACTTGAGATAAAGGACATTGTACTTTAGCACTAGCAGCGGTCATAACCATCATTTCACCAGTTTTGATCCCTAACATTTTCAGAAGAATCTTATGTGAAGTGATTTTTATTAATATTATTATTGTTGTTGTTTTGATTAATATTCTTCTTCTTGTTGTTGTTCTTTTTATATGCATATATATCTATTTCAAATGCAAAGCTTCAAAGTTAAAAAAAAAAAAGGTTCAGCCAGTGTCCTGACAGAAAGCTTGAATCATGTCACCTGACCCAGGGTTAACTCCTTTAATTCTTTGGTAAATGGGTACAAGAAACTTGCAAACCTTCATTCCACAAACTTTTCTTGCGGTCTTTATTTAACTATTCCATAAAATTTTCTTATATGTTGTAACTTTGGTCTATTTCAATATCATCAGATAAATTGTAAGCTGTCCAAGAAGTAATGAAGGATGAGCTGCACATACTTAAAAAATTTACTGCACTACAAAATTATCAAAGTTTGCATATATGTATTTTGGATATTGCAATTCCATGTTGAAAGGTTAAAATCTATTTTTTTAATTGTTTTATATCACAGAAACAAAAAACTTTGAGAAAATTGGCAGTTCTGTTTAATATGGCATTTTTCAAAAAGTAAGACAAAATAAATATCTGCTGAAGTCATGGATATGAAGCATAAAAACAATAATCATTTATTTATAAATGTATTATAAACAGCTTCGATTCAGTAACAATGAGTTGGACATTCTCTCAACAAACTCTAATATTTTTATGTGTTAAAAAAGCAAAAGAATGAAAGCCTTTTCCTGTCTTTTCTTTAAATCTCAACAACAGAAGATGTAATGACTCTTTAGAGAATTATGATAGCTTCATCTGATGTGCTAAATATCAAAACCTTTGAATGAAAAAAGAATGAGATTCAATCCATGAACATATAAAAAGAGCTCAGGTATGTAAAAGATATTTCATTGAACAATAGGGCATAGAGAATGAAATTTAAATAACAAAGTAAAAAAAATTGCAACTTTTTTTTTTAACAGTGATCAATTATCAAATATTCTATTTTCTCTTTTTTGAATACTCACAGGAAAACGGCAGAACACCTTATTTTACTGATTCTCACAACAAAAAAAAACATTTTAGGTCAATTATTTTTTTCAAAACAGGATGAATTTATTGCAATTTTGTATGCTATTAAATGTATGGAATGTATATGTTCACTTGGATAAAAACTTCAAAACTTCAAAACTCTTGTTAGGTGTGTAAACTCATTAAGTAAAAAAGTTGAGCATTTATCTGTGGAAAACACACTAATGAGGAAGATGTCAGATTAGACATGCTTTGAACATGACAGCAATATAATACATACAACCTTTGTAACTCATAAAGAATAAAATGACTTGCAAACTTTGTTCTTACACATTGCGAACATGGAGAAAGAACTTTCCATTTGGAATTTTTAATAAAATGAAACAAAGGTTGAAAATCGGAAAGAAGTTCAGTTAACCTACTGCTGGGATGCCAGTAAGAAAATTTCATGTTTGCATTTTTTAAAGAGGCATTGATGTTTTTATTATGTCCTGTTTTTTTTTTTCACGTTTAAAGAAAATGAATCTTTTATTTCCAGCATCTTATTGGTTTTCCCGTCAAGACAGGGTAAATCTTACTTCAAAAGTTATTTAAGTAAGCATTGTAGAAACTGAGTGGCAAGATTGAGCACTTATTATATCTTAGTGTCACTTTGCCATTCCACAGCAACAAGTTGGTTATCAAAAAATTAATTTAAAAAAGTATTTCGCACTAACCATAATGGATATTATTACTCTTCAATTAATAGAGGGTAACACTCACAGAAACAAATTTTTCTCATCGAATTGATTCATTTAGCTAAAAAGCTGAAAAACCATATATATCATAAAATCCATTGTGGGGAAAAGTAAAACAAAATTGGTCACACAAAAAAAATGAACTCAGGTGAGACAGAAAAGGCCTCAGAATACATATTCTACTGGAGCACATGTATACAAACTTCCATATAATAAAGGCTTGCTATATGAAGCAGCTCAACAGACCTTCTGTTGAGAGCTATGTTAACTTCTATAAGAGCTTCAGTATGTTATAATCTTAATTGAAAAAGCTGGAGTCATTTAATAAAAAAAAAAAGCCTTTGATGATGAGAAGAAGAGAAAACTAATTTACCCACCAACGCTCATATGGAGAAAACTGTTGAGTTTACCAGTATAACTAAAAAAACAACAAAATTTTATTGAGCTTTTTTTCCCCCAAAATCTAAAGATTGAATTCATATTTGTCTTGCACTCAGTCAAAAAAGTTCTAAATCTCCTATAATACATAAAAGAAAAAAATGCATTTTAATTGGCTTCACACAGGTGACAACTGCATGAAATTATTACAATAATAAGAGAAAATACTAAGTTTCATCAATTTTGACATAGTAAGAAAAAGTGAAATTCAACTAGTTTCAAATATCCTTTTTTTTTTCTTTTCTCAAAATCAATTTGTGACAAATATTAAGAAAATGGCAATTTCAATTCCATGTGTATATTATGGGACACCCCATTCTTAATTAACATTTACTGTATAATAATGTATGATTCATTGCATTGGCTTGGCATTGGTGGAAATTTCGACAAGGCCTTTAGAAAAAAAAAGTTTTATATGGATATCTGACAAAACCAATTTTGAAAGTTGACTATAATGAACCATAATATCAAGTATTTTATAAAATCTAAAATAAGCATAGATTTAGATTTGCACATAGTACAATGCAGAATGTTTCGTTCCGGCTTGCAACGAAATCAATGTACGGATAATTACATAAATAATATCAAAACTTGTTCATTCTCTAAGAGGTTAGCAAATCAGGACAAAATTACACAAAGTCATATACTTCCATTAACATTTACAAACAAGAAACATTTGATAAAAAAATATGGTTTGTTCACATATAAATATAAAGCACCTGCCAATGACATTATTTGAGCAACTATCTGAAAAATTTTCAAGAATACCTATTGCTTATGACGTTTAAGGGTTTCCTTGCATATTATTAATGGTGGTTCTGGTACTGTTGCCACTAATTAATACATGCTTCAATGAAGGGAAAAAAAAGCTAGAATGTTCCTTTGCCAAGGACAGCCACAGCCATGGAGATATTGACAGCAACACCACTCAGGAAACTTAGGGCCCGGGCTGGCTGGCGCACACCATTTAAGTAGATAAGAGTGTGAAGAAATCGAGTCACTGTAAAAATTCTGAAGTGAAGAAGTGCTGCCCACAGTGAGGGGCCAGATGCAACATATAGCAAGCCCAATAGGACAAAAGGGATTACATTCTCAAGATCATTCTGGTGGCATCTGTAATAGACAGTATAAAGAGATCCAGCTGAAGAGACTTACAATATTAACTTCCTTGAGCCAACTCAAAGCCAACAATCTATTCCTTATGACTGTCTCCACAATCACTGCCAAACATCTTAAATTAGGAGGTAACATGAGCCTTTCACATTAAATTGACAAGAAGAAGCACACATATTTGCTAAGAATCTGCCTGGGTGCATTTGACGGAAATTCCTTTGTAAGTAATATTTTTGTTAGACATGGTTCTAAAATTGGAAGAACAGCTTGACTATATTTCTAAATTAAAACTTCGTAATAGAGGTATTTTCAGTAGCCATGACGGGGTTTATTCTGGTTTGAAAAGTGGTATGATTCGTACATTTTCAACATTGCTGAATTCAATCATGAAAAAGGATTTTAAATTGCTTTGCATTCAGTGCCTAAAAAAACAAAGTGCAAGCGTGGTTGGGAATGGAATAATCAGCACATTTGAGGACGTACAATGTACTTGGGTAGGCATCTTGTCATGAAAAATTGCAAGTACTGCATACGTTATATGTCATGAAGTGTTTTTTTTTTTACATTCGTGGATGAATAGAATAACATAAAAAACATTGAAATTATTTGGGAGTGATATCCCTTGGTAATTGCTGCAAATATAATCAAAATTTGCAGGATTTCTTCTAAAGCTCAATTCAACATTTCTTTTGCACAATTCAAATAGATCTCCAGATTGACTCTTGATTGCCAATAACTGCAATATTAGCATTCTCTGAATGTTTAGAGGCACTAAAGCTGTGGCAGTTACATTTTAGATTTCTAAATCACCATAATTTTCCCCATTCTTCAAACTAGAATCTAAAAGATCTAGTACATCTAATATAATGAGTCTAGAGTCTATATATATATATGCTCTCTCTCTCTCTCTCTCTCTCTCTCTCTCTCTCTCTCTCTCTCTCTCTCCCTCCCTCCCTCCCTCCCTCCCTCTCTCTCTCTCTCTCTCTCTCTCTCTCTCTCCCTCCCCGTTTTGAACCTAAAATTATTTAAAATGCAACATCTCCCCAGGCCATATAACGTACAGAAATACAGTCAGGCGCCTGTCCGTATTTGTAAAGCTAATGAAATGCATGCAGACCCACGTTATAAAATATATTGCTGAGGATTGCCCCAAACACGTTGCCAATAAGTTTGATAAACATTAACATGTTCTTAAAATAATTAATAGGTCCAATTCCCTTTTATCTGAAAAACAGACCAGTTATCATTTCTGTAGAAAATAAGTGGCCCTAAATGTGTTGGCAAAAGTATGGTAGTGTTGTTCGGCAAATCACATTGATATGTGTTGTAATGCTAAATGGTGAAAATCTTTTTTACAAAAGGAAGGCCGAAAGGGGGAACATTGAACATCAAATTGAAGTATGGATTAAAACAGATAAAATAAGTCAAGATCAAGCTCTTCATTCAGATCTCTTATGGTACAACAAATAGGGAGAACCTAATGACAATTATTGTGCCCAAATTGTGTTAATTGTGACAAGAAAATAACTCAATCTTTTTCAAAATTACTCGTCTACTTTTGAAAGAAGCTCTGATACCATCCTTTCAAAATTAATGTTTTCTTAAATTCTTTTGATACAGAAAATGGATTTGAAATTTATAAAAGGAAAACTCCTTTTCTCTGTTAGAAACGTACTCAAACCACACAATATCTCTGAACTACCAAGCATGACTGAATCTAACTATTGAAAAAAATACAAACTGCAATTATCTCTTTTTTAGTACCATCAAAAGAAAGAGAAAATTAATGCAAAATCTCATAACACGACACAGCATCCTTTGACGTCCTAAAGCAAGACAATGCTTCGGTGTTAGCCAAAAATGCTTCTTTTACCAACATGTTGGCAAATAAGCTTGATCCTTATTTGC
Source organism: Elysia crispata (assembly GCA_033675545.1). Lineage (NCBI taxonomy): Eukaryota > Metazoa > Mollusca > Gastropoda > Plakobranchidae > Elysia > Elysia crispata. The sequence goes on from JAWDGP010007897.1 coordinate 567,988, forward strand.
CGATGTTGGCCAACAAGACTTCCTGCTTATATGCCAATGTGGGCAAATAAGGTCAGCCGAAAATTAATATATCCAGCTGCATCGAAAAAAATAAAATCTCTCTTGAACTTAAAAAAAAATATGATGACACATACTGTGCATTTTTTTCAACCGAGTGTGATTCTCAATCTACCAAGAATAATTTGCTGATCATACTACATGGACATCTAAAATCCATATTTTTGTTATATGGTAAAAATTAATCCACCAATTATGTAAATGCTGTGATACTATGCTTGTTGCAATATTCCAAGCAGGGATCCTGAATCAGTAAACTTAGAAATGTATTTTCTCATTGACATCTAATACCCTGTTTCTCTCATCAGCTCCCTTACTATTCTAGAACCCAAAGCCATTCTTACATTACACAGCCATCAAATGACAAGAAAATATATCCTGTGATTTGACATGCCCATCTCTCCCCTTCAACCTCCATCCCTATCCTATCACTCCTATTGTGTGGGTAGAAGAAACTAGTATATTCACACCTATGTTCAAACTCCACTTCCTCTTCTCTTTATTACCAATGCATTTAACAAATGCAACATTTATGTAAATTATGAAATAAAATGGAAATAAAGAGCATTTATACAGATATTTCACATTAAACAAATCATGGTGAGTTTTGACTAATATAAGTTTAAAAATGAGAACTCCTGATAGATCTTACCTTCGAACTCTCTCTACTGCTGGGTGATATCTTATAACTTCAAACTTCTTGCCACCTTTAAAAGAAGCAACATCTTCTTCATTGCTAAAAGCCTGAAAATGAAACAAAAATAAAAAAAAAAATGAACAGAGAAGGTTTGGATGAAATCAAGAAAAAAAATATATATTTGCATCAAATGAGCATTTGTTTCACAAAACATTATTATTTTAAAGAATTGAAAAAAAAATGGAAGTAAGCCACTGGGATACCCTAATGATAAATGTTACATACTATGAGAATCAACATTGCTGATCAGATTCCAATAGATAAAAAAGCAACATTTCTATTTTTAGTGTCTCATGCCCCTTCAGCAGGTTTTGTGAATACTGATTCTTTTGCATCCAGATGCAAAAAAGCAAATTTTTTTTGCTAGTGATTTTATTTGCTTAACAAGCTTTTCGTGAAATACTCTTTTAAAAGAAGTTCTAGTTTCTGATACCCTATTCACAGTTGATTATCACTGAACTTTTCTATCTCCTCTTAATGCTTGGTTGCCACCTCTCTCCATAATTTTGAGATCAATATAACTGAAGAGCTAAGTAAGCAAACTTTGACACAGGAAATTTTACTATTGCATTGGAATCTATATGGCCACACATTTCTTATTAAAAACTTATCACCACAAGGATTGCAAAAAGTCCTAAATTATTCTGCCGCAAGACATTATTAAATGGGTCTAATTTCTGATTTATGCAACCTGAAGATATTGAGATTGTAGTGTAAAGATGCCCACAGAATGGGAAACATAGGTTAAATGGATGTTAATTGCTTAATTTTGTTTATTTCAATCCGAACCATTAGCTAGGTTGCTCTGCATAGCTATTTGCTCGCTTTATAGACCTCGAAACTGAGAACCTAAAATTCATGAAGAATTCTTAGGGAACTAAATCTTTTCTGTATAATTTTTATTTCTAATTGAGAAGAAAATCAAGCAGCCTTTTAAAGATAAAAACTATATAGTCCATATTATACTAGGTGAAAATGGAGGTCCAATGTTCCAATCCTGGCTTGGGCTTTTTACGGATGTGCTCCAATCTCATCTCACCAGCCCTTTTCTAAGGCTTGATGAAAGTCTAATAGTCTCTTTGATAGTAGAGATTACAGTGAATTCGCACCTAGTCATTGTTTCTAAAATTAATAATAAGCATGTATCGATTTTCTCCAGGAAAACCTTTTGTAATCAGCACAAATGCAAATGCTTTCATGAAAAAGCAAAAATGTTCAGCACCTTGTTGCTCATCCTTTGGTATGCTGTAAAAAAACTCATGATCATTGTCTTCAAGATGACCAGCACAGCATAGGTAACAAAAGCACTGAAGACAGGGTTATCCAAGCTTAAAGAAGTGACTCCCATCTTTGCTTTCTGGAATGGAAAAAAAACGACTGATCTATTGCAATAAATGACAGGGTTAGGGTATAAGCAAATAAAAACATTTAAAAAGCAGCAAATTGTTTTACAGGAATTGTGCAATAATTTAAACTTAAATTTCACTCTGTCTTGAAAAAAATGTGGCATAACTATGATTTAAAATAAAGCAAGAACAAAAAAAAAATCTGAAAACAAACTTAAGTTGAGCTTTTACATTTTCAGAAGAAATAAAAATTTTGTTCTAAGAAACAAAGGTGACATGTCAAAAAAATGCTGAAGAAAGGACAGATTTGCAAAATTTAGACAAATGAACTTTGACTTTGTTGAATCACTTTTGCTATTGTTTGGTTTAATTCTGTCTTCAGTGGTGACACTTAAATGGGACTGGTGCCAAAGGAAGATAGACAAATGCCTTATCCTCATCATGAAAGCAAAATGTAGAAAAATTTCTTTTCCTAAAACTTTTCTGATGTAATATATAAAGTCCTCAAATCAATTTTAATTCCCATTAACTTAAGAGATACATTCCATTATTCTTGATATTAAGATTTTTTTCTGATTAAAATAGCCTCAACTCTTTCACCATTTTTTAAAATCTATTTCTTTACTCAGCTCAGCATATGGTGACAGAATTAGCAGTCGATGTACAAGTTATACATCCAGTCTATGCAAGGCAAGGCCAAAGGCATTTTCAAACCCAACCCCTATATCAGTAGTGACTTTGTAGAAACTTTGTTATCCCAGGGTTTGTTTTTATTTGATTAAAATTATTTTAAGCCGAATTTTATTCCAAAATTTTCAGTACTCCTCAAATATTGGTTTACACAATTTGATGATTATGCCAATACAGCACTGACCATTGGTCATTTCTGAAAAAAGTAATGGAGGTAAATATGGCTGATGCCAAATAGGAATAGACTCGAAAAGAAACTTTTAGTTATCTCAAGCCAAATATGACATCGGCCATTCCAACAAAGGAAGGTGAATTATTTGACACAGTACAAGTGAGGTGATTTTGTCATTTCCAATGTACAGATAGGTGTCGAAGGGTTCATAACATCGTTAATAATTCAACTAAAGATGGGAAACATGCACCAAACGGAAGCTAGCTTTTTTCCAGAGATGATGGTATGTTGATTTTCAACACAATAGCCTTTTCATTTGATGCAGAGCAGCCACCATTGGATAACTTGTTGAATGCCATCAGAGTAACATCCAGCACCCTTGTTTCAACACTAATAGCATCACTCTTCACTTCATCATCAATTTTCTAATAGATTCCTTTCATGTACTGTTTGAGTGGTCAAAAACATGTACTCTGAACAAACAACAGCAATGCAGGGGAAATCAGTTCATTTAAAAAAAGGAAGTGTCAGACAAGGATGTGTGCTTTCCCAAGACCTTTTCTCTCATTACTGTGAAATTGTTATGCAAAATCTAGAAATATATCCAGGAATTAAAGAAGGAGGGCACAATCATGACAATGTAAACAACAAGTGATATGCTGATGACACTGTATTAAATACAAAAAATAAACATGTCATGTATCGATACTTTTGATCATTGCTATATTGCATATTGATAACGAGTACAAAATAAAAATTATTTCACTTCTGTACCTCTTCAAGATGGTTGTCTCCTATGAATTTATTTATGGAATGTGTACTGTGCTTAAATCTGACTACATTACAAATGGCGACGAGTAAAATATTTTGAAACCCACTTATTCAGAATCTAGAACAATTGTTCTTGGTGATAAAATATTTTACAGTGACAGCACATATATCTTTCACAGACATAACGAAATTACCCAAGGCTTTCCGTTATTGTTATTTTCAAGATCTAGATTCTTGATCCAGATTTAGCAAAACAAAAGTAAGTCTTTAAAATTATTAAATAATTGCTAAAATTCCAAGACCAATTTAAAGAGATTGTAGAATCCTTTCATAAGTATTAAGAAAGGTTAGACTGCTTTTTCGTCGCTCACGACACTCCAGCAGACAAACAACCTGCAGTTCTTCTATTAAGCATAGGTCACAAGGTGTACGGCACTCTGAGTTCTCTAACTGCTTTAGAACTCCACTCTTCAAAGACATATGAGGAACTCTGTAGAGCATTAAAGGACCACTTTAATCCATTACCATTCAACCATTAGAAATTGTTGAAAGGTACGAATTTCACTTTTGTCAACAACAGCACACCGAATCAATCTCGGACTTCACTACAGCAATAAAGAGGCTCTCTGAACACTGTAAATTTGGAGACACTCTTCTCATCTCTCTTCGTGGTAGATTTGTGTGCAGCCTTAAGACGACATCATCCAAAAGTGACTGCTTCAAGAGGCAACACTTTCTTTTAAACAGGCAGCAAACATTGACTTAGCCAAGGAAAAGGCACAACACAATGCAGTAGAAGTTCTAGGTCAGACAAGTAGCCCATCAACTATTCATGCAATTAGTAAGCCTACAAACCCCATAGCACTTCCAGTAACTTTCTGCCATGCTTATCATGTGGGAAAACGAATCATAAACAGAGTGATTGCTACCATAGGGACTCAATCTGTACTTCATGCCACTAGAGAGGTCACATGATTCATACCGTCATACCGACTGTCCTTCCACATCGGTCAGAACTAGCCATACAAAACAGAATCCTGCCAAGCAATAGAACAATCAGCAAACGAGACCAAAGGGCTGGATCAATAAAAGCTTGATATACACAATATAGCCTCTAACCCTAGTTCCAAAAAAAAACTATGCATTGTCCATCATGACAACCAAAGATTACAAACAAACCTTTAAAAAAGAACTGTTCTAGAATCAACAAATATAAAACTAAAAACCTATACTGGAGAAATTATCAAGCCCATGGGTAAAACAACTGTTAATGTAGAGCCCAATAATCAAAAGAAGACTCTAGCGCTCAATATTCTAAAGCACGGGAGTAACCCTATCTTTGGAAGAGAATGGTTAAATCAAATTAAGGCCAATTGGCCAGAAATAAAGAAAATATAACCAACTCAACATACAACTGCTGTACTCAAAGATCATTTTAAAGAGGTTTTGAATTGAAAAAATTAAAGATATGGAAGCAACTTTACATGTGAAGGATGGATCAACTCCAAAATTTATTAAAGCCAGACCAGTTCCATTTGCGATTAAACCTAAAGTGTAAAAAACATTCTATGAATTGGAACGACAAGGCATCCTTACCAAAACAACAAAAGTAAATGGGCAACTCCAATCATCCTAGTACTCAAGAAATCAGATGACGTTTGGATTTGGGGAGATTTCAAGGTCACCGTTAATCCAGTCCTTGAAGTCGAACAATGCACACATCCTCTATTGGATAACATGATGGCTTCACTAGAACAACGGAAAAAGTTGTCCAAAATTGATCTCAGGCAAGCATACTTCCAGCTCCCTCTGAAGGAAGAGTCAAAACCTTTAACAGCGATAAACACTAGCAAAGGACTCTACTTCTTTAATCTACAATTTTTCGAAATTACATCAGTGCCAGCAATTTGGCAGAGACCATTGATCAGATACTGATGGATCTACCTGGAGTATTGGCTAACCAAGATGACACGATTGTTTTAGGTAAAACAGAAGATGACCATCATGAAAATCTCTGCAGAGTACTACAGCAACTGCAAGACAATGGAATTAAGGCCCGGCAAACTTGCTCATTCTACAAAGACGAGGTAATCTTCTGTGGAATCAAGATCAGCGGCAAGGGTTTACACAAAACAGAAGATATAGTATCAGACAGCGGTCCACAATTTGTGTCCGATGAATTCTGCAACTTTACACGCAGCATGCCGTAAGGAATGGACTCGTCAAACCTTTAGGTCTGCCATGAAAGCTGCCAAACAGGACAAAGGAAACATACACACTAAATTTGCCAGGTTTCTACTCGCATATAGTCCAGCAACTCTAATATTTGGAGAAAAAAATCCTTAATCTACCCAACATACAGGAAAACGTCTTAAATAAGCAAAATACTCAGGTGATGTGTCACTCACAGGCTAAACTACGTGCATTTGAAGTGGGGGACAAAGTTCTTGTTCGTGACTACAGAGGTCCCCACTAGAAACTAGAACACCTTGTGACAACTGGAATGATCGAAGGAAAATGCACCAGGGGAAAACAGCCTGAAAAGACTAACAAAGTGGCACCAAAAGCGATGAGGGAAGGTCACAATCGCCTGCGCTAAAGAGTATGACATATAATTGATTCATGGCCTTGGAGATATTATTACTGGTTGACCCGTTGCAGCAGATGTGATCACAGGGATTTTGAGATCAAAGAAAAGCTTACATTTATAACATGTCCTCATTTCGTCTTCAAATAATTTAAATTGTAGGATTTAAAGATCTAGAGAACTGATCTCCATAAATTAGGCAAACCAAAAGGAAGACTTTCAATTCGCTAAACACAAAATGTTTATACATCAACTGAAGGTTGATCGGTGGGGTGTGCAAAAGCTTTGGTAAATTTTGACGATCAATTCCAATTATACCGAAATTTATAAACGGACTTTAGGTTGATCTAGATTCTAGGTTAGTTCCAAAAATGAGTATCAGTGTCAATCAATTTGCTAAAAAACTGAGCTTTAAATTCTTTTTTTTTAACTTCACCCAATGATTGTATTCAAAATCAAACTGGTCTTATGTAAAGATAGAACAGCAAAAAGTCTTGCAGCAGTTCCTAGATCTGTATCATCTCGATTAGATTTCTGGACTAGATCTAGATCTAGATAGATCTAGATATATTAATTTAAAATACATTTAAAAACAAAAACAAAAAAAGACAAACTGTGGAAGTATTTTCAATATAGATTAAAAGATCATAAAATAACGTTATACCTAAAATCTCAGGTTACCGGTATTGTGTAAAACGAAGTTGTCTTTCACTGTTCCGCAAACTGATCGTCTCGATTTGCTAGCCTTGGGTGTCACCCATCAAGTACTGTTGTTGTCAGTCATAAAGGCATATAGGCTAGAGGAAAACTTAGGGCACGTAGCTAGATTTCTGGAGGGCGCCATATGTCAAGGTCAATACCTTTCATGTCAAAGTCCTTGTAACTTGTGAGTGATAAATTTTCAATCAATTTTCATTATTATTTTCTTTATGTTTCATTTGATGTTTCCATAGTTTGGAAAAACAAAATCATTGACATTGATTTTTCGTTACTGACAAAAAAGGTTCTTGACGAAAGTCTTATGCGGATGGAAGTGCCGTTAAAAAACGAATTAAAACAAAGATGAATTAGGGAAGATGCTTTGTAAAATCAACTAGAGCGCCTTCAAATTGTCCCCCCCCCCCCCTCTTTAAAAAAAAAAAAAAGGGGGGGGGGGAGGGGCAAACAACTGCAGAAGACTGGCTCCTCCCTCAGACCAAAACAAAATAATAGGAAATAAATACACAAGCATATCCATATATTTTTAAAATGCACTCACATAATAATAATGATAATAATAATAATAATAATAATAATAATAATAATAATAATAATAATAATAATAATAATAATAGAAGGAGAGGAGGAGGATGAGAAGAAGAAGAAGAAGAAGAAGAAGAAGAAGAAGAAGAAGAAGAAGAAGAAGAAGAAGAAGAAGAAGAAGAAGATGATGATGATGATGAGGATAATGGTAATCATGAAGATGATAATGGTGATGATGGAGATGCTAAAAGAGTGAAGGGGCAGGAGGAGGAGGAGGAGATGATGATGATGATGATGATGATGATGATGATGGTAATCGTAATAAAAGTGATGGTGATGATGAGGAGGAGAAAATGGAGAAGGATGAGTTTTCTTAACTTTTTAAAGAAGATTTTCTACATTTTTTTTTTACAATCAAAGCTCACATATCCAGGGGGGGGGGGTGGGGGGGGGGGAAGGGGTGGTCAACATTTTACATGTGTGTATGCGTGACTTAAATTAAAGACCTATTCTCATGTGAAGAATAAACAACCTACTATTTGGACAAGAACCCAAATGTTAAGCTCTTGATAAGGAGAAGTTCCTATGGTATGGATGTTACCGTATTATGCTTACAAATATTTTCAACTTTACAAACCAGCGATACGTTTAGCTCAGTGCTCTTTTGACCAAGTCTTATGGACAAGTTGATTGTTGAGGCATTTGATTTCGATTTAATATCACACAAATAGTTAATTAATTGTAACGGGTGGTGCGAACTCGAAACAGCTGTTTTCCTTAGCTTGGCTATCGAGTTGTTGGGGACTCAAGTGAGCATGGAGTTGGACTATAGATAGAGAATAAGAGGTCGTCTGACCCATTCCCTACCTCGCAACTTTTCTTTTGTTCTCTCTCTCTCTCTCTCTCTCTCTCTCTCTCTCTCTCTCTCTCTCTCTCTCTCTCTCTCTCTCTCTCTCTCTCTCTTTTCTTTTTTTCCCTTTTTACATTACCGCTTGGAATGGATACATTTTGCAATATGTCTATGCTATGCATGGATCATAACGACAGGGTGGAGGAAATGCTGAAAATAGTTCAGGTTGATTATAGTTGTTTTATTTCATTTTTTTTTTTTTTTATATCCGAACAGTTAGCTTGTTTTGTAAAAAAAATAATTCAAATTTATTTAAAGATCCTTCTTAACATTAATTACTAAGGAGATTAAATTAATGATAAGCTCTGAATTTCTGGAAGGCAGTGCTCCTGTAGACATTTTTGTGGAATGCAATACATTCTAGTAAGTGTTTAAAAGTACAGAACTAGATCTAGCTGATTTTCCAGAGATATCTCTAGATGGAAAGGCTGGTCTTTTAAAAAATCGTGGTAATGAAAAGTAAATTCTTATATTCATGGAAAAGCCATCGCAATCCCATGAGATCCTTAGTGACGGTCAATAACTCAAAATTACATTCTCATCGGCATTAATGTTCATGATTATTCTCAGTTCAAAAAGATTTCACTCGCCTTATTTGCCCTGCTCTTTTCTCAAAAGGAACCACGGTCTTTAAAAGTTGACAATGCCCTCGATTTTTATGCCAGGTCTAAGGAAAAAACGATAGGTCGATATCTATAGACATAAACCACAAAGGCGATTGGTTCCTTCTTCAAAGGTCAAGGACGGAAGCTGAGCCATAGATCTAATCTAGGCTAGGCCTAAGCTAAAATCTGCAAATTCAAGATCTAGATCTAGATCTAGTACAGTCCACATTATTTTCTAAACTGGCTTCGTGTTAATTTGGGGAACCCATGACTAGAAGTGAGCTATTGTACTGCCTTGTGTTTCATTTTTTCCTCTTCCCCCGCAGCCAAAATTTAGATCTAGATCTAGATCTATTTAATGAGGCACATGCCTTCTTAAATTTTACGCTTAGTGGGCTTGGGCCTTTCATCAACTCAGTGCTCAATCCTCCATGGCGGCAGTATTTGATTACTGTAAAGACGCGCTTTATTGCCAACCGATTGCTACATTTTAACCGTATGGTTTTCATTCGAGAAAATAAGTAACATTATGCAGTATATAATGAATGTCTCTTTCAAAATCGTTGAGGAGTAGGACTTGAATAGTTAGACCTAGAAACAGATCTATAAATTAGATAGCCTAGATATATCTACAAGATCTAGAGATCTAGATCTAGATTCTAGATCTAGATTTCTAGATTTACTATAGTCATGATTGTAGCCTAGATCTAGTCAACCTAGCAATAGCAGGCTGTTTACAGCACAATAAATTATGATGTGAATTTGTTCATGGATCTAGATCTACTCTAGATTTAGATTTAGAACCTAGATCTAGATACTAAGATCTCATTGTTCAATTACAAAACAAGTGAAGTTTTAAGGCACTCCTTTACTCTGACGGCCCCGTTTGTTTACATAGAGCCATCATGTGTTACCCTACCTTTTTTTTTTTTTTTTTTTGTTAATTTTGCCCTCAATTAAAATTTAAATAGAAAAGTAGGCCTAAATTACAAACTCCTAAAAGGAGCAAACTTGCCAGACGCACGTTTTATCCAGGATGTCTTCCATGTAAACAAATGGGACCATCAGAGTACAAGAGGGCCAAGTTTTAAAGTCTAGATCTAGGTTAGGCTAGATATAAGTTTTGCTTGAGTAAAAACTTGAAAGACTAGTCTCGATCTAGAGATCTGGATCTAGAATCTAGATCTAGATCTTGATCTAATTGTATCTCTAGAGTAGGCCTAGAATCCATTAATTCTATCTAGAGTCTAGATTCAAGATTAGATGTATCAAAATCTAGATCTAGTCAAAGGTATTTATAATAAATTTTTACTGTTGGATCCTTTTTTAAATGATTTGAACTGATTTCACATTTTTCAGCGAGATTTAGATCTAGAATCAAGATCTAGATGAATCCTTTTTCTAAACATCTTTATATTGATTGTAATGCATTATAATGAAATTAGACTTTGATGGCAGCACAAGTAACAGTAGAACTTCCAGTTAGGTATGTTGGTTTTGTTTAAGATATGATATAGGATATGATGCTATAGTTTTCTTATTACCCGTGAGATAAATTTCTTTCTTCTTTATTTGTAATACTACCCACACAAAAGCCACACCCAATCTTTTTCCATGGCTGAAAATGAAGCCCTCTGTACCATATCCATATCAGGAAAGTTTTTGAACTATGTCTCTTTCCTCCTAATGCAAATATTTGTTAAGATATAACATATTTAGTGATAATTTTTAGTTTACATGTATTTTTTTGAACAGAGTGAGAAAATTATTAATTTTACTGTTTTATTAAATTTAGAAAGTAATTACCTGAACTAATTTGCGATTATTGCCCTTAAATAAAACTCATCAAAAGAAAGTAGAACAGTGTGCTGAGACAAACAAATCACTTCAAATTAAAGTGCTATTTAAGTGCAACCATCTTTACATCTTTCCATTTAACTTATCTGATAATTCTCCTTGAAAGTCTCCTTGGTTGCTTTTCACTAAAACTGAAGGCTCTTGTGATGTTAGCAACTTGTAATACATTAATCATTATCTATATTTGTCTAATCTGTGGATTCCATAGTTCAGTTCATGTATACAATTGGCTCATTTGCTATTTGTATCATAATACTCTCATAGAGATGCACATGAAAAGGTAACATTTATTTATAGACTGAGAGCTAAAAACGTTTATGCCAAATTTCCAGACTTTTTTTTTCTAAGATAAATTTGCTCAGCTTGCTGTGTGACTTAACCTACATGTTTTCTTTTATCTCCAAGGGTTTTCAAGCAATTTTCCTCAAGTCCTAATTCTTGTCCTTTTTTTTTATTTCAGAAATGTTTTAGTAGCTCTAAGCGATAGCATCTGGAACAATGTCACAATGTGCAGGTAGTTTCTTCTAGTGTAATAAAACTTTGTTGAAATGATTGGATTCAGATTTAGGAGTATTGAATAGTTTAAAGAATTGCTTATAAACAGCTTTAGTCTGTAGATCTATACCCTAACCTCTCCTGTTGAAATTGCAATTTTTCTTTCATTTGAAAATTTTGTAAGATTTGTCCAGAACACTTAATATCAGATTGTAATTCTTCTTTCATGATGAAATTTTTGTAAAATAACTAATTAAAAAAAACATGAATTGTATTTTTTTCTCATTACAAGCATATGAACTGCTTATTAGCATTTTTTTTTTAATGATGATGATTGTTGCTTGTGTCAGATACTCTGATGATTCAAGACATCAATTATGATGACAGAGGAGAATTAGAAACACATGACTTATGCTCTGTGGCTGTAGAGATAGATAATGCTCTCTCAGATGAACCTACTGGATTTTTTCCTTCAAGTATTTCTGAGAGAGATGTCAATGAGACAAATAATGAGCGGAAGCATGGAAAGGATCAAAGCATGGATATTCATGAGGAAGCAAACGAGGCATCAATGGCTGATGAGGAAGCTGTATCTGATCAAAGTCAGCTATCTGAGGGTATAATCATCAACTCAGAGGGAATGAACAAAGTAGCAGCATTTGACTCAGAGTTGGTTCCTAATGATGTTGAGACACCCCTAGCTGTAGTGAAAACAGAGCCTTTAGATCCTGATGAAGATACAATTTCGACAGAAGAGGAATTGGTCCCTAGTCTGCCCTTGACACAATCAGCTTTGCAACTGCAGTTTTCTGAAACCTCAGGGAATTCATGTGTTGCTGTTATAAAGCAGGTGAGCTGCCATCCATTTGAGAATTTTTTTTTTATTTTTTTGCTTGAGTCATTGTATGTTGGTTTTACACCTTCAAATTAAAATGATTGCCAATCATATTATACTTAATCATTCTAAGTGCAACCAACATCCATGTTATTGGTTTATTTACATTATCAAGCAAAATTATCAACATCAATGTTTCCTGTCATACGTGACGTTGGAGTCATTGTTGGCCACTCATTTCTGTTTATAACTCTCTCTGCACATTTATTGATGGAGTGCCCCACATGTTCTGCAATGTTATCCAACCATCTGGTTTATCTTCTGCTACAACCACATTTACCATCAACTTTTCCTTCCACAATTTTCTTTTGCAAGCTTAAATGATTTCTGATGTAGCCAAAGTATTGTGATATTTTTCACCATCCTGGTGTTTATCTCTGTCGTTTACAAATTCAACTTTGTTAGGATTTTTAAGTATGATTTATTTTTTGTCCATGAAACGCATCATGTCCACAGCTCAAAACTCACTTGCCGCGACATTTCTATCCTAGACAGTGTTACGTAGATTTTCGAGGTCTGAAGTGCTGATTAGTTTGCTAGCATTACTAGTTCCAGAGAGTCTTGAGGTCTTACCTAGGAGTGGATGCAATATATGTTTTTAGCCTGCCTTTAGTTTTTACACAGTGCACTCCTGATATATCGACATATAAAGGTCTAAAATTTCTATGTCAATATAAGCAAAAGTCAAAATGTCTTTTAATTTATATAACTTTTTTTTTTAATTATACTAATGTACATGTACAGGGTTTAATACTTAATGGGAAGCAACCACCAATAGCTTGTAAACTTAAGGTTATTCCCTTGTTTTGAAAAAAAATCGATAAATATTTGTAGCTTTCCTCTTGCACATGTACAGACTCTCCCTCTCCACTTCCCCTAGATCTAAATTCAAGCGCCAGCCTAGTCCCCACTGGCTGACTGTGTATTACTCTCTTGCTTGGAGTTCAATTTTGCAAGACCACAACACGGCTACACAATCAGCCCAGTAGGCTAAGCGCCTCCACTCCCCGTGAATCATTGAATGCGATACACTACACTACGGGCCCACTGGTCACACCATGGTTCACTTCCCTCCCCTCCCTTTCCCGCTCCCCTCCCCACCCTTATCCTCCCACCAAATCTTCAGTCACAGCAACAAAGTTATCAGGATGTAACACCAGCATGAGGCATTTTGAGAGAGACAAAGAATTGAATGGGATGGTTTTTTTATTTTTTTTGTCACCAGGCCTCTTTTGTCCAGTTACCTTAGTGCTATCGATGGTGATATAAGAGAAAAGAAGAGAGAGAGAGTGTTGATATAGGGAACTGTAATTGTAGACAGCAAATAGGGAAAAATTTCGGGCTTGAAGAAGCATGTTGAAGTAAGAAAAAAGTCGATAGAGGTGATGTTGATATTAGAGGTGTGCATTGTAGCTTGTTGTTTGATATATCGTATCATTGCTTTGATGGCTGGTTTATTGGAGTCACGTCCAAAAGATCTCCATTTGGCTCCAAGTGTAGTTAGTGAGTGTACTTTGAACTTCACCTGTGTGTTGTAGAGACTTGTTGGTGATTGTTGTTGGATATTGGATATTAAGGACAAATCTAAGTTGTTAATAATGAAAGATGTTAAGTTTGCATTCTTCTTGTTCTTTTGTGGGGGCCCAGGTGCCACAGTTGTAAAAAAGCACAAATTTTACCAGAGCTCAGTACAGTTTAATCCTCGCTTGCTTTCTTATTTTATTACCTTTGCTGTGAGTTTATGTAAGGATGCGGTTGACAGTTGCTTTCTTAAGCAAATATCATTCTGCCAGTGCTTGTTTTTTCTTCTTTGAACTGTCGTGTATTCTGTTTTGTTGGAATCGATATCGAAGATTTCATTTGCTAGGTGATTTTTAAGTTTTATTCACACCTTTGAGGCTTGTACTTGATACAAAGTCTATGTGGTTTGTGTAAGCAATCTCCAAACTATCATCAATTGGCATTTTGTGCTGCTGTCCAATTTTGCAGGAGAGCATTTTCCAAATACATAGTAAACATTACCAGGCTAAGTTAATCTTATATTTGATTTTGAAGTCAAGTGAATGTCTGGTGAGTTTTTGTTTTATTGAAAGGTTTGTGTTGCTGAAGATGTATCTATTCATGCATAGTTTGTCTTCTTTTGTGATGTCTTTAACAATGTTGAGGAGATGTGTGTTGATGGTATCGTAAGCTCTTCACATATTGATTCTTATAATACATTTTTTTTACATCTTTTGCAATCTGCCACTGTGTATGGGAAATCAGCTTATATACTTTCTTCAGCGATTTTCAAGAGAGGCAAAATTTTATACTGGCCCTCATAATTCTGAATATTTCATGCAATTATCACCACTGAGAATTTCAAGGAAATGCATTGTTCAGAACTTTATCACCTCCTTTAATATGATATGGTTAACATGCATCTCATTAAGTCATTAAGACTGAGTGCTAAGCTTTCTGTTATAAAGATTGCAGCAATTATGTTGGGATGATTTCCAATTTTATACTTTTAAAAATAAAACTTTTCTTCAAGGATGTAGACATCATTATATGTGATTGATAATTTTACTGCATTTGCAATTAGATTATTTTATGCAATTTCATATAAGAAAAAGTAAAGTAGTGAAGATGAGTGATTTCAAAAACTGATTTGTATCATAATCATTTTTTCTAAAAAATTCTATTGCAAACCTCATAGGGTATCTGAAACAGATTTTTATTCTTTTTGTTTGAAAATTCTCATGTTCTAGGAAGTTGCAGATGAGAGTTCTGGAAAAACCTTGCCTACCCCAGTTGTTTCAGAACCTGGCAGTCAGTGTGAAACAGGTAGCCAAAAATCATCCTCTTGTATCAAAAAGCCTCTCAGTAAATTAATGTGAACACAAAACAGATTCAAACAGCATAGATGGTCAAAGTTTAAAAAAAAAGAAGCATAACTGATGAGACAAAGAAAGCAGGTTCAATTGAACGCCACAATCACTGCTTATTGTGGGTCAAAGATTAAAAGTGTATTTTTGTGCTCACAAATTATTTATTGAGTTGACTAATGAGTAGGGAGGAATGTCCAATTAATTTAATTGTGTTCAGTAGCTGCAGACACAAACTTAATATGATGTCCCTTATCAAAACTTGGTTTTTGTCAAAATGCTGTCAATGATATCTGACATTTTTCCTTGCTTGACTTTTGCCATTGATGTTCATGTTTGATGTTTTGAGCTTAAATTTATAGGATAGTACCATATTCTTTATAGCAAACTGCAACCACATTAATTGTATAGTGCAATGTTCTTTATTGCAAACTGCAACCACAATAATTATAAAGTTCCCCCTAAAATGGTGCAGTTTCAATGGTATGTTCAAAGTATTTCTAATTAAATTGATCCAGTTATTGCGTGTTTTGACCTTTTGATTGAAAACTTTCTTCAAAGTTTCTTCTCTTTATTTCTTCCCACAGCCTCTTTATTGGGAAAGAGAAAAAAGCACAGAAAACTTTACAAGAAGATTGGCAAACCTTCAATCAAGGTTGTAAAAGTAATATTGATAGTAGAGCAGTAATAGAAATTCAAAAATATGGTAATATTTATTTTTAAAAATTTCTATAGCTTAAAAATGTCTACTTTATTTTTGTCAGATTTGAAAGCTTTGAGTTGTTATTGAAGTTTCTAAGAAAAGTCTATTGTTGAAGATCCAATACCTTAAAAATCTGCATATTCATATTTTGATTTTGTGCTTTAATTTCTTTTGTGGTATTACTTAACAAAATTGTTTTCCTGATTTGAAAATCTTTGCAGAACCTTGAAATTTCACCACTGAGCAGGAAAATTTTTCAGGGAGGACAAAATCTAGAGGTTTGCGTCAAACTTTAGCTTTTGCTTTCATTGTTGATTCATTTTGCTTTGATTTGGTTTTAGTAAAGCATATTTACTTCACCAACAGAATGATACTCATGTGTTATGCTATCATTTTGAATACATGTCCAGAAAAACTTTTTTCATCCTAATCTTCCTGTACCTTCTCATCTTCTTCATCTTGTTGTTAATGTCCTTTTTATGATAGGATTTCTTAGGGAATATTTTCTTTTTTTTTATTTTAAGAAGGCATGTATTTTTGTTCTCATCTTATTATCCAACTCATTTCTTTTTAGGCAAAAGATATTCCTGCTATCAACACTATGGATCTGTGCTTAGTTTGCTCTGCTCCCTGTGTCATCACTAGGAATAGAAAAATTCCCAGTCTGCCTTTTTGCAGAAAGTGCAAGAAAGCATATTTTTACCAACTTGGCCACTCCAAAAAACGCCCAATCCGATGCAACTATGGTAAACGAAAATCCTCAATTAGTTGTTTGCCTCATAGAGCATAAATATATTTTTTCTTCAAACTTTCCTCGGTAAAGAGAAATATTCAACTGCCAAAAAACTGGAGAGGTTTTCCTCGTTTTTGAATTCTGAGTGCTGTAAGAGACAAATTATATCTATTGTGTGAAGATGGCATGGCAAATTATATTAAAGATTAAGACATTATTGAACCAGTGTAAAAAGTAATGTCAAAACTTTCAAAATAGTGAAAGATGTTGAGCATGAAGTGTTGAAATTCACCTTTTTTTTGCTACAATAACTTGGTTATACAGAAACATCTAATTTATTTCTGTTTTAAAAAATACTGACTCTAAGATTAAGATTCTTATGAAGTTGAAATTAATAAGATCTAGATCTGTGTAATTGTGCTTCTAGTGGTGAGTTCATAAGTCTGTTAACCCTGATAAAAATTATTTAAAATGATACTTTTTATTGAGTTTTATTTTTCAAAGTGTGAATTTATGTAGTTGCTTCTTCTGGTTTTGCTAGAAACAGAAAAGACTCAGTGAGCAAACATACATGTTGTAAAGAAAGAAAGTCAATGTAAGTTACAATATAAAAAGAGTTCACAATAAAAGTTTACTTGAAGACGTTGCTCATTGTGTAGAAGTTAATATTGCCTGTGATTTTGTTTTCATCCGATTTTCAAAAATGAAATGTTTTTAATGTATTTATGCATGGATGCAAGATTGCCATCATGCCAACAAATTGAGGCTATCTGAAAGACCGTAAAAGACCGGTTGATTTATTATTTTGATTTTTAATATTTAAAAAAAAATGTATGCATTATGTGGGATGATGAATTTTGCCTTTGTTCCTCTCTGCTGATGCATCTGTCAATCAAATCTGAAAATAGTGCCTGTAGGATCCAAAAAGGCATTTTTACCAATAAGTCATGTGTTGGCTAGCTAAAAATATTTAATTCTGTACTCTCCCAAGCTCATAAAGATGCTTCAAAACGCTCAGTGTAAAGCGATGTAGGTTAAAACATAAGTTACCTTGAAGTGTATTTCTAAGTGAGCATCGATAGCTGACTGTTTTTTTAATAACAAATGTTGAAGAGTGTTGAAAAGGGACTGTAAATAGATTGGATTAAAACAAAAATTACATTCTTATTAAGAGACTTTTCTTGCATTTCACAATGAATCAAATATCTGTATATTGGATTTAAAATACTGTGCAATTGCATTTTGATACAAAGAATAGTCCGGCAATCTTTTGATCTTGGAGTCGTTAATTTAGTCAAATCAAGCAATGCCTTCCTAAGTTCAATATGAGACTTTCACTTCTTTTCTTGTTTCTTTTAGTGTTGTGATCCATTCTTGTTCGAGCTAAGTCATGCTTGTTTTCTTTGCTTGTAACAAGATTATCAACATTTAGATTTAGTGGGATTATTTCTTTATCTCTAGCCCACTTTCAAAATCAATCTCCATTCATTGCTTAGTTTTAGATTTAGATTTAGATCTAAGTTTAAAGGTCTGAGAACCTCTCATGGACAAAGAAGGCCATGCTTTCCCACAATCTTTTGTTTTTATCCTTTCCTGGCTCAAACAAAATGCAGTTCTTATACCAAAGAGATAAACTCCAGCCAGCTTGCTCCCATGTTTTATGTAGTCTAGCTTCTAAAGATTATTATAACTTGTCATTTAAGGCCAGTATTGGGTCAAATGATATCACAATAGATATTAAGAGTTAAGATCAAACCATTTGGAATCTCATTTGAGAATGGCTGGATAACACAGAATTCGTTTTATTATATAATCACTGGAAGTATAATTGGTTTATAGATACAAATTCTAGAGAGGTTTATTTTTTAAGCAGCACTTGCCATTCAAGAGCATTGTAAGTTTTAGCAAACTTCCAATTGCTCTGAACCTGATTAAGTGTTTGCGTTACTTTTTTGTTAGTACCTCGGAATATATCCCCCCATGGTAAAATTTTGGAATCTTTAAGGAACATCTCATTAATCTGTAATTTATTTTCTCTAACAGGTAGAAACTGTAACATTCACTATAAAAATGGCATCCACTGCCCACTCTGCCATCTTGAAAAGTTTCAGAGGATTTTACGTTCATCCCAGGCAGCATTTAGATCTGGCTCTGGCATTGATGTAAGCAATATTCTCAACCTTTTTTTTTTTTTTTTTAAATTTTATTATCTTTAAAAAATGTGGATTTGGACATAATGAACAAAAAATGTAAAAAAAACTTTATATTTATAACTATATATATCTATACTTGGTGATTGCTAGACTGCTAGACCCCCCCCCCCCCCCTTCTCTCTCTCTCTCTCTCTCTCTCTCTCCCCTCTCTCTCTCTCTCTCTCTCTCTCTCTCTCCCCTCTCTCTCTCTCTCCCCCCTCTCTCTCTTCCCCCCCCCCCTCTCTCTCTCTCTCTATCTATCTATCTATGACAACACTTTTATTGTGGTTAAATTTTGGAAAAGAAAAAAAATATTTTTTTTGGTTTGTATTTTGGCCTCTTCAGTGTTTTTATGTTTCATGAATCTTTATTGAAACATAGAATTTATTTGTGTCCTTTAGCCATGTGGATCAGCATCAAACAGAGAGTATTCAAATACTAAGTTAAGGCGAAAGGAGACTTCATTATTTGTGAATGATGAACAGCTTATTCAAGAAGCATTGCACAGCTATCCTCTTGTTGTGGTAATTTTTTTTTTGTCTCGTAGTTACTCTTTATAAATTACTCTCATTGTGGGATCATTATCTTCTAAGCTGGGAGTATTATGCCATGGTGGAGACTACCCAATATTCCTGTTTTTTTTTGTTTTGAAAAGCCCCTTCTGCTCTTTCCACATTGTGTCTATTTTAACTCTTCACAAGCAATAACAAAATGCACCATAATTTAATTGTCAATGCTATATTCAACCTTAATAAAAAAAACCCCCCACATTTTTAAGCTTGAAAGCTCATTGTAAGACATGCAAGTATAAAAAAAAATTCCATTGTAATAAGCTCTTATACAGTCAATATGTCTTTTTTTTTATGCAATCCAAGGCAGTTACGGTTGGTGTCATTTTCAGAAGAGGCTAATCCATCACAACTAGTTTTGTTTGTTGCAACAATTTAATTCATAAGTTGAATCAAAGTCATTCAAGTTAGAATATAACAGTTATCATCCATTAAGTTCTTACTTTCATTCATTCTGTGCTTCACCTTGAATAATTTTTCTTAACCATCCTAACGAAGTATAAACAGTTTCTATAAAGGATTCAACTCAGTTATTTGTAAAATTTTTATATGAATCCTCCTGATATGGTCTAAGATTGTTGAAGGATGCAACTAAGGATATGCACCCTAATCAACATTTAAGCAAACAGTTTTCCTTCTCCATCGTATGTTTATTATTGTACTCAATTAACCATTCATTTTTCAGTAGTGAAAGATTTAGTAAAAAGATAGATAGATCAAAGGCACTATAAATTTATCTTTATATTTCAATGATCAATAGGAACATTAACATTTTGATTATTTAAGTGAGAGAACAATTGCTTCTTTTGTATTTTGCTTAAACAATGTTTTGCATTATCCTCAGTTGAATAAAATGGCAATGTCACCAAATGAGACTGTTGACACCAAGGTGAAATTATTGATCTTTATTTAAAAATTCCTATCTTCATTTTCTTTGCTACAATGTAAATTCAAGTTAAGGGTTATTTTTAGTAAGAATAATCAAATAACATCATTTAGTTTTATTGCTGTGAAAAAGAATCTCTTGAATACCTCTTAAGTAAGTTGAATTACTTGTGGCATAAAGATTTTTTTGTAATGTTATTTATCCAACAGACCTACCTTTTTGTACCTATTTTCGTCACCGATCCCTATATTCATATTTTTTTCAAAATGTACCAATTTCTACAATTTTTGGTTTTTCAATAGGCTACTGTGAAGAATTTTCTCTCATGTGTGGTTTTATATGGTCACACCGATTTCCAGACCCTTATGCTTCTCAGCTGTCGTAGAAATTTTGAACAAACCATAAACAGTTTGTAGGCTGAACTTGAAAGGATATTGGCTTTGCTTGATTCGTAAACGATAGTTTCAGTAGATGTTTTGATTGAATTTAACTATTCATGTTACTCTTTGATGCCTTTAAAACAAAAAGAAGGGTGTGTAAAGAGCAGCACTCTTTTTCATTCTTGTTTGAAGATGATATGATGAGTACAGAATATACCATGATCTTTTGAATTTCCTTCAACATTTAACATTCTTAATGTTTTTAATATATATGCAAACCCAAGGTTATGACAATATTTTCACTTTCATTTCCAATTACAAGGCTCATCAAAGTCTACAGTAGATTGAAATTTAGAACAAGGCTAGAAGTGAGCTGTATTGACGTATACTATCCTGATTATAACTAACCTTGCTCAAAGTATAATTCAACATGTAAGATGTGTACTAAATATTGATTGCACACAAATACCAATTTCAAGAAGTACATTCAAGAACCAAGACTTGATCTAAACTAGCTCTATAACAAAATAATTGAAAAATGCAGTGTTTTCTCTGTCAGGTAATGCTTAAGTTCAGCTTCACCGAAAGGAGAAAAGTATAAAACAACAGCCCCATTTTTCTCATAACGCTTCTACACCCATTTCTTGAGAAATAAATGCAATAAAGAATGATAAATTGGCTTGCCTCCGATAATAAAGAAATAGAGTAATGCACCTTAATGAATTTGTTTTTATTTCTCACAGTGTTTATTTGCGATTAGTATTAAACTTTCGATTTGTCAATATCGAGACAAAGTAAGGGTTTTTATTACTCAGGTTTAAAAAAGTAAGTGTTGGAATAAAATATTACATATGCTCAGCAAATTTTTATAAAGATCAAAGTTCCTCTTTATTTATAGTATACATTGGAAAAAAGCTAGCTGAGTTAATTTAAAAACAACAAATTTATCTTTATGCTGTACTTCAGTAGCACTATATATATATAAAAAAGAATGCGTTTACCTTTGATGTTATTTTCCCCTGTTCCTTTATTTTGAAAGCAGATGTACTTTGTATTTCATCTGTATCTTGTGCTTTTTTTTTGTAGCTCTAAAAATAGAAATCAGCCTGGTTTCCATAGGTGGAGTCACTTTCCTTTTTTGTTTTTTTTTTATCTCAATTATTAGTGGCTTTAGATGGACAATACAACGGAAAGAAGGGTGACCATTCTAGTTGCTATAAATAACATAAGCTGTAAGCTAAGTGCTCCTTCCACTAGATCTAGATACACCTCTTAAGTCTATTTAATTTAATTAGTAATACAATGATATAGGATCAATAACTGCATTGACTTTATTAATTGGTGTTTGATTGACATTTGACTAAGTTAAGCTCTTTTGATTAAATATATGTATCTTCATAAATGCTACTAGGAATTGAGGTCCCTTCTTTACAAGCATGTCTTTAAGAACATTTATTCTTGTGACTTCCTTTGTCTTCATTGAATACCCTTTTTAAACAACTTATCTGGTTAATATGTTTCTAAATTATTGCTGGATATACAGTTTAAAATGTAGTACATCAATCTCTGTTAATATTTATGGTCAAGCTGAGCGAAACTCATGGTTCTTATGATCAAGCATAACAGTATGATATATATATATATATATATTTTTTTTTTTTTTTGGGGGGGGGGGGGGGGGGTGTGTGATAGGCTTATTGTAAGAAGTGTGGCATCTCTTATAATTAAAATGTGCAAAAATAAGTAATTGACTATGTGAATTTTTATCTTTAAATAAAGATGATTACAGGCAATTTTTCTTTCTTCTTTTTTCTTTTGCCAGGATTTGCCTGATGTCTTTATAACCTCAGAAAAGAGACCAAGCTTGGAAAAAGTATCAAGTCCTAGAATGTTTGCCATGCCTTTTGAGGAAGATGTAGTAAAGGTAAGAAATTTTTCATGTTGATGAGAGTGCCATACTTTCTTAATTATTTAAAATATTAAAATTGATAATTTTTGCTGATTGCAGAATACTTCATTCTTAATATCATGGACTTCTTGGTGTTAAACTGTTTTCAAATAGCTAAACTTGGGCTGTGCATTTCTGTTGAAGAAAAAAGTTGCTTTCTCTACACGGCTTGTCACAAAACAGCATAGAAGGCAACAATGAACCAGTCATTACAGTAAGCCATAATGGCCTACTCTACCAAATCATCTGCTGGTTACCTTATTGCATCATACACTTCCATTTGGGAAAGTAATGGTGATACATGTGAAAGATGAGTTCCAATATTTTTAGCTTGTTACCAGATGTGTCCAAAATTCCTAGCAACCAAGGAATAATTGTTTGGAAATAACTTGATCTGATGCAATGAAACCATACTTAAGATGTTTAAAAAAATGTCAGATTATATTCAGCTGACCAAGATCTTGGTCAAGAAAAACAAAATGGGTGATGCAGGTCAAGTTAATATTTCATTATTTGTAATTTCTCAAAAGTTTGTTGGCACGAATCATACATCAATGCCAAGAAATTGCATTGGTCTTTTTATAAGTAACAAATTCATTGAATAAAAACAATAGTTAATAATAATAATAACAATATTCACAATGCTTGATGATTATGTTGATTAAATTTGGTATTTTTCTTCCAAAGTGTGCAGACACTTTTTTCTGATGTAGATCTATATGGTTTGTCTTTTTTTTTAGAATTTTCCATTTGATGGTTTGTTCGATGTTTTTGTCTTTTAGTTCCCAAATGTGCTCGCTGAGAGTGATATCTTTCTTTCTGTGTACTAGTCAGAATGATGATTTATGTTGGTTGTATCTGGTTGTCAGTAAGTCCTATATAGCTTTCTTTATTTTTTTTTCAGTCTTTGTCACTGCAGTTTTGTATACAACACATTTTGTAAGCAGTTTCCATTTAATTGGGAGCTTGCTTTTCCCTAGCATTTGCAGATTTTTACTTGCAGGTTTTGTACAGTCATTTTTTAGAGATTATGCCAGGCTCACTTTGAGTAAGCTTTGTATAGTTTTTTCAGAGTTAGCACTCTTTGCAAACTACTGCTGGAGAACCTGAAAAGTTGAATAAAATGGCAATGTCACCAAATGAGACTGTTGACACCAAGGTGAAATTATTGATCTTTATGTAAAAATTCCTATCTCTTATTTTCTTTGCTACAATGTAACTTCAAGTTAACGGTTATTAATGCAAGTAAGAATTGGCAGTGTTTGTCCTTTTTCCTGAACAATGTGCTTCATCAATGAGAAAATTGATTTTTCTTGACAAGGCCTCGCAATTAATACCAAAAAAGGCTACACTTTCTTGAGGTTTTAAAGTAAACGGGGCCAAGCTGATGAGGGCTGTAATGGTACTGCAGCTGTTTTGCGAAATTAAAGAAGTACTGGGCCTGTCCTTTAAAATTCTTTTGAAGTATAGGTCCAAGCTTTGCATCAAGTAGATTTATTTTAGCTTTATCATGTATAGACTTTCAAAGATCTTTCTTTTGTGTTCTATTCATGGTTTCTCTCAAGATGGGGAAGAGCAACTGTTTTGTGTTTGTCAGGCTTTATGGCTGAGGTCTGAGGCTGGTGGTGGTGTCCTTACGAAATGTGTCAGCTGCTTAAGGCACATGAGCCACTGTTTTTTGTTACGTTTTGGCACTTGTTACCCACAGTATTCTTTGTGCAACTTGTAGGCAGCAGATTAATATCTGTCATCCAGTTATGAGTTCCTGCAAAACTATGGCATTGAGCTCAGCATAACGGATAATGAATTGCACAGTGCTACAAATGACTTAGAAAGATAGTGCTGTAGGAGGGGCAATCTTTTTAATTTTATGGATCCTGGCTTCTACTTCATTTTCTGTGCAGTGCTTCATAAGAGTATTCAATTTGTCTTTGCTTATCTTTTTAAGATTCAAGCATATCTAAACATCTGCTGTGTAGATAGAATTTATAGTCTATTTGAGAAAAATTTTGATCTATTTGTTTTGATTGTTTCACTCTCTCTCTAAGACTCATCAGCAAGCCCAATGCCACAGTGAATCTTAGTTAAGAGAACAATATCAAGCTTATTCATTTGACATCCCAGCAAACTGCAGACGGAGCACCATCCATATTGATAGAAATTATAAATCAACATACTGAATGTATTTGCATATATTTTTTAAGAATCATTATTGATATATCATATTAGCTTATGCTTTATAAAGAATAAGACCACTGTTTTGGATGAAATTGAAGAAAATAGAGCTCTGAAGTTACTTCTAATTATAAAAAGTATACAATGATCAATTTTATAAGTGTGTCAGCCATTGCAAGAAAAAAGTAACAAGGATTTATCATATCAGCCAACATGTCACCGCTATAAAGCTGAAAAAGTAACGTATAGATTTTGAATATAACTGTAGAAAAAATTTGATGCAAGCTCAATTTGTTTGCAACTTTGTACATCTCGGTGTTGAAGAGAGGTACAAAGCAATTTCACAACATAGGTTGCAATTGAGCTCTGATATATTTGGCCTAGCATTAATTGAAAAACTATGTAAGTTTTATAGTTCATAAAGTTTTTAACATTTCTTCCCACAGCAAGAAGTTCCTTTCCTTCCAAATGGAGCAGAACCCTGTTTTAATTCAATCACACACGTGGAATTAGAAAAAGAGGACAAGTTACCTCCGAAGCTAGGCCCCATCAAAATTCCTTTCTTTTCCACTCAGAATAAAGCAGCTAAAAGCAGCTCTAATTCCTCTATATCAAGTTTACCAGAGCAGAATAAACCACGCCGAGGACGCCCAAGGAAAAATCTGCCCCCAAGCCAATTGCAGGAAAAATTAAAGGATTCCTTCAAACCATCTATCCTTAACAGCATACTCAATAATCGTGATCAGGAGTCATCGTTGAAGAAATTAAAGGCTGAAGAAAAAGATATAAAGATTTTTGTATTCCAATGTGGTCATGCTTGCAGTGCCTGCAATAATTCAACTTCGAAACATTGGCTCAGGCAAAATGGATATTTGACTGCTGAACCTGCCTCAGTGCAATCCCAGAACACGCAGACAGACTCAAGCTTGTATCAGAAATT
Organism: Elysia crispata; assembly: GCA_033675545.1. Taxonomy (NCBI): domain Eukaryota; kingdom Metazoa; phylum Mollusca; class Gastropoda; family Plakobranchidae; genus Elysia; species Elysia crispata. The sequence continues at coordinate 593,705 of JAWDGP010007897.1, forward strand.
TGTAGAATTTTATAATGCAGCAGTCAATAGTGCTCCAAAGAAGTCTTCCAGTAAGACACGACACAAAAATGAAGTTTCCCCCAAAATATTTAAACCTGACCCTGCCCCTATCCCCACCAATATGATACCAAATTCCGTCAGTGGTGGTCTACCACAAATGATTCTGTTTCCCCCTCCTCCTCCTCCTCCTCCTCATCAAATCATGGATTTGACGTCTCCTGGTTCTTCCCCTACTTCTCCACCTGCACCTTTCAAGAGAAAATCTGCAGAGGCAAAACCTTCTCCCATCCCCACTGACCAAAGTCTCCTTTGCAACCAGTTTCCAGGATCCCAGCAAGGCATTGGAGGAAAAGTCTCAAACATCCCTAATACTAGTAATAGTGTTCCTACCAATCTGGCCACTATGAGTGCTGTCCGCATGGCACTAAGTTCACATTTATTGAAGCAAGAAGGAAGACTAGGCTACCTTCAGCCAAATAGGTTGTTCCTCGCACCTCAGAATTTCCCATTAGGTCTGCCACTTCAGTCCATAACGCCATCTAGTAGTGTAAGGCAGCCAGGAGCTCCTTATTTTCTGTCACCAAGTAGTGATCGGACTGGCAGGAAAAGTCCCTCATCATCCAAACTTAAAAAGCCATGAAAAATATTAATTTATGCCTAATATTATGGCAAGGTATATATTAGATTAGATGTTTTTTGGTGGACATTATCATATGTGGTTTAAGTTTAAATGTTACTTTGGTCTGCAAGATAACTAAAAACATGCTTTTAGTTTTAGTTGCTAATAAGAATTTTCTGCGCAATTTTTTTTATGTGATATAGCTCCAGCTGTAACTGCAAGTTATAGGCTTATGCTGTTAATTAAAAGTGAACTAGAATAAAGAAAGAAAAAATTGATGCCTATCCTACACATTGGTATTGCTATTCGCAGGTACTTTAACTGTTTCACTCCCCGCCCCAAATATGCGGTTGGACCCATGCAAATTACACTACACATAGAAAATTTAGACGATGTAAATTGAATGGGTAATATCCACATAACAAATTGGAAAAACCTCAACAAACTATAAATCAATGTGAAGGAAAATGAATAAGGAATAATAATTTCAAAGGATCAAACACATTTAGAGTAGTATGTCATAACCAGAAAATGAGAAAGGTGGATCAAAGAAGAAGAAAAAATTTTTTTTCTTTTAAATTTTTTTCAACTCAAAGTTAGCCAGTACAGCTTATATGTGAAATAATCATATACATTTCAAAAAAAAAAATGAAGCATATTTAATTTTAAATTAGTACACCAAATTTTATGGAGATAAGTTCAGAACTTTTTATTGCAGATTTACTAAAGTGAATGATATGTGCTGTATATGGTTAAAAATAAAAAAAAAATTGGTACAAAATCTCCTTATAGTTTGGCAATGGATTGAGATACCCCCATCAAAAAAATATGATATATCACATTGAAAACTAAAGTAAATTGGAATTGCCAAAGGAACAGAAGAGTAATGTTGAGTCAGATATGTTTTGAGTTTGTGAAAAAATAAATAAAATAAATTTAGCCCCAAACAAATTTTTTAAAGTCATTCTTCAACTCACCTATGCTTGTACTGCCTGCACATGTAATAATAATCCTACAAGCTTGTCAGAGCATGTGCATAATCCTTACAATAGGTTTACAACAGCTAACTTGTGCAAAAAAAAATAAAAAAATTCAGAAATCTGAAAGTGAAAATTAGGAAAAAAATTACTATGTACAATTTATGTATGACTTTTCTACTCTTTTCTTTGTCCTGGCTTACTGCAGATGTGATAGTTTTTATCTATCGGAGATCTATATCTAGATCTATTTTGTTCTTCATTGCTTCTACCTTGTCTTTCACTCTGTGTTTTAGGCAACACCCCTCTGTTGCTACATTTAGATTTAGACCTAGCCTAATCATGATCTGTTTCACTTTCACTAGAACTAGATCTAGATCCAGCTTGAGGAGGATCATCGTTATCGCTAAGTAAACTGTCACTATCACTGATATTGTTCAAGTTTTCAAGCATTTCACGCATTGCATGGGATGTGAAGCGAAGGGCGTCGCCCTGTCTTGTTAGATTCCATTCTGTCAACAAACTTGGGCTCACACCACAAAAAAAAACATCTTTTTTTACCCTAAACTAAACAATCTCAATACTTCGCTTGATGCAAACTTAGAGGTAGGAAGGCTACATTACTAAAGGCTACGCATGCGCAGATCATTGCTTTTTCCCAACTGGTTTTGACTCCCCAAAATAAGGATAATTTGGCGAGCCGTTTTTTGTTTTTTTTTTTAGCAGGAGGAGCCGGCTTGGGGTAGTGAATCAGACAAACTCTGTAGTGTGGCTTGGGTACAATATGAGCAGTACAACAATCACAGAGCTGCAGAAATTTTCCATGTCTATTCCAAAACCTTACATACAATTAAATCTGCTAAAAATTTTGCTTCACTTTAAAAAAAAGTATATTGCAAAAGAAGACTTGTATTTTGATATGAGCGCAAGCGATGAGCACTAAAACATTGAAGGCAAATTTTTAATTTGAATGAACTGGGACAATTTTTATCATAAACAATTCAGAAATGCCCAAAGTTAAATAAAATTATCAAATCCAAGACAAGGAGTAAATTTTAGAATTGATTTCATTGAAGAAAAACTACCCAACATCGTGTCATGGTTGGAATTGATGGATGATACACAAAACTGCTCAATATTCACATATAATCACATTACAAATGGTCAGGGGTTATACAAATAGTACAAAAAACTTACAGATAAATTTTAACAGTAGGACAATACAATATGAGCAATTTTGATGAAGATATGACTACCAAAATTTGTGTCCAACCTCCACACTTAAGTTTTTGTAATGCTAAAATAGTTAAAGTTTTGCAAAACTCAACATTGAAGTTTCTCTGCTTTAAGATAAATCATTGGAGATAAAAGGTGCGGTGAAAAAACTTTTATGAGCATTCATGGTTGACTGTGATGACGACATACTTTATTATGTCATAATCATGTCCTAAAGCTAAAATCTCTCTTCTTTTTTAATAGATTTTTTTAATGCAGTTCAAGTAAAACTTGATACCAGTCTTGTGAGTTATCTCAATTTCAAAATAACATGACATTTCAGTCCGATTTATGTGTTTACTAATGCTGCCATGAGGTAGGGTGTTGGCATGATGGTGACACACATAAATACATTTACTTAAATGTCAACACATAGGCCCCCCCCCTGCGCATTTTAAGTAGTGGCTTCACTAAAGGAGCAGCTGGAAAGGATAGAAAATACAGTAGCACAGCTGAATGAACTAGTATCCAAATACAATGTATTTTACACTGTCATTGTCAATGTTTAGTGCCACTAGAAAAAAAGTATTCACTCTGTTTGAACAGTATGAAAAGTGCACTCTGAAACCAGTCAAAGGAAAGCTTTTATACTTTACTACTGCAAAAACTTAATAAATCGTGAGACTAAAATGGAATTATTTTTTAATTATATTTTACTTAGGTGTTTCAGTTTGAAATTGACTTTCTTGCCTGAAGACATTTTCTTTTAAAGCATATGATATTTTGATTTCGGTTAATTTACCCTGTGCAATGACAGACTGGCCTTAAAATTGACTGGAAAAGTTTACTGGTTATATTGCTTGATGCAACTTTGCAAAAGTTAGAAGAGTTAGGTTTTCATTATCAGAGCTGTAATATCATTCCTCACAGCATCTAACAATAGTAACATGCCATACATCCCTGTTTTCATAACAGAGAAAATGAATCATATTTCAAAGTGAAAAGTGACTTTGTGAAAGTGTTTAGGCTCATGGCAAGTTTTAAGGAAATTCTTCTCAATACCGATTCAACTTTGTCTATTCTAGATCACAAAACTTACTTTTTCTGTACTTGTGATGTGAATTTACTTACAGTCAATCAAATTCTTTTTGAGTATATTCAAAGTTGTTGTGAGGAAAAAATAGTAGTATCCTTATTGTATGATTTTTTTTCATATTCCACATGGGGCCTCTTTGTGTCACCTTTTTGGAAATGGTCCAAATTTTTTTTTTTTGGGTTTTGTGTCTATTTAAACATGTTCCTTATTAAAACCACTTGAATAAAAATGAGTACGTTGCGTTTATAAAAGTATCTTTCTTTTGCAAGGTCGTGAATTTTTTTTGTGTTGTGTGTTCTTTTATTCCCCAAACTTTAGAGGTTGTAAGAATTTGAACCATTAACTTATTGAAGATGGGCAACAGTATGATATTGATAACCTCTGACTCTGCAAATGCAAGTGTAACTGATAAAATTTTTGGCATAACAAAACTCTTTAGTTAGAAATGTTATGGTTACACATTGCAAACTAAAGAATTTATTATAAATAGAGAGAAAGATCAAAATGAAGGCATTCTTTAGAAGATTACTCAGGAAAGGGCAAAATGTCTGTGAGAGGTTACTTAATTTCAAGACAGTTACTAACTGTTAGAAGGAGCAATCTACAGGTTAGATAGATGTAACTCTGCATCCTTTATTGTGAGAGCTAAGTCAGTAACTGGTCTGTTTGTATGTGTAGATCTTCAGGTGCAACATGATCTGGATTGGATGTTTTAGCCAACCTGGGATTGGCTGTTAGAGCTACTCTAGTCTCAGTCTCGCACAATCTTGATTAGATCTAGCATAAGCATCATGATTTATTCAAGTGCATTCTCTGTGTGCATCTGTTCACTTTAGCTGATATTTATTTGCACAAAATATGCATGCAAGTTGTATTTTTTTTTTTGTGGATAAAATTACAATAGAAGATGAGTAGAAAAGAAAAGGTTTATTTTAATGTAGGAAAGGTGGGAGGATAAAGAGGGTGAAAAGAGAAAGCTTAATAAAGCTGCTTTTCTATTGTCATTTCTTGCATTATGCGAAAAAAAAAATACTCTTGAAAAGTCAAGAAGAATTAGTTACATGTGGTATTACTCGTCTGTAACAAAAAGTTAGTAATAGTATTGACAAAAATGGAGGACAGGCCGTAATTATTTCTTTGTATAAAATATCTGAGCTCATATTAGTATGATAGATTGAAATTTTTCAGACTTTGGATATGAAGCAAACTTAAAGCCGAATGAAGTACCGTACTGCACTCTCTTTGATTTATTTCGCAGACACTTCATCTCTGTGAAGCCACTTGAGAGGTGGGCTGTTTTTGTTGTGTTCCTTTAATTTTCTTTTAATAAAAAAAAAATTGTCCTTTATCAGCTAGAGGTTTCTTTTATTTCAAGCAATCCAAATTTAAAGACTTTTGGCAAAGGTCATCAGTGTTAAGTACTTTAAGTAAAAGAGATAGGCCTATCCAATTCTTAGTTTCCTTGTGAACTACTCTCATCGAAGCTAATTATTATCTGCTTTATACCCTTTTAATATGTTGTCTCAGAATGAATCTACAAAAATACATCTGCCTAAAATTTCCATCATCTTTTATTTGGTGCCAAACTTTTAGTAAAATCTTACAGTTATGGTTAGCTCAGGCAGCCTCAAAGTTGCATATTTATTATTACACATTGAATTGTACATAAATCTCCAGGAAGTTTAAAATTATGATTGAGTGAGTGACATTGTTATCATTGAAGTAGCAGGATCTACTTTGTTCTACCATTTGGTGAAAGTTGTGCTATATTTTTTTTAATAAAATTATTGAAGGCAAATAATGCTTTAAATATTTTTGTTATATTTTGTTTCTTTTCGCATTAGATAGCAGGTGAAAATAAAGTTTTTGTAAAACTCAATGCTGTTGCTTTCAGTTTTTGTTATCCACATTCTTATCTACGTAAATCGGTCACACTAATGCGAATAAGTAAGGTTTGTTTGAATTTTTAGATGTACTATATAACTGATATAAGTATTGGAATTAAGAATAGGAATAAGCTTTATTTTGTGTGGGTACATCACTCACTTGAAATTTTGAAAACAGAAACAGATTTTAAAGGACCACTTGCAAATCTCTTGCATACGATAAATAATTGATCTTTTAAAAAATGTATTGTCTCATGATTTCATATGCTATTTCAATTCAATGTCAAACATCAAGATTACTTTATGAACTTACTAAATACCTTCTATATTATCTGAACCTTACCAACAATACTATATTAACAGCAGGATGAACCCTTTGGAGATTTTTGAAAATCGAGCAATGGTGCATTATGTTTAAACCCAATTGTTTAAATAATTGCCTGAAAATCTTTTTTTTTTTTCTTTCGTTTTTAAATGAATCATGAGCTACTAGAGGAATTTCCTATTTACTTTGGCATCATAAGTTTAATTTTCTAATTAGGCTAAGGAGAGCTTTCATTTACACAACACTTTCTTATTTTGATCTGAAAATTTGTATTAATATTACAAGCCATGAAGAATGTTTAGAGTTAGGTATTGTAATAAACATGATAATGTATTGAAGTGATAGAGACAATGACTGATAATAAAATTTTAAGAGAAATTTAAGATTGTCTCTTGAATTAAAAAAAAAATTAATAGCTCACATGAGCTGAAGCTGATGCAAACAGACTACAATGTATTGAGAAAATGCATCCCATACCCACATATAACTGAAGATAATCTGAATTTCATCTGCACAGCTCACAGCTTAATCCAATCAATTTTTTTTAAAACTTGTTTTGTTTGCAACAAATATAACTTAATGAAAAAATAGGGTAATAATCAAACTAAAATGAATTTGCGAAAGCATTTTGCATCACAGGAATCATCAATTTCTTTACTCTGCAAATCTATTTAAAGATGCTTTCATATGCTTTTTAAAGGCTATGAGTTCCCGCAAAAAAGTGCATTAAGGTGCCCTGCCTTACAGGAATACATAAATGTACTGTCCATAGCTACCCATTTGTATTTTAACCTAAATGATGATGAGATTAAAAAAATATATATAAATCAATACTTGGTTTAAAACTTAACTAACTGTTCTTACTAAGAAAATGCGTATATTTTCTTTTTCATCTAGATCTAACGAAATTGTAGAGCTCTTATAATTTGTAATGTTACAAATTAGTAGAAATGAAAAGGTTAGTCAAATTCATTAAAAATCTAAATCTACCTAGAGATTCTTACATGCCTTTTCATTATATAGATTCCAAATATGCAGCTCTGAATTACCTTTAAGTGCTGCACCTTTAGGCGCATCTGGCAAGAATTGATAGTCTTCCAAAAAACGTCTAAGGAATCTTGAAATAGTTTTGGAAAGTACAATATTGACTCATTTTCCATATCGGTGGTCTTGATCTCTCAACTTTTAATAATTATAAGGTAAGACGAATAAGAAACGTGGTAGGGAAAATAAATTACGGCAAAGCGGATGGAAGAAGTAAAAGAATTACGCAAGAGGCGAAAAAACGTAGGGTGAATTGGATTGTGAGGAGAGTGTTATAAAATTATGCAATCATGTAAAAATTAGGGTAAATAGAGAGATGTAAAGCAAAACGGGGTTGAGGCCAGAGAATTAGGGTGTAAAGTACAGACCATAGAGAGGTACACAAATAATCAAGCATGGGTGTATACCTTAAATTTTATTGCATCAATGGCAAAACATAGTTATACATGTAACAATCAAAATTGAAATGTCGAGTACTCCGGTATTGGTAGAATTGTAGATAGGTCGCTTCACACAGTCAAGTCGCGGCACGAATGATACCGCAGTTGACTGAAAAAGGTGAGGGTCAAGGTGGGGGTCTGAAACTGAAAGGTAAACTGGCCAATGTGCATGCGCGAAGGTGTGTCACCAGCAGTTTGTAAACACAACACAGGACTCCATATCAGGTCCGGAAATGACACCTGGCTATGTTAGGGTTAGGACACAGTCATAGAGGGAATTTCCACTCAGACCGATAGAAACACCAAAAGGCTTAAACTTTCGACATCGACATACGGTGACTGAGTGCTTAAGTTGACAACTTTGTGATACAGTGAATATCGGAACAATCAAAGGTTTTACTAGTGTAGTGTGATATGTGTATCTTTAACTAATAACTAACTCAAAATTTTTATTGCCTGAGAATCATCTAAATTTGATAAGATCGTAACTTTTATCTCCAAAAGATTTTTTAAAAACTTTTAAACGGTGCTCAAAACATCAGTGAAAGGAGAGTTAAGCAGACTTAAAGGCCGCTCTTCGTCTCTGGGGAAAAAATACATGTGTGTGTTCAAGTGGTTCCTTGACAAATGTTAAGGTAAGTTTTAGGGTCTAATTGATACAGTACTGAAGTATTATACTTTTAATCTAAAGCTTTATCAGGATTTTGATCTACATCTAGAATCTAGATCTAGTTTAGATGTATAGTTTCTAGACATAAATGTTATAAATGTTGAGTGTATATTGAACTCGATACCAGAGAGCTACTTAAGGCTAATTTGACTTGCGTACAGAATATTTTTTTTTTTTTGCATAACGTTACAGATTGTCAGCTTAATGGCTTAGAAAAACTTACTTTGCTTTTCATTGATTGGTCTAGAGTACATGTACGGGAGAGAGAGTGAGTGAGAGAGAGAGAGAGAGAGAGAGAGAGAGAGAGAGAGAGAGAGAGAGAGAGAAAGAGAGAGAAACGCACGCACTGAGTCAAACAAGGGACAGATGTATGGTGATTAAGTTAAAGATTTTCATCTTTGTATCCTGGCTAAAGTATGTTTTGTGTATCATTTTGTACATAAATTTATGATCGTGATATGAAAAGAAAGGGATAGACCATGTATTGACCCAGCAGAGCAAGAATCTGGCTTCATCTTGAAATGACAACGTAGTTTGCACCCCCCTCCCCTCTCTCTCTCTCTCTCTACCCCCCCCCCGCCCCCCCTCTCTCTCTCTCTCTCTCATACCCTTCATATGATATTCCGTCTCAGTCAATCATTTCAGTTCAGAAGTTGTAATCCAGTCTGCTTCACTTTCTCTCTTCATCCCTCCCCTTATCTTTCCTTTTGATTATTTACCTTGTATCGCCTATCATGATGATTTATACAACCACATCAAAACATCCGTATAAGAATAAAGATCCTGCTTATTAGAACAGAAAGATTGATTTTTTATCCATATTTTAAATTAAGCCTACACATTACTTTTATTCATTATACATGTATATTTAGATGTGCACTAAGTTTGTCTCTGTCACGTTTATGGAAGATATTTAAGTCAACCGGTCTTGAATTCGTTTCGAATAGTTATTGAATGTTTAGACTATCGTGTAATATTGCTAATTACTTCTGAAATAATACACTACATATTTTTCACCCACTTTGAGAGTGGCAGTATTAGTGGAAAGTAGGCTTGCTCATCGTTCATCTTTTTCAAAGCACATGAGTGATAGTTTAAAGTCAATTTTTTAGACACACATTGTTGTTTAAACAAAATATTGTTTTACAGTATTTTAAACTAATCAAGGCGTATATTTAAAACCCAGAAAATCTAGACCTGGTAGTATAAGAGTAAAAAAAAACCATGTTATAATCAGCCAAAGTTTTTTTTTAACAAAATTAAATCATGTTTGTCGATTTACGTGTATTTAATTTTACTTTTGTATTGAGGTAAAGTTTCTGAATGTCTTTGTACTGATATAACATTATCTATCTTAACCATGATTGTGTAAATATGATCATCAGCAATAATTATAAAGAGTCAAATGGTAGTAACTTGGAAACAACCACGGTTGTGTTTTTGTCGGTCATATACTCGAAGCAACGCCCTTATTCTTTGAGATCTTACCTGATGCAACTGCATTAGAATTACCTTAATTAAGGCCTGCATTAAATAGATCACCTCTATGTTTTAGATTTAAATTCAAAACGAATATTATGTCAACGAGTACCATATCACACGATTTAGCCAAAGGGAACCAAGTTAGTCTTTATTAGGTCGAGCTTTGTTCCTGCAACATAGCGGCGAATGCGGCGTTCAAAGTTTAAAAAACTACCACTTTACTAAACAAAACAAAAACAAAAAAAGAAAAGAAATGATTACGCTAATATATTGTGTATACTGGGCTGCGTCATAAATTTCTGTTCCATGTTGGCAAAGTTTTAAAAAAAACCAGCCAAGGAAAGCGAGCATGTTTTAAAACTGAAAATAGTTTACATTACAGAAGTCGTGATACACTTGAGTGCTGCGTATAACACAAAGGAGACTGTCATCTCTGCTTTTCTATGACGATAAAAGTAGCATAATCATTCATTCTGCTCCGCTCCCATTTCATTTCTTCATTTTCCAACCTTTCTATACCCAATACAAGACTTTTTTTTTCTTCTCATCATGCACAGTAAAAGGAAAAAAGCTTTACTAATATTTACGATGTAAATCAATCATGTCTTTTCAAGCAAACCTCGATATCTTGTACACGAAACCCGTTCTATATTGCCTCTGAATCATTCACTGCAAAATCAAAATGCTTATTTGTATTTTACATAATTACAGTGTCCTTGACATTGTGACCAGAATTTGAAGGGTTTTTTTTAAGCTACACTAAAAATAATATCTTGTTATCTATACCGAGCGAAAGGCTTTTTAGTTAGGTTTATCTATTACAAGATCACGATATAAACATTAAACATAAAAATCCATTTTTGCATCTCGCTCTCGTCTTTGGTGAAAAGTGGCAGAGGACCGTTTTATACATGTCAGTTACAGATAATAAGTGCGACCTTTTCTCAACTCTTACCTCTGGTGAGTCTAATTTCATATCTCTGAAGTTAATCGGATTCATTTATATCACCGCATATTTATTTTCAATACAATTAACATAAAGTTTGTCTGCTGTAATCTATGTCTGTTGCCTCTATGGGGGTGTCCTACACATTCGAGAAGATAAGATCAGGCGGATAGATCTTTCGATCGGTTCTTACTATCTTAGCTTATTTACACCCTTTGAGGTTTAGAAAGGTAAGGAGTTATTGTTGATATGACTACTCTGTGTTCTCAGGATATGAAACTTAATCGCTCGTTCTTTATTATTATTACCACGCTGTTATTATTTCATGGCAGAGTGTGTTGATCTTGAAGAAACTTTTTAAACCTTTGGATTAATCATTTGACAATTCTACTTTTTTATGTTACACTATGCAGTTTTCAGTATTTTTCCATATGTTTAAAAATTAAGATCTATAGCATAATAAACAGTCACAATGCACCAATCCGTGTTTGTTTTTTATCTTTCCAACAATCATCGTACAACTAATGGAGTTGTTCCTTTAGAAAAAAAAAAGGGGGGGGGGGGGGGTCGCTAATATTACAGCGGAAAAGGAAGGTTACGGAAAGGAATCGCTGTAAACGAATGAAATTGGTTGATGATAATAATGATGAAAAAGCATATTGCTCGAAACACGGGATATGTACGCCGAGGTCCGATAAAATGATTGGTTTTATGGTCGATATGCGAGGGAGCTTTAATTGAGAGAGAGAGAGAGAGAGAGAGAGAGAGAGAGAGAGAGAGAGAGAGAGAGAGAGAGAGAGAGAGAGAGAGAGAGAGAGAGAGAGAGAGAGAGAGAGAGAGAGAGTTGGAGTGAAACTAGAGATGGTCAGCCTGGCTTTGTCCCTCAGTATCGTGGACAGTGCTGGAGACTGATTGTGAGGAACTCCCGCCGTGCCTGGTGCGTGCGTGCTTGGTGATGGATTAGTGCTGGCCTGACTCCCACAGCAAGGCTCTTACCAATGGCATAGACTGACAGCCTGCTGGCCTGACTCCCACAGCAAGGCTCTTACCAATGGCATAGACTGACAGCCTGCTGGCCTGACTCCCACAGCAAGGCTCTTATCAATGGCATAGACTGACAGCCTGCTGGCCTGACTCCCACAGCAAGGCTCTTATCAATGGCATAGACTGACAGCCTGCTGGCCTGACTCCCACAGCAAGGCTCTTATCAATGGCATAGACTGACAGCCTGCTGGCCTGACTCCCACAGCAAGGCTCTTACCAATGGCATAGACTGACAGCCTGCTGGCCTGACTCCCACAGCAAGGCTCTTATCAATGGCATAGACTGACAGCCTGCTGGCCTGACTCCCACAGCAAGGCTCTTATCAATGGCATAGACTGACAGCCTGCTGGCCTGACTCCCACAGCAAGGCTCTTACCAATGGCATAGACTGACAGCCTGCTGGCCTGACTCCCACAGCAAGGCTCTTACCAATGGCATAGACTGACAGCCTGCTGGCCTGACTCCCACAGCAAGGCTCTTATCAATGGCATAGACTGACAGCCTGCTGGCCTGACTCCCACAGCAAGGCTCTTACCAATGGCATAGACTGACAGCCTGCTGGCCTGACTCCCCACAGCAAGGCTCTTACCAATGGCATAGACTGACAGCCTGCTGGCCTGACTCCCACAGCAAGGCTCTTACCAATGGCATAGACTGACAGCCTGCTGGCCTGACTCCCACAGCAAGGCTCTTATCAATGGCATAGACTGACAGCCTGCTGGCCTGACTCCCACAGCAAGGCTCTTATCAATGGCATAGACTGACAGCCTGCTGGCCTGACTCCCACAGCAAGGCTCTTACCAATGGCATAGACTGACAGCCTGCTGGCCTGACTCCCACAGCAAGGCTCTTACCAATGGCATAGACTGACAGCCTGCTGGCCTGACTCCCACAGCAAGGCTCTTACCAATGGCATAGACAGCCTGCTGGCCTGACTCCCACAGCAAGGCTCTTATCAATGGCATAGACTGACAGCCTGCTGGCCTGACTCCCACAGCAAGGCTCTTATCAATGGCATAGACTGACAGCCTGCTGGCCTGACTCCCACAGCAAGGCTCTTACCAATGGCATAGACTGACAGCCTGCTGGCCTGACTCCCACAGCAAGGCTCTTATCAATGGCATAGACTGACAGCCTGCTGGCCTGACTCCCACAGCAAGGCTCTTATCAATGGCATAGACTGACAGCCTGCTGGCCTGACTCCCACAGCAAGGCTCTTATCAATGGCATAGACTGACAGCCTGCTGGCCTGACTCCCACAGCAAGGCTCTTATCAATGGCATAGACTGACAGCCTGCTGGCCTGACTCCCACAGCAAGGCTCTTACCAATGGCATAGACTGACAGCCTGCTGGCCTGACTCCCACAGCAAGGCTCTTATCAATGGCATAGACTGACAGCCTGCTGGCCTGACTCCCACAGCAAGGCTCTTACCAATGGCATAGACTGACAGCCTGCTGGCCTGACTCCCACAGCAAGGCTCTTACCAATGGCATAGACTGACAGCCTGCTGGCCTGACTCCCACAGCAAGGCTCTTATCAATGGCATAGACTGACAGCCTGCTGGCCTGACTCCCACAGCAAGGCTCTTACCAATGGCATAGACTGACAGCCTGCTGGCCTGACTCCCACAGCAAGGCTCTTACCAATGGCATAGACTGACAGCCTGCTGGCCTGACTCCCACAGCAAGGCTCTTACCAATGGCATAGACTGACAGCCTGCTGGCCTGACTCCCACAGCAAGGCTCTTATCAATGGCATAGACTGACAGCCTGCTGGCCTGACTCCCACAGCAAGGCTCTTATCAATGGCATAGACTGACAGCCTGCTGGCCTGACTCCCACAGCAAGGCTCTTATCAATGGCATAGACTGACAGCCTGCTGGCCTGACTCCCACAGCAAGGCTCTTACCAATGGCATAGACTGACAGCCTGCTGGCCTGACTCCCACAGCAAGGCTCTTATCAATGGCATAGACTGACAGCCTGCTGGCCTGACTCCCACAGCAAGGCTCTTATCAATGGCATAGACTGACAGCCTGCGGAAGACAAAGCTCTACAGCTTAGGCGTGTGGTGATGGGAGTCAGAATAGACTGATGTAGCGGAGAGAGGGGCGATGAGACGAAACAGGAGTAATATTTTGGCTAACGTTGTTAGCGAAAGAAAGAGGATATGATTGATAAAGCTAGTACATAAGCTCAAAGAAATATTATTGTCATATTGTTTGCAACAAGTAAAATGGTATGCGACAGACACACGATTTTCCTTATGATTATTTAAAGACAGTCCCGTATATATCTGCAACATAAATCCATCGCGCTATTCATGTACCCTCTACCCACATCTTATTCTATTCATCTATCGCAATAATTAAGTAATGATGATGGCAGCAGCAGCAGCAGCAGCAACAACAACAACAATAATAATAATAATAATAATAATAATAATAATAATAATAATAATAATAATAATAATAATAATAATAATAATAACAACAAAAGTGAGACGAAAAAGAAGAAGAAAGGATTTCGGAACCTTTTTTTTTAAATTTCACAGCCCGCTTAAACCTTGACGTGCTTTGACAATTCTGTTGAAATTAAAAAAAAGTCTCGAACCTGCATATCCAGTAATATTCTTTTTTACAAAACCCATGCCGAGAAATGATTCATATATTGAACCCAATCTTGAATCATTCGGAACTGAACATAGTATCTACCTACCTGTCTGTCTATCCATCTTATCTTTGTCTCTACCGGGTATCAATCTATCTTTATAACTCGTTTGTTTATCCAAAATTTATCTCCCATTCCAGTCATTAAGCTATCTTCTTATACAGTTAGTGTAACTTACGAGCCTATCTATCTATCCTTCTAATTGCCTTTCCACGGGCTATCTATTTATCTATACCCACCGGCCATTTGCCCAGAATGTAAAACGAGCTATCTTTCTATGTTACACATTTTTTTCTCATCCATTTACACATACATGTATTTATTTATCTACTGATCAATCCATCCATCTATTTATCTCTCTATTAAGCTTGGACAACAGCTTAGTCGGTAGGGCGTTCGACTGATAATTCGGCGATATCCCTTTCGAACACTCAGAACTGGCTTTTACTGTCTGGTGGTGGGCTTGAATCTCATCTAACCAGCTCTATTCCAAGCTTGGCGAAAATTTTTTTATTTATCTATGTCTTTGACTTCAGATGCTATAAATCAGTTGCTCTTAATCAAGTCCTAAAGCTTAACGGTTGCATTCCCTCAATGAAATCATCGAAGTAAAAGAAGGCTAATCGCCTAAAAAGGTGGAGATCTAGAAGTAATAACAAAAAATAACTGCAGCCATCTATCTACTTTTTTTAGTTCTAATTTCTATCTATTCTTTATCTCGTTCCTTGTACATCTTTCTAATTACGTATATATATATATATATATATATATATATATATATATATATATATATATTCTCTCTCTCTCTCTCTCTCTCTCTCTCTCTCTCTCTCTCTCTCTCTCTCTCTCTCTCTTTCTTTCTCTCCTTTTCTCTCTCTGTACTTTTCTGCCTTTCCATCTCATTGATTATCAATTTCTTTACCGTTTCGTTCATTTCTTTCTTTTCAATATACTGCCACTCTTGCCTCTGCTCATGGCTCTCTGATGAAAAGGCTTCGTGACAGCAGCTTGACTAGCTGAGCTGATTCTGCAATACGAGTCCAAAACCTTTTTTGCACGATCGAGCCATCAGCACCTTGAGCCAATGTTACAATTTTAATGTTGGGCGCTACGGGCCAATGGCTGACTTTCAGATGTATTCAATTAACTTTGTGTACCCGAAATTAAGTTAACTTTAAAAGCAAGTCTGGAAACATGTTGCTACTTTGAAACGTATTGTAATGTTTGTTATGTGAATGTCAGAGAAGAAGTTCATGATATGAAAACTAAGCATATTCGACAATCAACTCTATGTTGAGCTTTGAAAAAGGAAATAATGTGCACTTTTTCCTCTTCATGGCTTGTCGTCTTTAGGGCGTACAGGGTCATCACGTTATTTTTCAGGCCAGTTGTCCTGATGTCAGGACAGACAAAGGGGGGGGGGGGGGGAGGGTTTACAAGTCTCTTCAGACAGCCCAGTGTTTACAGTATAAAGTCTAAATCGTGGACTTCTTGCAAAAGTGCTCTAACCCTTCTCTCCAACTGTGTTTTAGATTTAAGACAGTCACAGCTGAGGCCTAATATCTGTTTACTCTACAGCCATGTCTGGACTGACTTCTGAAACTAAAAGTTTATAAAAGGCTCTGGTTAACCGACCCACTTCATTCCTAGCAACTTTTCCGTCGTGACGGTGGTTGTGGTGTTTGAATGTGAAAGGGGCCATCGCTCTAGCAGATAAGAAGCACCATGTCGTGTATTCTTCAGGTCTGCATTACTTATCTTCTGAAATCTTTCACCAGCGGCAGCGCAGCAGCAGCTAGCGGTAATGGTGATTGAGATGATGAAAGTATTGAAAAGGTAGTGGTTTCGGTGATGAAGATATTTCTAACTAGAGAGAGAGAGAGAGAGAGAGAGAGAGAGAGAGAGAGAGAGAGAGAGAGAGAGAGAGAGAGAGAGAGAGAGAGAGAGAGAGAGAGAGAGAGAGAGAGAGAGAGAGAGAGAGAGAGAGAGAGAGAGAGAGAGAGAGAGAGAGAGAGAGAGTAATATGCTAGGAGTGAACTGACTTGGCTTGAAATTTACGCTCCTGTAGGTGAATTACTACCACCCAGCTACTCTCTCTCCTCCACCCCCCTCCCCTCTCTCTCTCTCTCCCTGATTGATCTCACCAAAAATAGTGTTGTTCTGTCGCTCTTGATCATGTGTTTTTCATCTTTTTCTTTTCTATTGTATCCATTATTATTCAGCTTTTTCGTGCTGCTAAGCTTACACTGCCAATTGCTATATTTTGCTGAGATAAGGTAAATCTTTTTTATAAATATTGCAGTCATATGGTTATTGCCACAACCTTAATCATTTTAGAGGCATGTACAAGTCAAGTAAAAAGGAGCAGTAACCAATAACCTGTTATAACTCCCAACAAAGGGTAAAAAGGAAGGAGAAATATTGTTCTAAATGGATACAATGCCATATTGCAGCTCTATTCTAGACTATTCTGTACTAATTTTTATCAAGAATTCCATATCCTGTTCGTAACCTTCCTTATGTCTCTTTCACGCTTCCAGTAGATACACAGTACAGGGTTTAACAGGAAGCAAGTTACCATGTTGGGAATTTTGCCTAAACTCTCGGCACCCCTGGTGACAACACTGTATGGTCTGACATGGACTGCCTTCTTACATACCGCCACGGAATGGGGAGGCTTTGGTTTAGCTATATTAACAAAAGAAAACAAAACAAGGCGGATATAAATCAATGTTTTAAAAAACTATGTAAGGAAAAGGAAGCCGACATACAATAACTAAACAACTTGGTCAATACATAGTATAAAAAATTAGTCACGAATTGTATATAAAAATCATCTCAATTAGCCTGTCTTTGATTACTTGAAACAGTGAATCTTTCAGAGCTTCACACAAAATAATATTAATTGAATGGCATAATTATGTACTCGTCATCCTAGCAAAAGAAAATCCCTGAAAATTTTGAATGGGAAATTGAAAAAAGTGAAAGCATGTTCACAAGTTATTAAACAAGCTCTGCATATATGAAAACTATCAAGCAATAAAGTAGCTTATATGATCATGACCTTGAATGATGCAGAGCTGATGGCCTTGTTAATGGTCTTGTAAATTAAAAAAAATAACTACAATATATAATTCTTATATTACTTTACTCTAAAGACTTGCGGTCGAAGTGAATGAAATAACAGGGGTGGCGGCTTAACTTAAGGTACTTATGATGGTCTGAAGCTAAAATAATAATTAAAAAAAAAAAAACTCGTCTGAAGTCGTAGCTTGCTTACATTATTTTAGCTCCGCGAGATGTGTGCCTCAAGCACCCTGCATCAATAATAAATGGAGTAGTTCAAGTTATGCGAATCATGCATATCAACAAAGACAGTTTTCATAGGTAAAATAATATATTATGTCTAATTACCATCAGCACAGTTAGGCTTCATCCACAAAATATATGTTAAATGCAATATTACCTCGCGCCATCGCTTTTTTTTTCTTTTTTTACAGCAATGCCTCATTTTTTTCCCCATTTAGTCCGGCCTTTATCAACATAGGAATGACAAGTATTCGTGCAAGGAGCAGTCTGTTTGCTTGTAGCAGCATAGAAAATCTTATTCCACCATAAAGTTAATCTATCTATTGTCTACAAAACGAGAAAGAAATAATAATTATTAAGATTATTCTTCACAAAGTATTCAGACAATGTCAGTGCAAGTTGCTTTTACCAACTAAGCAAAAAAACAACAACAAAAAAACAAAAAAACAAAAAGCAACAAACCCTGGGAGCCTTTTTTTTTTTTTTTGCTTGCAGCAGCGCATCTTGACTATTGAGATGCAAAAGTAATTTTCATGAAATATGCAGTAATGCTAATAAGAAGCTCCCTTTTCCATTTTGATTGTGGATGATATGTGGCGGGCGGATGAAGTTTTGGTGTAAATTTTTGGAATTAAGTATTTCTTTAACTCACCCCCCCCCCCCCCTCACGCTTCCTTACCTTGTATTTGATATATTCCTTTGTTCGAATTTGGTTACTTTTGTAAAATTTGTAGAATGCGGTACCTGATTTGTTTAATGTGAAAATGGAAATACATATGTGTGAAATAGGGTGGATTTTATTTTCTGACAAAGATGACTCGTGTGGTTAAACGTGTGAGTGATAGAATGATAACATATGGAGGCTAGTCAGCATTTAGTGTTAACTCCATGTTTGTGACGGCGTCTCCCTTGACAATCAACTTGAGACTAATACAATTGCCCGGGGCGAATGAAGGATTCTTTGTATGAGGATTTTTGTATAGCGTCATTGTATTTACCTCATAAATTGTTTGGCATAAATGTATGTCTTTACTCTTTAACCGTGTTTATTGTATTCTCTGGCCACCTTCCCTCCCACCTGCTCATTTCTTGAGCCCAGGCTTAACACTAGCATAGTACCCGATGTAAGTGGAGAAATCGGGTGCTGGGGTATCGTGGATTATAAGTTGCCTTGATCGTTCTCAACCCCTAGCATCGCTACGACTTACTTACTTTCCCTTTTGTGGAGATGTGTTGCCGAATCTTCCTTTCATTCGGACGAGCGTATTGTGTAGCGGTCTTGTTCTTACCGGGAAATTAGAGAAACGGTCATATAGACAATTTTTGCATGGCACTGATAACCGTATGGGATTTGTGTTCCTGTGGTATATACCGTCTTGATCGCAAGATTCCTTTATGTCGACAATTTGTCGATGAGGATTTTCACGTGCGGGATGATCAAGGGATATACCCTGCAAATAAAAGAGCCTCAGAATGTCTCAAACCCCCGATATATTCCATACGTTTTTCTTAGTGAAGAAAGTCGGCTCACAGCCGCTAAGGCTAGGGTACGTCCGTGTGTACCAGACTTTAAGTTCTGAGATGAGCCACAATGTTCAGACACGCAGGCTTTAGGACACGATTTTCTTGAACGTTCTTTTTTTGCCCGGTCACATCACAGCAAGTTAAGCATGGAATATAAGCATAACAATTAAGGGCAAATGATCTAGAGTCCTTTTTGCTACTTTTTTATTTCTAGATTTTGTACGAAAAAGTAATGGCTGATTCACTTCCAGGTTTTAAGTGCAACTTTGTTAGATCTCGTCATTTGAAGTAAGCATGTGAAAAATAAGACGTGTATGAGACGAATGGCAGAAACTCATAGCTTAGGTGATCAGAGTAAGCACAGTGGATAAACGATATACACTAATTAGCAATTGTTTGAATAGCCCGCCGAATTAATATGATTATCATCCATGGTAGAGCAATGCTTAAATTTCTATTATGTAGCTTCTTGAGTTATCGCGCATGTTTTGAGGACATTTATCTCTTTTTAGCAGTGAGCCTCGTATATGTTGATTATTTAACCTCGAAATAATTTGCTTCATATAAATATCCACTAATTTGTATATTCTGATAAGCTCGTTGCGGTAAGGCGCATATAGCTGTGTTGTTCTATGTACATTTAATTTAATGCGTTCTGATCAATGGTTAATTTTAGCTTAGTGGTGCAAATGCTATATATAGATAATGTTTTACAAAATTATTGGCCAATTATGAATTTGGGGGGTCTTCTCGTGTTGCGAGATGAACGACTGGTAGAATGGCTGCTCAGGGGCGATGTTAGGTACCATAACAGTGGAGCTGAGAAGCCGCTGTTGGACCATAACCACAGTCGCCTGCAGGTGTTGATTTCACTTCGTTGATTGGAATAGGTAAGGAAAATAGAAGACTTGTGCTGGTCTCTGGTTGCGAGAGATCGCTGGTTACTTGGTCAATTATTTACTAGTATATTTGCCGAGTAGACATGCCTTTATGATACGGTTTGTTCGAATATGCTAATGAGAGATATTTTTATTGTTACCCTCAACAGTTGTGTTTGGCAGGTGTCGTTATCTACAATCTAATTAACAATTGGCTCGCCACGGCCTCACCACGGTACACTGGTTTTTCCCATGTTATGTCATATGCCTTTTTTTTTTTTAATTTCATATCAAATGATAATTTGGAAGTTTGCGTTTATTACATATTCAGAAAGGATTTGTTTACCACCTGGCTGGGTTTCACGCGCTACTTACAGTTTACAGTTCCAGTTTAAAGTCTGATCTAACTTTTATCTTTCCCGTTATTTTCAATCTATAGTTCTAGTCTTGAGTTAATCTAATTTTATTTTGATAGTTCCACTGTGTAGTCGAAATGATTTTCATTAAATAAATCAATTCAAAATTTATCTGTGTGCCTTACTAATGTGTTGTAAATTTATATCACCGCTATTCTAGTTAAAATTCAATCCAGCAAGTTTATTCACACCGCAGGAAATTAATCAGACATGAATACTTTGATAAATTTAAACAAAAAATTCAAACAACCGGCTAGTAACAGGGTGTGGTTGAATTAGATTCCAAGTGAAGTTCTTACCTAAAAAGAGAGACCACTCACCAACATTATATAGAGAGTATAGGTAGATTTGGCAAGAGACCGTCTCCTCAATAATCAGTACATCTCAGCTCAACTTAGTATGCAGTTGCTTTCATCACTGACCACCAAAACATCGGTATCCGGAATCTCTAGTCCCATTAGCGCTTGTTTATCACCTGCTTCACGTCTGCTCATCTTCACCCCATCATTTCTGAATGACAGCAGACTTCTACGAGTAATCTTGACTTGGTGGGTTCGGCAGTGTTCTGCCTTTGATTATCATTGTTTACTTTCCTTTTAGGAAAATTGAACTGATGTGTAGTATTTAGTGAAGTTACATATCATTTTAATTAACTATTAGTGTATACATTTCCTCTTTCAACAACAAACAAATGCCATTACAATTTTTTCTCTTATATATTCATGAAGTCGAGTTTTCTTTTATTTAAAAGGATTCCTTTTCTTCCGCTTATGCCTTATGAAACAGCCGTCGATCGTTCGATCTAATTCCAGAAGAACTGGTTCTTTTGAATTTCATTCTTCTGCATAAATGATTTGAGGCTTCGTTATCCATTGTTTTTGGACTGCATGTAGCATAAACGCTGCAAGATATCGTTAATCTTCTGTATAGGGTGTATACATATGTCTCTGTATATATATATATATATATAAGAGGAGGCTTCTTTGTCAAAGGAAATTTTTATGTACTATACAGAAACAGTACTTGTACTTTTTTTTATTAACTGGACAGCTGTTAACGGATTTAAAAACTTTCGATGTTGATATCTGTTAAAAAAGATTTGCAGCGGTTTCACTTCATATACTGAGTATAGGAGATTTTTTTTTTGTCTTTAGTGAAACAAAATTCTTTTTTTTAGTTGATTGAACTTTATTTTTAAACCTTTTTGTCACTATGCCAGTCTAACCTGAATCTTTTGAGGTTGTTAGAACAGTCCATTTTTACATACAGGAGCTGCTTAGGGGGAAGAGAATTTCAAGCCAATGATTTCGTGACCTTTCAACAATGAACGCGAAAAGTGTTTTTCGCTTCACCAAACTGTTTTAGTCCTTTAATTATGGTTCTGGTAACTCCATCCTGCTTGGAAGGCCTCGGTGGTCGGTGCAATTTGGGGCGAGACCATGATGGCCGACTATCGTCTCAAGTTTTCCTATCAATTTGTCGGAGTAATGATGCGTCCAAAGTTGGTGATGAACCACAGGCACACTCAATTTTTGATTATTTTGCAGGAGATTGAGGACAGCAGGTCATCCACTGTCCTTGCAACAATGTCATTGTGAGTTTCTCTTGAAACTTGACTGGAGAAGACAATCATATTTTTTCTATTGGCCGCGTCTAGACCATAGTTCCGAGCTTAGTTTAAATCGACGTATCTTGAACACGTCCTGATTTTAAGATGAGCTGATTGTAAAAATATGAGCCAGTACCACCTGATAGCCTATATAAACTCTTCATGCCACCAGCGGTTCACTGCGTGGATTATTCTACTTCTTCCTTTCTTTCCCTGTCAAAGCTAGTTTGTGCAAATACACTTTGTCCGAACCCTAACGATTGAGGTTAACGGTCAGTCTGGTAACGTTGACCATGATTGTCGGAAAATAATTGATACTAATCACCATCACGGAGCCAGTGATAGATGTTAGAGTGTGGGGTAGACAGACATAAGTATTGGTGCGCAATGTGAGTTATATGTTCAGCAAACTAAATCATTAGCGAGAACACGCCGCGCATCATGTCCAACTGAAAGGGTGAAGCGTACTCGTGTAGACACAACCATGACATCCCGCAGTTAGCGTGAGTGCGAGTTGCTAGTTGCTCCGTTCTCACGGTGCCGGTGGCCAGAATCGAGGACTGAGACATAACGATAGATCTCATCTACATTAGAGTTGTGGGGGTTTTTTATATTTGTGTTTAACTGACTTGGATTCGAGGGGGAGCGCCATGCAAGCAGGCTGTTGTATATATGTAATAGTAAACGATTTTCAAATTTTCATAACCGTGTTGGAGCCGTGTTTTTCCTGTTTTATCTGCAAGAGCAAGGTGAAGCTTTGTGCACACTTAGTTTTTATTTATTTATTTTTAGTTTTTTCTCACTAGAAAAGGGGAAAATATTTTGAGAAAATACTGTCCTTTGTTTGACCATTGTAAACCATGAGTTATACAATTATTAGGAAAAATATCTTAAGAATAGTATATGTTTCCCTTTTTTTGTTTAAACAAATTAATTTCTTGGAGAATGTGGATAAATCTATGTATCATAGCTTTATTCTGTTTCTTCTGAACGCATTGATTTCCAACCATTTGGCAGTCTGCTAATTTATTAGTTTTGTAGGAATTATGTAAAAGAAAATTATTCTTAACTTCAAACCTTACACTGGTCATGTAAGGTTACGTTTTTGAAGTATACTTCAGTATATAAGTTCATGTGTATTCATTATTATCGAAATATTCGTTATCCGTGTCTGAGAGAGCAATATATATATATATATATATATATATATATATATATATATATATATATATATATATATAAAATCATATCCCCCAAAGAAAAGGAAGGGGAAACTCGCTCGCTTCTTCCCGTTCTCTTAGAGGGAGTCAAAGTGTGTTAAACTGAAAGATATCAAGAAAGGCGATAAAGAGATCAAATAGATAAAACCCACACTGTGGTTTACGCCTGGCTTCAGTTTAAGGAAACAAAACTTATTAAAGCAAAGTTACAGAGAATTAGTCACATCACGCACAGATAACTATGATTCGAAACCACTTTTTTGTTGCTGTGGGACTTTCCAAACGAAAGAACTTTCCCACGGCCTAGGCGCTGTAATCATCTTCCCCTGGTAACAGATGACGGTAAATAGAAAAACGAAGGTTATAAATCTCCCACTTCTAGGGCAAAACTTCGTAATACATTTGGGTTGTGTTTGGTGTTTATAGCATTCGCGATCAAGTAATAAGGTATCATCTTCTCCCGTGATGCTCTTCTCCCTCCTTTATGAAGAGCAAATGCCTTTGCTCATTCCTTTTCTTTCCCGAATAAGCATGTTTGAAATAAGAGTACGAAGTAAGCTCCTTGCAGAGCAGTCATACACAGAATATCCTGTAACATATGGGGTTATAAACCTTCTAGAGTTATTGCGTCTACAGCTACGCGTATCTAGTCTTTGATAAAGAGACAAAAAACTCTCAAAGGCAGTATAATTTAAAAGTAGAGAGTGGACTCTTGTTCTCCATTCTTCTTCTTTAACTTCTATTTCACCTGAAACTTTGATTGCAAATCCTGTTTGAACATTAATAACTTCTAGGCATTTAAGGGTGAAGAGATTAATTTTGTGCCAAACAATCTTAAGCAAAGTGCTGTATTCCTTCATTTGAAAAGATTTTTTTTTCAAATTTCAGTACCATTAGTTGTGATGGCTGTACAGTTCTTGTAGTCTCTGTGTTATCTGAAATAAACAGTGAAATCCAGAAAATCTGTTTGTAATGGAGTATTTAAAAAAAAAGTATTAAAAGCTGCTGTACCATTTTTTTTTAGACAAGTTGATAAGGCTTGCTTCAAACAAGTCAATTATTGACTTTGTTGGTGAGACACGTGATGAAAAGGCACTACCGCCATATTCAATTAATTCGCGGTGTGTTAAAAAGCCTTGCTCGCATTTCCACCTCATTTTCTCACATAATTAGGAATGAATTAACGTTGATTTACCCATCGCTCTTCAGACGTTTTCTTGAGGATTTGTCATTTGATATTCGCTTACCTGAACAGTCCCTCCTCTTTCCACTAGTTTAGAGCAGTCTCTTACCAATTTTTTTACCATTCTCCCCAACTACCTTCCTCAAATAGAACTTACAATTCCGACACCTGTGGAATTTTCTCCTCTTTCCTGCTGATGCTATTCCTTTAAGCCGATATCTCTCTCTCTCTCTCTCTCTCTCTCTCTCTCTCTCTCTCTCTCTCTCTCTCTCTCTCTCTCTCTCTCTCTCTCTCTCTCTCTCTCTCACTCACTCTCTCTGTGTCCCTATCTCTCTCTGTAACTTTCAGAATATCTTTTCAGGTAAATGTGTCTTCCTTTTTTCTTCCTTTGTCTTTGTTGCTACTTAGGTTGTGCATTCTTTTTATAAAGATGAAAATTTTGCCAGGTAAAGTTAAAGGAAAAAAAAGGTTTCAATCCAATTATATTTATGAATTATCATAATAATTAAGATGTCGCAATGGTGATGACGGCAAAAGAGGTAAGAGTATCAGAAGTAGTAGCTGTAATAGCAGAAGAAATTTCTTCTTCTTCTTCTTCTCCTCCTCCTCCTCCTCGTTCTTGTTGTTGTTGTTGTTGTTGTTGTTGTTGTTGTTGATTTTCTTCTTCTTTTTCTTCTTCTTTTTCTTCTTCTTCTTCTTCTTCTTCTTCTTCTTCTTCTTCTTCTTCTTCTTCTTCTTCTTCTTCTTCTTCTTCTTCTTCTTCTTCTTCTTCTTTTCCTCCTTCTTTTTCCTCTTCTTCTTCTTTCTTTTTTCTTATTCTCTATCCTATTTTTGCCCCCAACACCTTTCCTTTCTCTCTGTCTCTGTCTGTCTGACTGTTTCTCTCTCTCTCTCTCTCTCTCTCTCTCTCTCTCTCTCTCTCTCTCTCTCTCTCTCTCTCTCTCTCTCTCTCTCTCTCTCTCTCTCTCTCTCTGTGTCTTTCTTTCTTTCTTTCTCAGAATTTTTTCTCCTCCATTTTCCTCATACAATTACTCTGCTTTTCGCCTGACCCTTTTTTTTAATTTAATTTTGTCCTGTAGCAGCTTTAGCTATGGCAGCTGTAATTCGCATTTCAAACATTTCCATAGCCTTCATTCAACTAGCTCTTCTACCACTTAATTCCCCTTGAATCCAACACTGATAGGTAATCTTCTCAATATTTAGATCCTTACCTCGTCTTTCTTCAGTAGGTTTTTGGTATTTTCCTGTTGCAGTTGTTATCTGCCCCCCGGACTCCTACAGGTCTTGAACTTTAACAGGCACGTCTCGTCCTCAAACGAATGTGTTGCAAGCTCCAACTATGAATTTGTCTTGGAAGCAATTTCTTCTATCTTATCTCGCAACTTCAAACTCAGAGAAGTAGCAACCACAGTCTTGATCTACTTCAATATTTTTTTTGAGGATTATAAAAGACATGAAAACATACACTTTCTCCTTCCAATCTATTTTTTCCCATTATTTCCTTTTTCTCTTATGTGCTATTTAGTAATACTAGATGTCCCCTTCTTTCTGCCTGTCTCCTTTCTCATCACCTTCTCTGACTAGAGAATGATCTCCTGATTCAGCACTCAACCTTTTTTGGTTTATTCTCATCATACCTTTCAAAATGATTACATGTGCTTGAGAATAACGTAATTACATTCCTTTCACCTTCTCTCTCATTCTATCTTCTCTCTCCTCTCATTCATTGAACGCTTCGTATCG
>JAWDGP010007897.1:625000-692500 GCA_033675545.1 Elysia crispata
GTGTGTTCTAGCACCTTTTTTGTCCCTTATCTTCCACAGCAATCTTTACATACTACCAAGTTAATATCTCCACGTATAAGATTCCGAAAGAAGAGTTAGAGAACGTTGAATTTTCAGAACTTAATTGAATTGTCTCCTTCAATTCACCCATATTTCAATAATTGAACTTTAAGGTAGCTTTTGACTCCAGGAAACCAGAATATATATATATTTGTTATTCTGCCGAGATAATGCAGTCTAGTAGGTTAGGTAAAAAAAAGCTTCTTTGTTTGCATATCGTTTTATCTGATCTATATAATTATGTGCCCATTTTTTTTCTTCAAGTGTTATTGTATTTTATTTAACTTCTGTGTGTGAAATGTTTCTCAATCACTGAATTCTTAGCTGCAGTGAATATGCCTGATATATTTTCTCACACGCCACGAGTTAGCACTTCTGTTTGTGCACTTTAGCATCGCGTCTTCCTAAACTGAACTGCATTGTTATTACCCTATTCTGTGGAGGGGTTTCCATCGATCGATCAACGTCGATATTACACACGAAGAAATCAACTTATTCGTCGTAGGTGCGGATGGTTGATGCTTTCCGGGCGTAAATTGAATTAGTGTTCTTGCAAATGGATTGTTATTGCTCAGTTGATTAGTTTACTTGCCTGGCAAAGAAGACTGCGGTTTGAGGCTTGATGGGATTCGGATTAAAAAAAACCAACAAATCAACAAAACTAATTTTGATCATGGGCAATGCTCTATAAATCGCTTTGAGGATCTACTTCTTTTTAATTTTTTTAATTTTGATAAGTTCTGCAAACACTGGAACTGCCGTTTGTGGTTTTACGCAGTGGTTGTAACAATTGACCAGCGATCTTGTGCATTGGAAATTCTCTTGTGTTAATGAGTTTTGAAGAGACTCATGAGGTAAAGTAAAGCAGCTTATCAGTAGTAATGTATGATGATCTGCTTTGCACCTAAAGAAGTAAAAAAATTAATGTTGCGTTTGCCAAGAAGGAATACAGACTTCACATCCTCAAAGAAACAAAAAATGATCTACATGAATTTATTTTAAGTAAAATCAGAGTTAACAGTGCTTACTATTTTTTTTGTTTGCATGTAAGAATGGAGAATGACAATCACCCCCACTTGTTGCATGTCTTGCCCATCTGATCATGTGATCATGTACGGTCCTTGGGTTAGAATGTCTCTATCTTTGTCTGTTTTCAGTCTCTCTCTCTCTCTCTCTCTCTCTCTCTCTCTCTCTCTCTCTCTCTCTCTCTCTCTCTCTCTCTCTCTCTCTCTCTCTCTCTAGCTAAGCCTAGAACAAAAGTCAATAGATTGCCTTTAATTTCATAATTCCCTATTCCATACATTGCCTGTGATTGTATAGATCCAACTGCTTTCAGATGGATTCGTCACCATTGCTCTAAGGGATGGGATATGGCTTGGTACATAGGGAAAGGTTTTGAGCGGGCGTTTTTACACAGACTTTGTATGGACAATCCAATAGATTTTGTAGACAAAGAAAAATAAAATCTATTTTTATTACAGAAATGTAGATTTTATTTTACACCTTAAGCGAGTTTTTGCCCCTTTGTTCTTTCACAATGAATCTAAAATTTCTTGAAGTCCAAGAAGATATTACAGTTTCAACGAAAAGACGGTTACCATAAATGTATTCCTTTGGACAAATTCAAGCTTGTTACGATGCACTCGACATACATAAAAGATGAACTACACCTCTTGCTTCCTCCATCTTTTCTCCTGTGCCAGGTGAGAACCGCAAGAGCGCCGTGGAGCTTTTGGCTGCGAGCAAGGCCCAGTTTTACACCATCAGGGATAGGACTATACTGGACAGGGGCCAGGACCTGGCAGTAACTGATGGTCAACACAACAGGTGAGTGCGACTAATATTTCAAACATATATGAACTATTATTTTAAATTCATTTTCGAGGGCTCGGTCGTGAAATATGGAAAACTTGTGAGTCTTAGATCAGTGTATGTTTGTTTGGGCTAGCGTGCATTGAAGGTCAGATGGGAAATGA
The DNA here is from genome assembly GCA_033675545.1 of Elysia crispata. Classification (NCBI taxonomy): domain Eukaryota; kingdom Metazoa; phylum Mollusca; class Gastropoda; family Plakobranchidae; genus Elysia; species Elysia crispata. The sequence goes on from JAWDGP010007897.1 coordinate 627,037, forward strand.
GATTGGAGTATGCAATGATTTCATAACGTTTGACAGATGAGAATTGAAATAAGTCATAGTTCGAGCATGTAAATGAATAATATATACAGTAGAGTAAAATGAAGGTGAGACTAACTGAACATTCGGCTTTGTATTTTCTGTAGAGACTGTAGAGGTTGACGCGAAAAACAATTTAATGTGGATAGGGTTTTATGTAAATGTGGATGAAATGGTGACTCATAAGTTTTCCAGATTTCACGACCGAGCCCTCGAAAATGAATTTAAAATAATAGTTATCTTAGTTGGAAAGAAAAATCTGCGAAATGAACAAGGACGGAGATTTTTTTTAAATTTTTTTTTTTTTTTGTAATCGTCTGAGAACTTGACTTTGTTTACATTTTCAGCTACATTGCTTAAGACTTGATTGTTTTGTCTCTCAGTGAGTACCACATGTCTTCCTTCCCGATTGATTCATTATCACAAATCTTTGATTTTCATATCAATATCGTATGTTCCAGTCTGAACCTGAACGCTCCTTTAACCGTCTTGGTTCTTTAGCTTTCAGTATTTTCATGGCAAATTGGGCTTGCCTTTTAGCACAATCAATGACTGCCACGATAAAGGTTGACAGGGCGAAAGTTTTCTGCAATCTTTTGCATGACTTGGATTATCGAAATTTATCGCACTTAATAATTAATGAGAACGCATTTTGGAAGACATTCCATCAACCCAGTCTTGTGTGAATTGCTGAATTTTCACTTGAAATTCGCCTTTTAGATCACCGACATCCACCTAGCGTTGACTATCAGCCTATCTACTTCTTTCCTATCTCGATTGTAACAGCGTCTATCTTCAGCCTTCGGTAATGTATTGATCATCGAAACTAGGATTTGCTAATCCAGTCCTTCACCAATAAATCAGACGTGTTTCATGATGCCATTAATGACATTGGAACCAGTCAGATCGCATTGTTTATAGCACCGTGCTTTATGCCGCCGGGGTCTTACTGTACGTGTTACATGTTTCTCAGTTATATTTCATTGTCAAGCAACAAGTCTTCCTTAGACAATCTTCAGCATTGTGCCTCTCGTTGATTTCATCAATTTGTTTTGTCCCTGTGTCTGTAGGACTGTGTCATCAGACTCGATAGTTAGTCATCTCATAAAGCAGCGCAGGGAACTGGGTATTTGAGATTGAGAATTACAGATCTATAACGGCGATATCGTCTCATTCCTTGTATGTTACGTTATGGCCGTGTTGTGTGTGTGCAACTGGAACTTCATCGATTAGGTCTCGGCCAGTGAAAAATAATCAATTACTCCCGCCGATCCCAGTTTAATGATGCGGGCCCGGGAGGAAAGACTCTGTGTCATATCATTATCTGGTGATAGGGGAAACCAGGTGGTAGTAGTAGTAGTAGTAGTAGTAGTAGTAGTAGTAGTAGTAGTAGTGGTGGTGGTGGTGGTGGTGGTAGTAGTAGTAGTAGTAGTAGTAGTAGTAGTAGTAGTAGTAGTAGTAGTAGTAGTAGTAGTAGTAGTAAGTAGTAGTAGCAGCAGCAGCAGCAGCAGCAGCAGCAGTAGTAGTAGTAGTATGCGCCGCTTTAAAGTAGTGAGAAAGAGAAGAATTATTATTTACAAGAGTGTTGGTATAATCTGTACACGAATCTGACTCTGAGCTTTCTGTGCAAAAGTCACTGTGAGATTGAGGATTGAGCTGGTTATATGCGTTCAAAAGCCTCGACAAGGTAGCCGAAGTATAGAGTATATTCGCGCCCTTTTACATGTAACGATTGTCGCATCTGCGTTCAAAGAGAATACAGCCTTGGAGTATTCATAATTGCTTGAAAGACATGATGATAGTTAAAATCCGATTGTGTAACTAAACGCAGAATAATTAACGAAAGCATTGTAATGGAAGTAGAGATTAATTTTCTTTCGCTCTAAATGATTTTAAACAAACACTAAAAATGTGATAGAAGAAATCGATAAACTTATATAGAATTGCGAAATGAAAAGTATGTTAACCCTCTTTCTTTGATATGCCTTTTTCACCATATTTTCTTTGCAACACTTTTTCTTATTTATCCTTTAACTTTGATTCTTTCATAATCTCTCTCTCTCTCTCTCTCTCTCTCTCTCTCTCTCTCTCTCTCTCTCTCTCTCTCTCTCTTTCTCTCACTCTTTTATTTTCATCTTCTCTTTCTGTCTTCCTATCAAATAGTTACAACTATCACCCATTTTTCCCCGCTTTGTGTCGTTCATTTCTTTTCCGGCCGGTATTGATTTTCTATATCTCGTTTACAAACATCCCATTTTTGTGTGTGTGTGTGTGGGGGGGGGGAGAGGGTCAATGTCTTACATTGTTAAGAAGCGTAACTTAGTTAAAATAAAACCGAAGTCAAGACCATTCTGTCCTACGAGAAATGTGTAAATAATAGATACGGTAGCGATTACAAGGATAAAATTGGTAATGATAGTTTTATGATCATGTGATTATGGCGATCAGTATGGTATCCCAATGATGATGATCTGTGATAAAAATGATGATATGGTTATGGTTGTATTTGCGACGAGTAGTAGCGGTAATGACTTATAATCCGTGCATGTTGTGGTGTCATTACTCTTTATAATGGCAACGATGATACCGAAACTATAACGATGGTAATGTGAAAGTGGTTGTTTTATTGACAAAATTTTGATGATAGTAAGAAGAACGGGCTAAAATGTATAAGCGAAGATGGTGGTAATACTTCGTTAACTATTTCAGCTGTTCATCAAGTTTGTGGTGGAATTTATCACTATTATGGAAGCAGTTTCTACTGTTGTGATCGAACATTCCGTACCAGTGGCGTGACGGTAACCCCAAAACTGCGACGCGCGGCTCTAGAATCTGGAGAATTTCGTTATTGATCAAACCGTCTAGCACATCCATGCTGCCCTAACAGAGCTGCAGAGGTGTAAGGAAGCTGGATCTGGTGTGTGCCACACAAAGTGTGCCTACCGGTATCAGCTACATATTACACCGCCCTGGATAAAGCGAGATCTCTTTTGTTTCTTAGTAATTGTTTCACAAAGACGTTTGTCGGCAAATTGATCTAGTTGAAAAACAATGAAACTGATTTAGAATCTGGTATATTTTGTAATCGGGATTTCATGGCTCGTGTTAGTGATTCGGAATTATCTCCGTGATTCAAGCAAGAAAGCAGAGTAAGAAACATTATATCGTCTCTGGTTTTTTTTTTTTTCTTTCTTTTTTTTTTTTTTAATTCAAAACCCGTAAATCTAATGTTCTGTCTTGTTCACATGACTTTGTCATCTTGATTGTGACCACGAATTATTCTTTTATCTTCATTTCTCCGCCTTCTTCCTTCTTCAATTTTCTTTTTTTTTCTGTTTTTCTTCGATTATTTCTATTCCTCTTTCTTTTTGTGGTCTCTTCTTCTTCTTCTTCTTCTTCTTCTTCTTCTTCTTCTTCTTCTTCTTCTTCTTCTTCTTCTTCTTCTTCTTCTTCTTCTTCTTCTTCTTCTTCTTCTTCTTCTTCTTCTTCTTCTTCTTCTTCTTCTTCTTCTTCTTCTTCTTCTTCTTCTTCTTCTTCTTCTTCTTCTTCTTCTTCTTCTTCTTCTTCTTCTTCTTCTTCTTCTTCTTCTTCTTCTTCTTCTTCTTCTCCTCCTCCTCCTCCTCCTCCTCCTCCTCCTCCTCCTCCTCCTCCTCCTCCTCCTCCTCCTCCTCCTCCTCCTTCTTCTTCTTCTTCTTCTTCTTCTTCTTCTTCTTCTTCTTCTTCTTCTTCTTCTTCTTCACAATCTTCCTTTCCTTTGCTAATTTAAACATTAAGGTAGTATTTTCGCCTTAGAGTAGTCAGTATCTTTTGAAGGTTCGAATTCTTAACCACCGTCGCTGAATTTGAACTATAAACGAGTAAGTTACTTTGTCCGGACGAGGGCTGCCTGGTTTGGAGAAAAGGTGTAAAAATTAAAGTTACTTTGCTGTGAATAAGCCAGTACTGTTTAACACTAAATCAATTTCCTTTGTAGCATGCTTCTAATAACATGAGGTTTTGCTATAGATCGTTTGAACCTTTTTTGATTTTTTGACTTATTAATGCACAAGCTTAAACTCATGCTTGGGCACACAAAATAGACATACACGCAAAGAGAGAGAGAGAGAGAGAGAGAGAGAGAGAGAGAGAGAGAGAGAGAGAGAGAGAAACAAAGAGAGAGACGTAGAGTATCACATTTCTTTCGTTGTTTCCTCATTCGAAACCACTAAGCACAAAAGAGAGAGAGAGAGAGAGAGAGAGAGAGAGAGAGAGAGAGAGAGAGAGAGAGAGAGAGAGAGAGAGAGAGAGAGAGAGAGAGAGAGAGAGAGAGAGAGAGAGAGAGAGAGAGAGAGTGATGTCGTCAACATGTCATCATTGCATGATATTTTGACCATACATGATTATAATACTTTTGTTGCTAGTCACTCAACAGTCCCGTGTTTTCCTGCACAGGAACCGCCCAGTCAACATCACTGATGCTGAAAATGTCATGTCCGTTTCTTTATTTCAACTTATTTGTGGAACACCCATACATACACACACTCTCTCTCTCTATCTCTATGCCTTGTCTCGCTCTTTTACCCTTTTCCACCGCGCTCTCCCATACTCTTATCCTTTACTACAATACCGTGTTGCACACCCTTTTGCCTTTTCTCCCACAAACGTTATACGCTTTATTCAGGCGGACAGCTCCCAGTCCACTTCAGATGTAAGCACTCCCCAATGCCAATCCTGATCCCTGTCTCTTGGGAAAAGCGCTTGGACATTCTCCTGGCTTCTGTTCAAATTGTGATCCTAACTGAAGAATTCCCCATTGGCTCCACGGAGATCTATGGAGCCTACATTACGTGACCAGTTCCTTGAAGAGTTGCCTATCTTGTCTGTGGCTATGGCTGTCGGATTCTGCTGATAAATATCATCCTTTTCCCTTGTTCCATTGAATGATGGGCTTTAAAAATGGCACTCTTTTTTTCTTCTTTCTCTACAAAAATTATATCACACGACTATAATAATCTGAGAAGCATCCGCGTGAACCACAAGCAGCATGAACTATAGAGTTGAAATCTTCATCAGCTCTGCTTGACTGAAATCAAAAGTGATCGATATCCTAAAAACTTTCATGGCATTTGTAAATAAACATTTCTGCTTTATTCTGTTATTTTTTTTTTTTTCGTACATTCAGTGGAATTTCAAAATATGCATGATTGAATCGTTGATACCTTTTATATTGGCATAAAATATTTAGTACTTGCATTTTTTAATAACGTTACTGCCTTCGTTTAATTTGTCTGCCTTTTAATGAATGATTAAACACTTAAAAAATTATTGATCACCCTCTCTTTTTTATCGTTCGTTGGGCATCTCTATTGAGTCAACGACAAAATCAGAAACAATCACCATCTTACAGGTAAGCCTCGATTGTTTCAAAAATCTTCCTTCATTGCCCCCCCCCCCCTTACCTATCTTACTTTTTGCTTTAGCAAGGTCTTAACTCATTGTTTGTAATGGTCAGTGCTCATGAACAGTTCTGTCGACCATTGACTCCCCAGCAGTTGTTTCTTCGTGTTCGCTCATGACAATGTGGTCATTATAAAACATTATTGAAAAGGGAATGTCCTGTTCAGCTTCCTTCATGAACGATTCAGTGTCCATCTTTAACAATCAGCAATGCTAATTTCACACATGCTCATCAGTATTGTATTTTTTCCCATGCATTTGTAAAATGTCTTAATTTGTAACTCTGAACACCGAAAACATGTTACTGTTTGCAATGAGAGTTAAATTTTGTATCAGTAGCTCCATATTCGATATACATTGCAGCATGCTCTCGGAAGCTGTTTCATTATTACTGATGTCCAAGCCTGCATTAACTTTCCACCAAGGGCTCATGAGAAGTGTTAGTTACGTTATCCACAAGGGACGGGTAGACTGTCCTAATGAGTTTGCTCCGATCGGTAAGGAAAGTGACTTTTGTCGGAAGTCGCGAAATATTATTACCGGTATCGCTTTTGCTTTTTTTATTTATTTTTTGTTGTTGTTGTTGTTGCTCAGTTAACGACTGCAAAAAACTTTCGAGACGTTAAAATGTCTAGAACTACTTTGAGATGTATATTATATTTGCATAGACTGTGTGATTTTATAATGGCATTATAGTTTGTGTGTACATGTACTTTTTATGTACATGTATATCTTTTTCTTTTTCTAATTTCTCTTGGCTTGGCCATCTTAAGTCTCAGATCCCTCTGCAGATGACATATTTATCTTTTTCTATTTTTTTGTTCTTTTCATACAAAAGCCTCTTAAGAAGCTCCTCAGCATAACTTGAGCTTCACGGCTCGTGCCTTCTTTTATTATTTTTTTTTTACGCCATACAGAAGTTCTTCCCTTCCTTGTCGTGCAATAATATCGATCCGTTTTATGTTTAGTCTTCCCTACTTCTCTCTCTCTCTCTCTCTCTCTCTCTCTCTCTCTCTCTCTATCTATCTATCTATCTCTCTCTGACTCTCTCTGATTCTCTCTGACTCTCTCTGACTCTCTCTGATTCTCTCTCTGACTTTCTCTCTCTCTCTCTCTCTGACTCTCTCTCTCTCTGACTCTCTCTCTCTCTGATTCTCTCTCTCTCTTTTTCTTTCGCTCTCGCTCTCTCTCCCTCACTCTCTCTTATTCACTCACACACTCATTTCATATTTAGAGACACTTTGATGTTTTATCTCAATGTATAAGTAATTAATTAAGAACGAAATGGATATATTTTTTTTTATCTTGTCGCAACTCTGAGACCTCTATGCCTCTATGTTATTTTTCTTACATAAAGTTATGTTGTATGCGCTTTTACAGTTTACGCTTTCCACCCTACTGAGTTCCGCAACGGTATATCAATCTGTATAATACTATCCTTATCAACTGTCAGTGGACCAGATCTCTTCGATAATTATGCTTCCCCCCCTTTTTTCAAGCCTGCCTTACGTAAGCCTGAAAAATAGAAAGCAGGTCATGAACTGAAAAGGCGAAAATATGCCCAATGATGTTTCTGCTATCGGCAATCGATTCGGATCCTCAAGCCAGTACACCTCAACATTATGCGATCCTTTTTTACCTTAGGTATTTGAAAGAAAACAGAACATAGCGGGGAAAATGACTCTTACGAGAGGGGAGATTGGACATCTCTTTGAGATGAAGTAAAAAATAAAATGGGTGGCCTTGATTGAATCTCGGCAGGGGCAGCATACGTAATTTATAACAATCTGTGAGTTGAGTCGCGGTGTGAAGAGGGGAAAATCAGAAGGAGGGTGAGAGAGAGAGAGAGAGAGAGAGAGAGAGAGAGAGAGAGAGAGAGAGAGAGAGAGAGGGAGGGTCGGGCGTAGATAAAGTGAGAGAGAGGAGGAAAGGAGGGGGGGGGGGAGGTCAGAGGGAAAGAGAGATAAGAGAGTCGGGCGCAGATTAGGAGAGAGAGAGAGAGAGAGAGAGAGAGAGAGAGAGAGAGAGAGAGAGAGAGAGAATGGGAAGCAAAAAGAAATAGAATGGTAGAGATGATAGCGTGAGAGAAAAATTAGAGAAAGGGGTAAAAACAGGAAGAGAGACGGGACCTAAGGAAAGAAAGAAAGAGAATTGGTAGATAAAAGTGGATAAGGAGAGAGAGAAAAGAGAAAGAGAGAGATATTGAGGGATCGCAAAATAATGTAGATGGTCACATCAAGAAAAACTCCAGAAGAGAGCAGGATTGTGAGAGAGAAAAAGAGAACAGAAACGGATTATTTATTTCCGCATGAGTGTTTCGATTATAATGCACTCTTTATGTCTTCCATCAAGACATGCGTACACCACGCCGAGATTCCCCGAGTTATAGAGAAAGCGGCAAAAAATTGTGAGACTTTTTCCCGCACATCCTGCCTGGATTATTCCTGAACCGAATGCTTTCTTTTCACAGTGCTGTAAATGTGACTAGCAGGATGTCAGAATGCATGAATTTTTAATCGCAAAACAAAAAAATAACTAAACGCTCCTACTTCTTTTATCTCTATCTATACTTCACTTTGTGTGTTTTTTTGTTTTTTTTCTTATATATTTTGTTTTTCTGTATGAAGCTCTGCATATTTTTTCGATTTGCTGGCTGTGAAACAGGTACGCTGTTTTAAACACTTCCACCTTTCTTCGGATGTAGATGCTTGGGCCCCATTCGATTATAATTAACGTTTTCCTGCGCATATAAGAGTCGCCTCTCCTATTCGAGTTCGTCTTAGTGGCTCCCCCTTTTGGGGCTTATATCCTATGTATTGAAAGCAAGAATGGAAAACTCTGGAGCTTTTACTTTAGAGCGGGGCGAAGCTTCGCGATCGATCTTTTGAAAACAATGATCGTGTGCTTCGAACGGCCTTGACCTGCTCGCGTTTCTCCGTCTGCCGTCACCATCTGAGAGCCCGACTCTTACAGAGAACCACACGACCGACCTAAGCCAGCATCACACACACACACACACACACACCCTACAAGTCCGGCACTCAGCTGAGTTCGATAATCATAATTTGAAAGGATTTCAAATGATGTCGGTGCCTCACAACTGCTTGTATATAAGCTCTCGTATGTCACGGCCTTGAGTTGTATATTATGTAAACCTGACGAAAAATTTTCGACTGGTTTGTTCATTGTTGGTAATATCTTGCCCGTGAAGGCAGAAAAAAGTCTTAATGCACCGATTTACTTGAAAGAAAATCGTTCTAAATAATAATATCATTGCATGTAAGGCGTGCGAGAAGTATTTGGTCTTTCCTATGCTGGTTAGGGCCTGGCCCTCGTTATAGATTTTTTAAGGCTTTTAATGATCAACTCGGTGCAGTTTGAGAAAAAACGACAAATGCCTATGATCTCAATATTTTTACTATTAGGTCCATTGAAACTTTCAGTACTCTTGTCACAATCGAAGAGCTTTGAGCTACTCTCTGGGTTATTATATTTTTAAAAAGTTTTTAAGAATTCCTCAAAACTAGAAACAAGCTTAATTTTGGCGCTGCAGTCTACCAAATCACCATTTCAGGCTTCTAAGTCAGTAAGTATACGTTTACACAAAAAGCCCATAAGCGAACACTTGATTTTTCGAGCAAGCATAGAGTTTGAACTTGAACGTGAAAATAACGGGATGTTATCTTCAGGTTGAAGAATTTGGAGGTTTTAAAGAGTGCTTTTTAATTTCTTTCTCATATCATTATTAATCAGGCTTTGCAAGTAGACATCATCCTTCTATTCCACACCAGACTATGTATTTGCATGCTTGAATTAATGTCAGAGTTGTCAGTTTCGTGTTTATGCAGTTTCAAGCATGGCCTGCGTTCTCCCTAGAACTCTTTTTTATAACATGAGAAGTCACCTTCGAAATGCTCTGTAATTTTTTTTTGAAACAAAACAACAAAAATCATAACTACCTGTTTTGGCCTTTCGCTATCGGAGCCTCCATTAATTTTTATTTGTCACACCCCGTTTACTTTTTACTTATGGACATCGGCTCAATATTTTCTTTCTTTTTTTTTTTCAACAAGGCTTAAGATTGTTCGGTCCATCAGCCTTGAGGCAAACGCTGCATAAGTTCTTTATAGATCTCGTCATTGCCCCAGCTCTTACACGCAGAATGAATTTCTTTGGCCAATACATGTAGTTTTTTTCCTTAGATAGTAAATTGCATTGTGGAAAAAATTCTGTTTCTCCTATTTTACATTATGTCTCCTCCAAAAGCGAGAATGGAATAAAATCTGTTCTCTCGTACAAATGTCGACCATTTTACCCAGCAACCAACAGCGTACCTCCCGGTTTACGGGTATCAAACAGAACCTTTAACTCTGGACATGTCTCGAATCGGCAGAAAAAGATGCCCAGACTTATAGCAATATAATTATATATATACAACAAGAGTGAAAAACAAGGTATCAATGACTCTAACCTGTTCTCTCGTACGACTATTTTGCCATTAGATGGACCTAAACAGTTGGAGTGGATTCGTTTATTTTATTTGATAAAGACCTGTGATTCAATATCAATCATCTGCGCTGCCCGTATGTGCCAATGATTTATTTTCGAATCCATCTCTTGTTAGTATTGCCTTGGTATTTGTTGTGTGTTTCCTTTTGGAAATTGTGTGGTAAAAGCGTGTTGAAACCGTTTTTCAATAAATCTTGAAACAAGCAAACAACAAAAAGAAAAGGATTTTGAATATTGCTTTCTGTCATCAGTGGGCTGATGTTATCGTCATCCTCTCAATTTTCATTATATGTGACATCACAAATGTTGATATTTATATGAGAAGCGGCGTAAAATGGGCTTGAAGCAGGTGGATACTTCGAGCAGGAAACATTGCTATTCTCATATAATCTCATATGACATTCAATTGATATAAGTAACTGCACCTATTTCCCAAAAAGTCTCGTTTATTTATTATTTTTTTTAATTATTATCGTCGTCTTTTGTTCATACCCACACACTAGGCCTTCGTAGCAATAGGATTCGGCTTGAAAACTGGAATGCTTATCATTTGCTTTAAAAGTCAAGGTTAACTTATAATAGGATGCAATAATTATTAGAAAAAATAAACGAAGATAGTACATACCGTGTATCTATTAAGAAATCATGATAAAGTTCTATCAGTTTTTTCTTATGAAGCTTATCAGTTTGTTTTTTTTCTTATGAAGCTTCCAATAAATGCTTCCAAAGCGTCTGAGCCTAGAATTTGTGAAGGACTTGTGCTCAGTAATGTCTATTTTAACTCATCGTTGAATTTTATCAGCAAGCACACACATGATTTATCTTGAACGCTCTGATAACTTAACACACATTATGAAATGAACTCCATCTCACCCAATTCCCCTTTTTCATCTTCACCTCAATTTTTGTCTATGTATTCAAACTGATAAATTTCTTTTTTTTTTTTTTTGTTTTGTTTTGTCTTTTTCGTTTGCGCTCGTTATTTAGTTTGAATTTTTTTTTTCGCTAATAAGTTGAAATAAAGTTGAAAAAATTTAATTATACTTATAAATGGACTTAAAATTAAAAGTTACAAGTCTTTATTTTTCTCTCGATTTTTCTACAGGTACAGTAAACAGAAGCATCGGCGCTCAAATAACACGCCTATTACGTGCCGATCAAAGTCTGAACACAACTTATCCCAGCTTCAGCTACATGAGCATGCAGAGGATAGAGATCTTCAGAAAGGCAATGATAACGACTTGAACAATAACAGCAGCAGAGTCACTCAGAGTACTCAGGACAAGAGGGACTGCATAACCACAACAGTTGCTTTGGTGGAGGGCACTCGAAATCTCAGTTTAGAGACTTCTTCACCTGTAGTTAAAAGTCGCAGTGCGTACACTAACCACCGTACTGTAAGTAAGGATAGTAATAACGCCTTGGGATCAACTGAAGAAATTCCTGTCTCTTTTCACATAAAACCAGCTGGAAAAGACAGCAGTTTTAAGGTTAAAAACGACGTGAAGACTAAACCTGAGCCTTGCCCTCGGGAACCAAAAGCGAAGCCTGTCCCTCCTCCTAGAAGGAGATCTCCAAGAGTTCTCACAAAACAAAGCCATGAAGGACAATCATCGCCAAGTTTAAACTCCAAATCGGGTTGTAAAATATCAACTCAGATCAACTCTGGGAACTCCACTCACAATGCTGCCTTAGAGAATAAGTCTTCTCTTTCAATAAAAACTTGTCCTGGAAATCAATCTCAAAGCACAAGTCACTCTTATTCAACCGATGTATTCACATCTACAGCAAGCATTAATTTCTGTGTCCCTGTCCAAACAACTAACAAAACTCCAGTTGCAAAGCCAAAGATTCCTCCGCGACCACGAAAACTGGATGCTACAACGCACAGAGCTGGCACACATAAAAAGGAGCTTGTCACATCCGATGATTGTGTCGAAATTGCTGAAGACATAACAGAAAAAAGGAAAAATTCGTTAGTCGAAATATTAACTAAGCGTTTCACTTCCCTCAGTGCCTCTAAGCCATCGGACGAAACTGACTGTGGAAAAAACATCCAAGAAGGTTACAGTGACAAACCACAACATCTGTTCAAAGCCACGCCTGTTTTCATAGGTGAATCTGAAAACTCACAACGTGTCAATACTTTAAAAGCGAGTCCAATACCTGATTCTTCCCTGACAACCATCAGCGTCCCTCCCAGAATATGGGAGTCAAATAGAGCCTTTAACTGTCATGAAAATGTCTCTCGAACTGGCAGAAAACGATGTCCAGACAATGAACATTCTAATGATAGCTACAGTAAACGAGAGAAACGAAGTAACGACAGCTGCAAAGTTCGAAAACCCAATTTGGCACTGGGCGTAAAAAAGACTGAGAAATTTACTCAAAGAGACCAATCTGTTGCGGTAATTTATTCACATCACTCGGCCACCAAATCGGAAATGTCCATAGAAAGCGCAGAGCAAGCTGTAAGCGAATCAGAGATCAGTGCCATACCTCTGGCGACCATGGAGTCGGAGAAAGATCAGTGTTGTGGAGGGGATGAGGTGGCAGAGGGTCAGGAAATAATAAGGAGGAATTCCTCACGCAGTGGACGGCTAGATCCAGGTGATGCCTCTCAGTCTTCAGGTGGAAGTGGCCAGCGTCACAGCAGCGGGGGGTACTCCTCTTCTGTGCCTCGCTCGCATTCTGATATCAGCTTCCGCCTGGGAAGTGGCAGTGGTATGGGTGGAGCGTCAGGTGAAGGGCAAGGTGGACAACATTCTAGGGACAGCTCCATTGTGTCCAGCCATAGCCGCCTGTCTCGAGCCAGTGTTGGAGCGGATTTGGAAAATTTCTTCAATCAGATGGGCCTTGAAATGGGAGTGCTAGAGCCCATGGCACGGCTTCGGGAGCTGCAGAATTCTGGTAGCACAGGCGGAGATCGCATCCCTGCAGGAGATGCCAGTACATTCGGCAGTATGAGCTCCCTGGACTCACAAGATGCTGCTAGTATTTGTAGTACCTACTCTCGCAGTGAGCACGACTGTGTGGGAACTGGTGGCCTAAGCCTAGGTGCCAGTGGTGGAGCTGAGGGGACATCTGTAGCCACAGGTCACCACCAACAGCAGACATCTATTGTTGAACGCAATGCGCGCATCATCAAATGGCTATGTAATGTCAGGAAAGCCATCAAAGGCGGACAGAGTAAGGCAGACGGTGGTGGCAGCAGCAGCGGTACTGCAACAGGAAAGGCTTGACTAGTGGGTATGACCAAGTAAACAGCATTAATATGAGCAAGAATCATTGGTTTAAAAAAATGTGAGATCTCGGTTAGAGGATGCTAACCAGTGATCCTATCTCTTTTTGCAACAATGAGTCAGATTTTGTTCACTATATATTGAGGTGATTGCCTCAACAATATAATGATCAAAGTACAGTGAGATAGTTCTAGATCACTGCTATTAAATCCTTTGAGTTACTGCATGACAAAGAGATAGTGCGATTTGAACTGACAGTCCTTTGAGCTGATAGTGTTTGATGAAATGGTTGTTTTACGTTTTTTTCTTAACTGATCTTATTAGACAGGAAGATTGATGATCTCTCTTTGTTTTAAAAATCGTGTTAGCATTGATCAAGAGGAAAAACACATCAAATATCTTCTCATTTGATGGTTGTATTATTTCAACCTTAACTGACTCTCTGAGAATTTTATTCCAACTCCAAGGTAAAAATTTATAAGTTCCAGATACATGAAGTGTTTTATTCAATTTTTATAGTTATTAACTTATTTATTTTACTGATACACATGTCCATTGCTTTAACAATGCCAATATTTCATATTAGTAAAGTGAATGGTTGCACCATGCAATCCACAAGTTTTATTCGGGAGCACTTGCAAACCCTCTATGACATGCTTGAAGTCAAATTTACATTTTTGCCTGCATGACAGGTTAAATTTGCTATTCAAAGCTGTATTGGAGTTTTTAAGGAGAGTAACCCTGAAGTATCCTTTTTTTTTTAGTGAAAAAGTGTCAAGCTAAAAACTTTAATGCTTCTAGAGAAGGAATATTCTCTCTCTCTCTCTCTCTCTCTCTCTCTCTCTCTCTCTCTCTCTCTCTCTCACTTCCTTCCCCTCCTACCACCTTTTTCTCCCTTTCTTTCTTTCTTGTAGAACAGCAGCAGAACACAAAATGAGAATGTTTGCCTTCACACATGATTTTATCCTTCAATAACTCTTTGCCTTGCTACAATACTAGTTAGATTGCTCGTAATTTTAAAATTGTATTGTAACGGAAAAAAAAGCAAGTTCATACCAAGATGCAATCACATGTGTACTTTATGTTTCAACAATGTGAATTTGAGCCATTGTATGGTGGTGTTGGTTTTTGTTATGCCTTTCTGGATATGTTTCCATATGATGACTTTTTTTCTAAGATACAATTATCTGCATTGAATTTTTTGGTAATTTTGACACACTTTAAAGTCACATGTATGCAAATTCCCCAATGTGCTTTTAATGTTATAACTGGTACAACTACAGCTATTTGTCATTTTTGCTCTGCCTGTTTTTACCTTGTTTGTTCATTTTTGTGTGTGTGTGTGTGTTATGTGTGCATATTCTTTGTACCTCTTTTTTATTTTTTTTTTATTTTTCCTCTCTGCCTCCTGGTTGTAAAGACATGCTCTTTACTCTTCCTAACATCTTAACAGTATTTTAAGTGGATAGTCAGTACACTGCAGAGATAAATTTGCAAACACTGCTTCCATGTAGAGCTTTGGTGACAGTTGAAAAATGGTTGGGAGGGATCAGTCAGTTAAAAATAAAAAGTGAGAGAGAAAGGGATTCAGACATTGTAGAGGTAGAAATTTATTTTTATTCTTTTAATTTTCCTATTTGTACTCCTCCTGTTTTTGTATCATATAAACAATTTGCATTGATTATGTTGCAACAGTGCTTTCTAACTTTCACTTGCCTGAGTGCATTATTCTTGTTACTAAGAGCAGCTTTTTAACCAGAGAGAAGTTTACTACACAAATGATTTTTGTTTCATTGCCGATTTTGTAAAGATTTGTAATAATATATTGTTAGTTGTTCATATTGATAGTGTGAAAATTTTTCTTTGAGGTTATGGTAGTTATTTACAATTTTAGTAGTTTTTTAATGTTTGCTTTGCCTCCTGTATAATGACTGAAAATGTGTTCACATTTCATGATTATGACTATTGCACACCAAGAAAGTGAAATAATATAATTGTATACAAAATATGTTTCAGGAACTATTTGCATGACAAGCCCCATTGCTATGGTTAGTATTAAACCCAATTTCTCTACACAGTTTTCATTAGGTGCAAACAGCAGGTATTTAGATTTAGCCACAATTGCAGGCTCAACCATATTTATTTTTTTTTGAAAAGCAATAGATCATTAAATGCAAAAAAAATATTACATGGCCTTTGACGCTACCATTAGTGTCATCAAACAAAGGAATAGGGGGGGGGGGAGTTTTTGCACCATTTTTGTATGTAGGCATATGAGTTGACTAAAACTTGCTTTGAACTTTTTATACAAGGAGCATTGTAAATTATGCTGTATCAAGATTACTTTCAGGTATTTATTAGAGTTACCTAATACTATTGATAGTCTTTATATTATCATCAGCAGGTCCAAACAAAGGGAATTTTCTTTCAATAGAGAACATGCTTATATCTATTTGATGACACTTTTCTTTTAGGACCTAAAACAAATGTCAACTTAAGAATGTGCAGACCTTACAAACTTTCTTCCTGAATCATGTTATGTTCATTAGACAGAGCAATCTTGAACTCCAACAAAATTTTGGTCTCATAACTAAATAAAGACTAAATTGACAAATTGTTTATTGTATTTGCTTATTTTCAGGTTACTCATTATAAAAAAATATTCAGAATTCATTTGTTCCACACGTTTGAAGTCAATCCAATTATTTATAGAACCTTTTTTTTTCTTTAGTCTTGATTGGTAAGAATGGGAAATCTAACTTAAAATATTATTCATAAGTTTTTTGGGATTTTTTTAATACTAGAAATTGAGCAGAACAATAAATTTTCTTTCTTTCTTTTTTTTTTTTTTTACAGTAAATGAAGATAAATGTAAATCATCTATTTTTTTTACTCTTGAAAGTCAAAAAGGGACTTCTCAGATTTACCGTCTCATATTTTAAAAGTGCCATATATATAGGCCTATCCAAAAAGAAAGTAAGTAAAAATGCAAAATACCCAAACAAGTTTAAATGACCCTCTAGAGAATGAAAATCATGAACAATAACATTTAAACTTCAGTCTGCAACTTAGATATAAGCTCATAGTTTCTTTTTTGAAACGGACCTCTAGGAGTTCTACAATTTTGATTAACTGAAAATATGAGAAAAAATAAGTGTTTAAAGATTATTAACAAAACACTTACCATTTTAGGCCAAAGACAAAATAAGGAATCGAATAAACACAAACTGTTTTCTATAATAGATACCACATGTTTCTCTTTGCTTTTTCTTTTAGGGCCAAGAAGATTACTTTTTGTCAGCAATCCTCCTTGCTAAAAAAATGCTTAGATCCGTCAGGTTCTTGGTAGTTTGGAAATTTTAAAGAAAGAAACAAAACAGAACAAAAAATTAAACACTATCAATTGAAAATTAATTGCATTGAAACACTCACAATAAGAGGAGAATAAAGTTCTGGCTGTGTGAGAGGTAGAGACCCATTTGTCACTTGTTGAATTACCAGGGTTTTTTCATTCTTCAATATTTTTGTTTCAACAATAATAAACCTGGCATTCTACACACATAACAGGTGGAAAATGTCTGCCATTTGAAAATGAAATGTGGTTTCATCCTTCTTTTGGCAAAATAAGCGATACTTCTCTTTCTTGCATGGAGGCAGATATATGGTAATGTCCTATGGATTTGTTATTCTTGAAAAGGTACAAAGCAATAGATGAGACTTCTTTGTTGATTCTATAAAGATTTTTTAAAGCTTCAATATTAGTTTTTAGCACTAAAAAAGGTTCATTTGCAAAATGTGCATTGTAATTTATGGTGCTTTCTATACTTTTCCATCAATACCTTTAGCCATGCTAATATCATTTTAAATGCTGTGAGCATTATACCAGCTTATTTGTTTTCTTCCTCACATCAATTAAATTGTATTCGGCTTAAGATTTCTCAGAAAGTTGATTTGCTTGCTTTGAAATTTTAAAAAAGGAATGAAAGCATAATTTTTACATGATATATGAAATAATGTCTTGTTTCTCTATCAGAAAACAAATACATGTATTTCAGTTGATGAACTTCAATTCTCACAAAATTTTCTTTGTTTGATAAAAGTCACAATGCAATTAATGATGCTTTAGGTGTCAAACTTCTCAAAAGAATAAAGATTATTTTAAGGTAGATTCATTCAGTTTTACTAGTGTTCCTTTGGGTAAGTAAGCTCTTCCCAAAGCAAGTTTCCCCATGATTTAATGAAAGGATTTTAACATACATGAAGATGTATAAGAACAGAAACTGGTACAAAACACTTTTTATATTTCACTATTTAAAGTTTATTTCCTGCCATACTATATAATGAGTAGATTTTTATATTATTTTTTGTGTGTGTGTGTCAAGTTTAATGTCTTCCTTTTAACTATGTCTTGACTTATGATGGTATCCGTCAAGGAAAAGTCACATTACCAGACCAGTTGAGAAATGTTGATGGTCAATCAAGTCCTGTACGTAACAGTCCAAAGCTTTGGTAAATGCCTGTTTTTGTTATTTTGCAACAATGCTGCAGATTTGAAGAATATTGGTGTCATATGACTATGATAGTATCTTACTACTTTTTACAGTCTTACAGTCTTATTGGGCATTACTTGTTAGGACCCACCACAGCAACCACACCTTTGGTTGGGACCAATTTCTTTTCTTAAGGCACCAATCATTATTTCTTCTTTTTATTACATAGTCCCAAGTGTAAATCAAGTGTATCAAATTTTATTTTCATATTTAACTTATAAGGAATGTTAAAAAAAAAAAAAGGGATTTCAAGCATATTTATCAATCTCCCAAAGTTGTAGTAACTGTGATATATTTTATAAACATTGATAACTTTCTTTACTTTTCCAAATATATAGGCTGCATGTATATTTTTTTGAGCGTAGTCCATTGTCCTTTACAATAGGAATTATCAAATTGCAAGACAATATCTATCTCATGGACCAAATAACTTTCTTTTGATGTATATCTTAAAGATAACTTCTAAAAGTATTTTTTTTTTTTTTCAATACTGTCTTTTATATTATTTTTGAAACTTTTACAATAGGTGAAATTCAATTAAAACTCTTTTCTATTCTTAAATCCGTTATGTAAATTATAATGCCTACAGCTTTTTCTACTATTCTACCCTTACCATCTGAATGAAATTCAGAGGCCATTTTGTAAATCAGGCTTACCTTTTTGAAAAGACTGATTTTGTAAATTGCAGAGTGTATGGTTCTTTGCAACTGTAACTGACATACTTTGATTTTTCATATGTATTTAATGACTTTGTGCTTTACTTTTCCTGTGATACAATTATGACTATAGGAGTACACTCTCTTGAAAAAATGAAGCTTATGATTATACTGAGGAGGTATCGAGACTGGCAAGATTTTTTTTTTTTGGTGAATGAAATTTAAATTGATTTTATTTATACAAGAAGGTATACTTAAGGGTATTATGAGATTTAAAAGTTTAAATGTAATTTTGAAAGAACAATATAAAAATGTGAGTAGTAAATAACTCAATTAAGGCATATGAGTGAGGATTACATTTTGAGGTCTCAATAGCGTCCTTTATTATTCATTGAGGGTATGATGTAATGATGTATGCAAAATTTACAAAATTGGGTGCTTACATCATGGAATATCATTTTGCACAGTGCCCATTGCAATGACCAAGGAAGTAGTCTTTCATAGAATCAAATATGGTAAACCAGATGGTGTCAAATAGGGCAAACAAACTGAAAATGTCAGTATTTCGAAGATGTGGATAGTGATTCTTTTCTTTTTCATAGGACTCAAATTGGGATGGATGATTTTGAACATCATTTTATCTATTTCCAAATCTGGCCTTACTTGCAAATTTTTTTCTCACTTTATTTCAGTAATAAATATTGTGGCCTCTCTTGGTTGAAACTCTAAAAAAAATAGGCTATACTTATACCAAAACACCTTTGCTGTAATTTTGCATGTTAACATATTTGCCTTGCACTTTTCCGTTTCAGAGACATAATTTGTCATCCTTTCATTTTACTCTTTTAAAAGCACTGCTTGTAGGCCTTTAAACAAAACATCATTTAATCTGTATAATTAATGTGTCAGTAATTACTAGCTTGCATCACTTTTTGACTTTCCATGTTTGTATTTAGTGAATAACAAACCTTTTATGTGAAGAAATATATATGACTACATTTTCATTAGACAGTGAAATATAGAGCTGAATCATCATACATTTTTTAATTACATCACCAAATGAATAATGCAGTTTTTTCCCATAACATTAAACAGGAATCCTGATTTTTTTTAACAAAAATTTTTATATGGATCTAATAATCCTAGGACAAAAGCTTTATATTCTTGGCGCAGTTAACTTCAACTCTGGATGACCAATTTTCCATCACCTTCCAAAATGATGCTGATAGGGTGTAAGATTCACTTTTGCTATGTGCAATCTTTAATGATGCATATAGAAAAATGAACAAACACATTTTAGTATCATTTAACAGTGGTACATCACCTTGAAGTGCAACAAACATGTATTTGTCTTTTGATACATGCGACCTTATTTGAGTACAGTGGATTTAAATAAAGCTGAGTTTCAAAAAAGAATGTATCTTTTTTTTTTCTTCTCTAAGTTATTCTTTATTTCAAAACTAATGATTAGGACCATCATGGCATGGTTTGAATGTATTTGACAGGTAACCTAAATCTGAGAAATGAATTATAAAAAAAAAAGGTTGGTTTTTTTTTTATTTAAAATCAAATAATCCAATACCCAAAATACTGCTTAAATGTCCTGAATTGTAGTAATTTCTCAGTCATCTCTTTAAGTTTAATTTTTGATTATTGAAATGGATCTAGGCTGCAAAATCTCTCCCTATGACACTAGTGCATTAATGTGTAACTAGTTTTCTCTATCAAAAGGCTTCTGAATGAGATCTGAGTGCCTCACAACCAACAAATACAAAAGCAAATAAAGTGAAGGTCAGCACACAGTATATATTTCTCTAATCCTTACATCTGGGAATATTTAAATTTATTTCAAACTTAAAGTTGAACATTTTTGGTGACTTTAAAAAATAACAAATGCAATCATCAACTGAAACAGCTGGAAGGTAAATGATGTACACAATTTTTTCAAACAATTGAACTAAGAACAGCTAAGGTAGACATTCAACAGCAAAAATTTTATCAGAGAACAAATCTAGTTATGTTCACAACTGCAAGCTATAATTTTGCAGCATTGCTTATTTGATGTCATAAACACTGAAACATTTTAGGGTTTGAGTTAATATGAAAAAGTATTTAAAAAAAGGTTTGTTCTATGTATACTAGTCTCTTTTTTATTTTCACAAAATACTTTCTTATCACAAATTGAGAATTGCTTTTTTTCGCATTTTAATAAAAAAAAATGATTCATGAAAATTTAAAGAATTCCGAAGAATACAAGAAAAAAAATGCTGTACAATATTAGAAAACATAACTCTGACTCCAAATGATTTCAGCTTTTAGTATCCCCAAGGCTACCACAAACAGTGATCTCAAGACTTGACTGAACAGATTGAGAGATTAAGTTCTTAAAAGAGATTTCATCAAAGACACCCTATCCAGCTGCTAGCAGATATATTCCATCTCAACTTTAAAATGTTTCTGACAAATGCCTGGATCTGGACAAAATATACCTAAAAGGCACTCATGTTTGAACTTGCATATGAATGATCAATTAAGTAATTCAAACAGGTAAAGATAAAACTAAATTCAACATATATACATATTTATCACAGATTGCAGATGATCAATAGAAGGCCATGCACATTTTTATAACACTGAGCCTCATTCATGAATATACATGAGATAAATATTTTCATGTATTCCAAAACAAAGAAAATAAGACAAACAGTTAAGTCCATAACAAAATGAAGATGGTTATAACTGGGAAAGCTAAGCACCCTTCGTTGTGAAGCACAATTCTGCAACTAGTAAAAAAAAAAATTCAACTAGCATGTAGACACAATGCAAATCACAGGCTTAGAAGCCTAATTATAAGAAACAGTTTTCATCATACAATGATAAGTTGCTGAATATATCAACCTCGGATATTTCTGAGACAGAGAGAATCAAGAGCAAGTAGGTAGCAAATTAGTAACTTATAACCAAATATAATGACAAACGTGAGTTTCAAGCATAATAACTTAATTCAGTTCTGACTGTCTCCTACATAAAAAGTGACGTAACAATTGGATTCACCTTAATATGTGTACAGTGTATTGCATTATCCAAATAGGGCTTCCAAAATCTTTTGAATTAATTTTTTAAACCATCACTTATGAATCTTCAAATTTTATTTTGTTTTGATGATCTAAAAACCATCAAAAACTTCAGAATTACAAAATTTTAATAAGTAAATGTAGGTAGATAATGTGTGACACCCCAATGCAGCCTTGGCGGTGGTAAAAGAGTCAGAGAGAGACAAATCAGAAATGAGTTAAGCTACAACAAAAACTCAGCAAATGTAACTTAATCTTTTTGTTATTAATTTCAATCGTAATCAGTTTTAACTACTAAAGACTATCAAGACATGTTGGTTGTTAAATATTGATTAAATTAGCTATTTATGCCACTTTTCAGTGATATCAAAAGGAATGCTAAAGACAAATCAAAAGCATAATTATTTCTCAAGCAATAAAGAGATAAAATATAAACTCAAACGCTATGTACAATATTTATCACAGATATGCTTGTTGCCACCTGATCACTTCATTTAAAAGCATAACAGTCAGCGTTCAATTAATGATAAGAAATACTTTGAGCTGAATCACAAAAAATTCATTTCTTATGCTTTTTGGCTCAAAGCATTACAAACACCAATTTAGAAAAAGAATGCATTAACTCTATGAACAAATCAACGAAAATTTTAAGGAATGCTATGTACAGTTTATCACAGATGTGCTCTTTCCCACTTTTGGAACATTGGGTGATGTTCTCAAACTTAACTTGAAACAATCTTTTTTAAGAGAGTTGGCATCTTCTAAATTCAAACAAAAAGGAAACTTCAACAAATTGAACCTAATCAGTCATAATCTGACTAACTTCACATTTCAAGCTTCAAAAGTAAAAAGATCTTTTGTCTCCATACACATTGATTAGATGACAAGCCACTTAAACACATGAAGAAAAAATATTTTTAAATGACCAAGTCAACTGAACACAAGTTTAATGCATTTTCTAACACCAATACATGATTATAATGTAACA
Organism: Elysia crispata; assembly: GCA_033675545.1. Classification (NCBI taxonomy): domain Eukaryota; kingdom Metazoa; phylum Mollusca; class Gastropoda; family Plakobranchidae; genus Elysia; species Elysia crispata. Next base: position 649,528 of record JAWDGP010007897.1, read on the forward strand.
TATAAAGCTACTGTAGAATCAAGTAACAATATAAACACATTGAATTTAATAAAAAAAAAAAACAACAAAAAAAAACCCCTTTTTATTTCCCTCAATACAAAATAGAAAATAATCCATTTTGCTTAAATGGAAATCAAGTACTTTGACAGGTGTAAAGAAATTGATCTTATTTGTCATGCAAAGACTTAACTTTCTGCTTTCGTGATAATCCTACACGGAGAGGTCTCTGAGTTTGGTGCAGAGGCTGAAGGCGATCAAGCGCTAATGTTGGATGATTTTCTGAATGTGAAAAGAAAAAAAAAGGAAAAAATGGCTTTCTGATATTGTTCATAAATTTAAAAAAATGGACTATACATTGACTCGTAGTTAAAATCTTTCCTCTTTTTAAGGTCTTGAACTTCTGATGATGAAGAAAAAGTGAATGACAAATTGAAGCAGTTTTGATGTTGATTAAATACAGCAAAAATCTTTAACTAAGGTTTATAATAATCAAATGTTATGTAAAGAAATTTGTAAGAAATTTGTGAACCTCTACTATGTTTTATTTCAAAATTAATATGATTATAACAGAAAAATAAAGATACAGAGAGTGTAATTAATGCCTAAGAAGAGGCTAAAAAATCTAAAATTTGATGTCAATGCCATTTATGAAAAGAATCATATAATATATATATATATATATGATTGCTTCACTCAACTTGATTAGTTTTAATTTTGAAGAAAATTGGATTAGACCCTGTAAACCTCCACACTGACATGAACAAACATTTGTTTTGATGGATAGACATCAAAAGTTTTTTTTTTTTTTTTAAACCAGCAAATTGCATAGACTCTTAAACATGCTGTAAGAGTTAGGGTAGACCACTTTTCAAGGACCTACTGAAGCAAGATCCCTCGTGGTTTCTTGATGTTTATGTTAATGATCTAACACTCATATTTTGATATCATTTTTGAAACTTCTGTCTTGCTCTACAAGTGTGCCAAAGGGGCATCGATAAGAGAAGATGACGACAGACTGGACTCAATTCATAGAGATTAACCAAGAAGATTTCTTGGAATCTTCTATCAAACATAGGCTTCTAATACCTCATTGTATAAAAAGTGTATATAGATTCCAATCTCTTTCCAGATAATGGGGGTCAAACTAAAGATTCTGTGGGCACATTTTGATACTAAATTCAGCCTTCTATGCACATGAAGCCATGCATATTTTTTGACGAAAAATGTTATAAACGTATGAGGCATTCACTTAAAACCTTTCGTGTACCTTGAAACAATGAGTTGAAAAGACTTCAAAGGAAAGAAACTAAATTAATATAAAAAGAAGACCTGGAGAATTTACATGATATTGCAGAGAACTGCAGACTGCTTAAGTGCTTTCATTGCTGAAGTAAAAATAATATTAAAAGTTTAAAGAACTGCTGATTACATTAAATTACAGCCCTAAGTTGGTCAAAGTCAGTCATTAAAATTTCTGCGAGTAAGATGCCTTCTTGAGGTACTGTAAAACCATAGGCAAGCACATCAAAAGTAAAAAAAAAAACATGTAATGCACATTAACTTCAGAAATTATTTCTTTATTATAAATGGTAAAACAGACTCAGAAAACATATGTAACAGAAAAGGATTAGGAGTCTTGTTGCAGAAACTACTGATATAATAATCTCAAGTACACATCTGGACATCTGATGAAAGATTAATGTTACTTAAAAATTACACTAGGGCCCTTTTTCTGATTGCATATTTTAGTCAGAAAAACTTTTGGTTAAATGTGCATACAAGAGCTCTGAGATTTTTTAACCCCTTTGTGACTTACATAACATACGGCATACTGATATTTTTCTAAAAAAATGTCACGATGTTGTATAGGTCTTATCATGTACATATGTATGTCATGTTAAGGAGCTTGAAATGCCATGTAAAATGTATTACATACATCAAAATTATCGAATGTGATTTTATTCTATATGAGATACTGACCAATCAAATCATTACAAACACAGGTTATGTGAAATGGCATGTTTTAATGACACTTTTGTCTTCACACTTGAGTCGGTCAAATTTCATTAATTTTTTTTTACACTCATTAAAGTAAGAGAACATGTTTTTTAAATATATTTATATAATCATATAATTATATAATTATAATTTGCTTTGAAGCATCATCCACTTTGAAAAGTCTAAACTGCTGAGAACAGTCTTTTAAATGTTACATGTATTTGGTTCGTCATAACAACTTTGGCAAAAAAATTTCATAAATTAATTACAATAAAATTATAATGAACTTTCAAGAGCATTTCTAGCCAAAATCCATAACTTTTCTGAAATTTTTTTGTACCGTATGGGACACTGATCTTGGCAGATTGAAATTCAGTAAACTTAATTAGTGTGCATTGAGTGGTTTTAGAGGAGATAGCAGAGAAAGGAATCGAAGTCGCCTTTTATAATATTGATTTTTAGGTGCTAAAATAGCTTTTCAATGCTATTTTATACCTAGAAACAGCATTGCTAAGATTTCATCAACTGAAAAAAAGGAACGAAAGGGGTATGTGCAAATCTGTGATAGTTTGCTTTCTGCTACAACAGATGAAGCTACAGTATCAAAGCTCAGCTCAGCTCATCTAATCAGAAGATGGATAACTTATCTGCCACTGATTTGAAAAGAGCCAAACAACAACTTTGCATCAATATCGTGAGGTAGGAGGGGCAAGTTTCTTTTTGAAACCTGAATAACTTGCACATATGTCCCACTAGAATTCTTGTTAAATGCTCAAACCCATGCTTTAGCATAGGTGACAATAAACATTGTAATAAGTCATGACAAATGAGGGAAGAGATGTGGCAATAGATGAGCCTAAGAGTTTTCTCAATGAGAGTGTGAGTAAAGGTAATGATAGTGTGTGAGGTGTAAATCAAGTGGCCAGGTTGTGGCTTATTCAGATATGTGTGTGTGTGTGTGTTTTTACTTTTCAAACGTGATCTTTTTTTTAAATGCATGGTTATTTATTGAACTGATTTAAGTGGTGATAAGCCCTTTAAATTTTTCTTTTTTAGGACCACCTGGGCTCAATGTTATTAATAAAGGATAAAAAAAAAATTTAATCCAAGAAACTTGAGACAAAAAGAAGCAAAAAACTTATTTATAAATATAATGTAAACCACAAAATCGCCCTCATTTTTTTTTATGAAATGCAGCCCACAAAAGACCACAGTTAATAAATATCGAAGAAAACAAATGCCCAGGCTGTCATTATTTTCTTACTTCAAATGTGATGAAAAAAGGTACCCCACAAAAAGGAGAAAAGAATAAAATCCCAGTAAAAGCAAAAGAGAAGAACAAAAACTTAACAGTTATAACACTGAAAGAATATGACTTTGAATATCTTTTTTCAGTCGCGGATGTAATTCTTACCAAAAACTATACTTAAACTAAAATTCTCTTAACACACAATGAGATTTAGGCATGCTTATAAGCTCTCATAAGCCCAGTGCATTGAGAAAGTGTCTTCTGTAATTTTTTTTTAAAACAAGTCTCTTAGCATTGTGAGGGAGAAGTGGAATTATGACTAGTCCTTTCTATTATCATCACAAGAAAAATAATTTAACATCTCTTCATATCCATTACTTCAACAAGACAATGTGAGTACACATCCTGAGAAAAAATAAGCACTATCCAAGTATGATCTGAATACACAAAGAAAGATTACAATAGTAGTAAGTAAGGTAAAAGGTAAGCATATTAACTACCTTCGGAACATAAATCAAGATTGACTAATAGAGATTTATAAATGAGAGAATACATGCATAACCCGAAATCTGCAGTTGGAAGCAGAACTTTGATAGTAAGTTGCTCTGAGGGAGAAATTAAGAACTCAATTTATTGGACATGGAATGTGCAGAAAGGGTACTCTAGCCTTTGCAACAACTTTAATCAAAGACTCTTAAACCAAAGTATGAGGCTTTTCAATGTGATAGAAAATGTCAAGATGTAACTGATATTAAGCATTAAACTTTACCCAAATTTGTTTCATTCGAGGATTTGAGAAGACTTGCTTCATACACATCATTCCAGTGGAATACTCTTTTTCTCTCAGTCTCTAAATGACTTTCCTTTTCTGAAAAAAAAATTAAGTAATTTTTTTCAAGCCATAGGTACAAAGGCAATCAGAAAATAATTTTTGTATAGATATTGAGACCATTGGAAATAAGAAAAGTAAATCTAGAGTCAACTGAAAGTTGTTATACTAACAAACAATCTCAAATTTTCTTTTTCGCTAAAAGCTTAGTATATAATTGTATACCCTTGAGGTAAAAAAAAGTTTATAAATGTTAGTTTGATATAACTGTTTTGATCATATATCTTTTTCAAAACTATTCATCTTTTATTTGTTTTTTTTGGACAGTCTAACTCTAAGTGACATGTTTTTTTACTTTTTATTTCTTTTATTAAATATTTTTCACCTAATAAATGGAGAATCTACATCACTGAACATTGATTTTGTTAGATTAAAGCTACACTGAACATGGTTTGTCTTAGATTAATTACATTGATGCTTTTATTTTCAATATTTAAAGATGTTACCTAGCAATGTAGGACATATTTTACTTTGTTATGCCACAAAGGTCTTCATGTAGTAATAAAAATATTGCTTATATGCTGTAAATTGTAATGTTTATTTACGAAAATCACTTGAGCTCACATAACAATATATGTCAAAACTTAGACATACCTCCCAGGGCATCTCCATAGAGGGATACTTCTTTCCATTCATCATCTGCATATAAATGTTTTTCTGGTACTATGTGATCTAGCCCTTGAATTGTTTGCTTTCCATTATTGAAAAGTGTGGTACCCTCATCTTTTTCTATGGTTTTATTTAATGGAGAAATTGTACTGTTGGTTGCTCCTTTACCTTCAATGCCAAACACCTGAATTTCATTCTTAACTGAAAGCATGTTTTCGTTGTAAACAATTTTGTAGTTTGGATCATCATTCTTAACTGGAAGCATGTTTTGGTTGCAAACAGTTTTGTAGTTTGGATCATTTTCAAAAGACGTAAAAGATTCTTCTTCTGTCTTCAAGTTATCCTGATTTTGACATTTTTTTCTTGAGAGTGAAATATTTGGTGAGTTTTTTACAATCTGTATTTGAGATAATAAGTGGTTCGGTATGAAGTTTTTATCTTGTGTCTCAATTGCATGCTGATCAAAATGGCCTCTTTTCATAAGATTCTGCAACTGTTTGATATTTGGACAATTCAGACTGTTATTTGCATCAATCTTTTGATCTGTAGAAGAGTATTTCAGGGCTGGTGATGGTAAATTATGCATCGTTTTTTCAGCAATATTTTTAATTTGAGATTGATGCATCAGTGAAGTAAAGCAAGTTTCTCTACTGTGGACATAGATTTCAACATCCACAGAACACAATTCCTGTAGGGACTTTTTTGATTGCATGCAACTATATTGAGATTGCTGTGATTCTTCCCTGTCCGTTTGTTTATCTCTGATGCCACTTGAGATTGGAACTTCCTGAAAAGCATGTTCATCTGGTTTAGAGGTAAAATTATTTTTTAGCAACAAAGGTGCGGATATTGAAACTGGTAAATTATCAGGTATGATGTCTTTGCACTGGTCATGGTTGAACTGAACAGGTTGATAATCATTTTCACGTGAAAATTGAGCATCTTGCACATTTTCTATCATTGCAACTTCTGCAAATTGATCTGATAAGATGAGCTTGGCTTCATTGGTTTCATAAGAAAAATCAAATGGTACTTCCTGCAAATTAGAAAATTTTTCACATTTATTTTCTGAACCAAGCGTGCCATGCACTTCAGAACTGGTTTTCCTAAATGTAATATTTGATACTGCTTTCTGAGCTGTTTCTTGTGGATTTTGTAGCACAATTACATGTTGACATCCTTCCTCTGCCATTTTATTTTTAGGAATGTTACTTGTAGATAATTCTTTATAATTTTGATAGTTTTGTGGCATTTCCTGCTCTTTTGCTTCATTTATTGATATATTGCAGTTCTGAGATCTCATTGTATTAGCTTCCACTTTTGGAACTGTCATAGTCTCCATCACCGTCTTTATATTTGACTGGTCCAACCCATCGTGAAAAAAGTTTCCTTTCTTTGAATTGAATTCTTTCATCTGTTCATCCACAGTTATAGGATTTGTTTGCTCATCTTTGATGGACACTTCTACACCTCTATCCAAATCATTTCTAACAGTTTCCTGTTCATTTAGGTTGTTTAAAGGCTTGAATTGCCACTGGCAAAATTGAAGTTGTACATTCTGTTTTTTATTAGATGTAGTCTCTAGTTCTTTAGGAACATTAATTGGCTCAATATGATCTTCAAAGGATAAAAATTGAGGCTGATGCTCACTGAATGTTGGTTCTGGTAGTTTTTGAGTTACTTGCAGGTCTTCTTGCTTCTCTACATTTTGAACATTTAAACTGAAAGATTTCTCTTGCACCTGCTTATCTGATAATTCTTGACCTTTTGAAGAGTTAAAGTGAGCCTTTAAAGTTGGTTGCTCTGTATTTAAACCTTCAGATTTTTCTTCCAATTCCAAATATTCCTGATCACTTGGGTAGTCTGGCTGCATCTGTGAAGTTGGTGGCTCTACATCATATTTCTGCTGCATGTTGATCTCTAACAATGTTAAATCTTTTTCAGTCTTTTGTGGTTTTGAGACCTGCAGTGTAATGGAAGAGCCTTCATGTGTCTTTGAAATTTTACTGCTATCAACAGAAGCTAATTCAAGTTGCTCCTCCAGAACTGGTGATTTTAGCAGTTTTTGATAGTTTGATTGTGTTGGCTCTATTTCTGTTGATGTGTTCGTTTTTTCATGTAAATTGAATAACTTTTTTTCCTTCTGAAAGTTCAAAACCTTTGGTGTTTCAAGTTGATTTTGAATTTCAGTGATTTCTGAGCTTGTTAATAATTTTGCTCTTTCACAAATTGTTGGCAATTCAAGATGGGCCTGGCAATTCAAAAGCTCTGGTTGCCCTTGAACTCCAATAAGTTCAAGTTCTAATGGGAATATTTTCTGTTTGTTGTGAAAATTTTGCAGTTTGTATGGTGAATTGTATGTTTTTTTCATCTTGAATAATTCCTCTGGAGTATCAAAGATATTTGCCCCTGCTTCTGACATTAATTTCAATTCATCTGCCTGGTTTTTTATGTGTGATTCATTATTTGTATCTATTTCTTCTTCTGCATCATGTGGAGATGGTGTTGCAGCTGAAGATTTTTCCTCAACAACAGTTAAATGTGAATAATGCTCTGTCCCTTTTGACATCGATGATAAATCAAATTCATATGATTTACTTTCAGCGCAAGATTTTGCCTCTTCATTTTCACTTCTGTCAACTTGCCTTTCTAAATTATGCAATGATGGGAGTGTATTACACTTATCGTGGTCTTCTTTAATGTCAACAGGAAAAAGTGTAATCTTTTGTTGAGTTTTAGCAAGCACCATATTACTTACATTTGAACATTGCCTATTTTCTTTTAATACCACACCAGTTCTTACGCAATTTGAATTTTTTCTGTCCTCATTTAAATTGTGTAATTTTCTGCGTCCTGGCCAGGAGCTGATCATGCAAAAGTCATCCTTGTCTTCTGCAGTAGAAGAGCACAATACAGGTTGTGAACAAGTTTCAGTTTTCTTTCTCTTAAAACTTAAGTGCTTGTCTGAATCATTCTCAACTGAATGCTGGATCAAATCTCCTGTATTGTTACAAGCCATAGTTGGATTGCATAAGGCTGAATCTAAAACATCCGAGACAGGCAAATCCTCAAGATAAGTCGAATTTGCTGACTTTTCTTCATGACTGCATGAAGAGCAAGAGGAAGACAGAGGAGTGAATCCATTTTTGTTTTCTTGATTAGACAGATTATTGAAAAATTTAGACTGTGTTAATGGGTAGTTTTTGTTCTGCTGAGAGCAGAGGACCATGGAGGCTTCATCATCATTATTTGTACATGTGCTGATCTGTGAACATGGTACACCATCATCACTGCTATCCTCTCCATTGAGTTCTCTCAGCAAGAAATCTAAATGAGAATCTAACACCTCATTAGCTGCCTCTGCCATGAAGGCTAGTTTCAAGCATAGCTAAATATTGTTGAAAAGACTTCTTTACTCTCTTGGTAGACTTTTGTTTCCCAAAAAGGTGCTGAAAGGATATAAATGAAAAAAGATAGCCATTATTGTAGTGTATTCATGTTTTGCCATTTCATTCACTTTTTAAAGAGCAAAAAGGCAAATAAGATAATAAAAAAGTTTAAGTAAGTATGGATAATTAAAAAAAAAAAGGAGAAGTAAGCATGAGGTGGTCGTAAGAGATAAATGCATTTTTGTCCTCAAAGGGCATGTTGAATGAGCATATGTTTTATTAATAAAATCGATCGATGCTGCATATCAAAGCATCTTTACTTCATGCTGACATATCAATGACATTGAAGCAGTTGACTTTATCATAGCATGAACAATTGAAACTAAAGTCCAAACTAAAGGGTGAAATGCCCTATATGGAAACTTTTGGTCTAAACAAAAAGCTAAAGAATCCACCACTTTTCTCATTCATGTTTAAATTTGTGTTGCTTAAGACTGAAAAATAATAACTTATTAGATCTAATGATTGCTCTTGTGTGTTTCTATAATCATAATGTAAATTGCAGTCTGGATTTTTATCTAGACCTATATTTGAACTGAATTAAGCTTTCCAGTTTCCTGATCCTCTGTTAATTAGCAGAACAAAGCTTCACTCAGTTAATATTAGCGCCTCTTCTTTACAGCCAGTATGGCAAACTCAAGGCTTTTTAACTAGCTCCATTTTTTTTTTTAGTCAGTTGTTACAAGGCAAGGGCTGTATCATTATTTCAACTAATCAGATACTAATAGACTGTCAACCCCAGTAATGCGCACTCGTTATATTTAAGCTTTGCCCTGACAATAACCTGGGTGCTGCGATGCCATTAAATGTATGGGCTGAGGTTCCGAACCCAATGCTGCGGCAACATTATTATTAATGGTTGACTAGCGAGCCTCTTTGAAACGTCATTATCTTCTAAACACCCCATCTCATATACTCTGAGAACTTTATATCTTTTCTAAGAATATCAACCAATGAAAAGGTGACAATTTCTCCTTGTTTGAACTACTTGGAGGCGATCGAGAGTCCCTGAAGTGAGGAACAAATTGCACCTTAGGCATGTCTGAGTTGATGTTACTGGTACATAGGGAACCTGTATCCTTTGCATGTGGTTGTTATATAGACCGAAGAGCAAATACAAGAACTAGACCACTGTGACTTTACCACATGGCCCTTCCCTTCCCCCTTACTTGCTCCCACCCCGTCCCCAATACAGAGTCCTGACAAAGATCTGGCATGACCACACCCCCTCCCCCCAGATTTCCTCGAATCATGTGGATTGCAGTTAGTAGTGGTGTTAGTTATAACATAACGTGATTGGCCAAACCAACCTTGTTACAAGTCAATCACATCACAGCCTCATGTTACTGTAAAGCCGATTAAGAAAGGAGGAGTTAACTGAGGCATAAAGAAAAACAGAGCATGGTGTGTGTATAGAATATCAAGCCTTTGCCTTTGTTGTTGGTGATTTTGATATGCTGTCACAGTGTCAGCTGCCACTATGTGTCCAATGGCAGGAAAGTATAGGCTGGCGTTTAGTCTGTTGAATGAGTTTTCTACTTGATGTCTCACAAGTTGTATGAGACAATGATTATGGAAGCACCTGATAAGCATCAGGGGCGGACCTTGCTGCTTGGGTGATCGTCTCCTTTCTCCTCTTTTGTCTCACCTACAACCCCTACACACTCTTTGTGCTTAGTTATAATAGAACTACATCGTACTCATATTTAGTTGTACATGTATCTATATAGTTACAGACATGCTTCTTTGAACAAAAAGACCACGCACGGTCTCTAGAGGCTTTAGTTTAGATGGAAGACTGAACTAGACTCAAAGGTCTGCTTATTCTAAATGAATTATAATCATTTCCCGCTTAGTTCTCATCCTCGCCACCCCCCTTCCTCTCTCACACACACACTAAATTAATTACGTATATGTTTTACTTTCGGTGCAAATCCAAGCTTTCATCAAAGGAATTGCTAATTATTGTAACCTGAAACTGTCGTATCAAATCAACCTCTCTTTGAAAACTTATTTTCCTCCAAGCTCATGTCTATAACTGGTCCTTTCATAAACTCTTAGAAACATGAAACATATTTAAATAAAGTTGTCACGTTTGAAAAAATAAATATAACTTTTACTTTGTTTTGGTAACAATACGCATAGTAGAAACAGAGATAATCTGCTCTGCCACTTGCCCAGTCCAGAAGCTAACTGGCTTTGGCAAAGGTACAGTTTTCGGACCTATCTGTGGATAACTGCGTTAGCAGTATGAGGATAAAAAGAAGTTTCACCTAAACATCTGTTTGGAGGTTGATAAAACCTTGGAACTGAAACCTAGTCCAAAACAAAACTTTGATGGTTAGAAATTATAATAATGACTATTCTGTTAGCAATCGTGAGCAAAAGGTAAAGACAGAGTATTCAATTACATATCAATAATCAAGGAACCAAAGATTTGAGAGCAGCCGTATAAAGCTAATATTATATTGTTCTTGATAGGGTCTCAGTTATAACAATTTCAACTCAAGCAGAAAGGGGCCTGGTGTGAAAGTAGAAATATATTATTCTGATAATTCTCATTGTTTAAAGAAGCCACTTGTAAATGAGTTTTTACGAAACTTGACATTAATATATTTAAAGCTTTTAATGTCTTTATCTACAAATTAAAATTTGTCAAATTTGGGCCACATTTCTAATACAATTTGGTTTACCCTTGAATTTTATTTGAACACTGAAGTTGGACTTATATACATTTGCAGCTTAAATCAGAATTTATGGAGAATATTTTTTAAAACCCAGTGGAAGATATCCATCTGGAACCTAGATCTATATGATTGCACTGAGCTGCAGTGTTAAAATTATATCTATTTTTGCATTCTACAGAAATAAGGTATCATTTGAAAGTGCCGTTATGGTAATCATAATCAAAATCGAATACAATGCTCTTAAATGACGCTATTGAATAAAGTGAACTACAGTTCTGTGAATGTCGGCTTTTTGTTCTAGATATAAAATTGTTGCATATCTTGCAAACAAATTTCATACACATTTACTTTCATCCCAGGGGGAAAAAAATAAGGAATATAAGTTGATGATCTGGGTCTCTATATCTAGATCTAGATCTGGAATCTAGTTTTTATAATTATATCTAGATCTAGATCTAGATCTTCTTGCAATTATGATGAATCGAAAAGAACACCATGGTATAGTCTAGATATAGTTTATACTCTAAACTAGAACAAATATAGATCTAGACAAGATTTAGCTAGATCTAGAAAATCTACGTTTTTCGATGAACGACGTGATAGCCCAAATGATCAGACTTGACAGACTAGCAGACGACAAAATCGAAACCATAACATTGAAGCATGACTTTCCTATTTTTAGTGATCTCAACCGACCAATCGCTACCAACTTGAGAATAGGCCAAAATCATAAAATGTGGAGAAGTCTTGCCTACCAATTTCTTTACATTTTAAAGCAAATTGATTCTCGAATGGTTTAATTTTGGTCTTTTTAGCATCGAATCGTTTCTCGGGGCATACGTACCTGCCTTGTTTTTCTGTGCCGGTATTTGCTTTAAACTTCTACAGTAATTGAGGCCACGAGGCATAGAACAAAGAAGTTGCCGGGTTTTTTTTTTCTTTTTTTTTTTTTAGGAGACGGTGGTTTCCACAAGTTAAAAAAGGGAGACAGATGTCCCGTCTGAGCAATTACGTAATTTTTTTTTTTTTGTACTTTCGTTCCTGTGGTCTCTAAGGTCTTCAGCTACATTAGTTTTGGTCACAACAAGCTTCCTTTCTATGGCAAGTCTAAATGGGTTTAAAAGGTAACCTACCAGCATTTTCCTGGTCTATGAAAAAAAATTTACAACTTGCATAGGTTAATTTTCAACTAAGATTTTACACACTTTGCTATGCGTAAAAAAAAAATTTAAAAAAAATTAAACTATGATAGTTATACCTTTATTACAGCCTAAAACCGCCAACTTTCCATTGTAGACAGGCCTTATGAATTACTAAGATTGCTATCTTTCATTATCATAATTAAAAAAAAAAAATCACTTACATAACATTAGACATCCACAAGCTTACTGTCAATGGATTCAAATAAAGTATTAGGAAACAAAAAAAAGGCACCTGATGTCGATTTTTCTGGTAGATCTAGACCTAGATCTAGTGATTATTGCAACGCCCGAAACCGTTTACTTGAAATAATATTTTATGAAAATCAGTTTCACCTAAGAACGAGGAGCAGAAAGGTGTATTTGCTCCAAGACATGTATCTTGAATTCTCCAGACCTAAATAGTAATACCAGTACCGGGTCTGCAAGATATGGTTATTCTTTAATCACCATTTTATCGTTAATTGTGTTAGGTTATAATTATCGATTTGCACGATCGATGGATCAGAAAGCGCCAAATAGCAATACATTTATAATTGGTGGAGTGTAAACATAGCATAAGTGCATTTTGGAGAGGACACTAAAATTATCTAGATTAAATATCAACTCAAGGTAACACATTGAAAACCGATCCGTCGCAATAATTTCACTAATATCTAAGTCTATAGAGCAATACAACAAAAAAAAAAAAAAAACAAAAAAAAAAACCAAAAACAAAAACAAAAACCCTCACAATAATTTTAATCAAGAATTTAGGCCGAATAGATAAAACAATATACCTAGATCTGAGCTTTAAATGCTAGATTTTAGATGTAAAATCAAAACAATAATTTATCTATAAGAATGAAGTGAGATCTATAATCTAGAGCTGGGTTATTGGTGTTAAGCGTGTTGATCCATCGATCACGCATATCGACTGGACGAGCCTATCAGTTACATCTGGAAAAACAGTGCCACTGTATTTGTGTTACTTAAATAACAGCTACCGCATATGGTTCAGAATGTACTTGTTGCCAGTGAAGTAGTTAAGCAGATAAAAGAATTAAAACTCGAACAACTTGTTTCATGGCAACTTTAGCGTTACAAGGAATCTTGCACCCATAAAGTATAAGCTATTTTAATTCAAAATTTCATCATAGTCTAGATAAATTAGAATCCTTCAAGTCGAAATCACAATCATCAAGATTTAGATCTAGATATAATTTCTACATTATTCAACATTTCAAACAAAATCAGTTCAAGGATTTTTATTGCGAATTTTAATAAATTTGCTAACATTATGAAAATGGTATCATTATAACATAATATCCCACTTCAACATAAAATGTTTTAAACATTGGTGAAATAAAGTCCCCTCCTTCTCTGACCAAAACGGTTATGGCGACACCTGAAAATTTTCAAAAATATCCAGGACATGCCAAAGTGCTTGTCAGTGTTTCTGTGTAAAATCCCTAGCTCTAGTGGCTTTCACAAATAAGAGGGAATACTCCTGTGAAGTAAAGGATACGGTGATACTGGATTTCTGAGTGTGGCATCAAAATATTCCAATAGTGGTCGAGACCTCCTGCAGGTCAGCCCAACGTCAACCAATTGAGCCATCTGGTTTCCACGTTACGAAGTGTTGAGAGAATGCAGCCCTAACTCTTGACTTCCCTCGCGGCTTTGTCCATCAACTGCAAGATGTAGCGCTCTGCATCAGACTAATAATGTCTTGGAAACCAGATCTAGATGCTAGCGACAAATCTTACCTGTTGCCTTTACTCTGTCACATGAAAGCTGCATTTCACTGATTCCGCAGCGTACTGTTCCTCCTCGCGCCCCTTTATCATGATCTACTAGTTCTCACTGAACAGTAACGTTTTCTGTCGACTCTGGAACTATTTTGAGGAGCTCCAATCTCTCCATCGCTGGAGCTAAGGAGACAGCTGCTGAGCCTACAGACACTATATTTAATAATTTAAAAACACTGAGTGTGTATTGATCGCTCGCTTAATAGCATATGATGCACCTTTTTAAATACCTAACTTCAAAGGCTTTTTCATAATTACTAGAAGATTTCTTGGGCTAGACTCAGCTGGCGTACTGCAGGAGTTATTTGTGTGGTATATGCGAATATCTTTTATAAATTTTATAAACAGTCTCCCCCTTTCTGTCTTTTCTCAAAAATTGAAAAAAATAAAAAAGAAGAAAAAATGCGGAAAAATGTAAAATTTTATTGATGATAAATTCAGATGAAAAAAAAAAACAACATAGAAGGCTCAACAAATAAGGCAGGACGTACTCAATGCAAGACTGAAAAAAAAATTAAATTATAATCACAAGAATTTAGTATTCAAGACAAACTGAAGATCACGAAATCCTTCAACATTGAAAAGTTAACTACTCTGAACCATATATGCCTATTGCGACAAAGGGTCTAGCATTACTTAATTCCGCATAGTGAGGCAGAATAGCTTACCCTTTCTTAAACAATGGAAAGTGGCTCGAGGCTGCATCAAAATTACTGATTAAAACAAGACAAAACAAACAGCAACAGCGATACTGTGTTAAAATTTTATTGACGATAAATTCAGAAGAAAAAATACATAGAAGGCTCAACAAATAAGGCAGGACGTACTCAATGCAAGACTAAAAAAAATTAAATTATAATCACAAGCCATACACTAAATTAAAGTAATGACAAGATTGGCTCAGTACTGTTGGCTTCATCTTCCTCCCAGAAGATCAATCTTGTGTCACCCCGAAGTATTTTCCAGAAAATGTACATGTACTTGCCTTTTCTTTGAATAAATGATAAGGACAAAAATGTGATGTCCGTATTGGTTCTAAACAATCTTTCTCTTAAGTACACATATCATTCATCGTCCCTTAACATAAAAACTGCCTGACTTCCAGTGAAAAGCATCAACAAAAATAGCGACAATCGAGGCAACTAAGAGGCAATAAGACCCTGTCCTGTTGTTCTCAGATTGTTTAGAATTAGCCGTAACATTATTCTTTTTCCGGCTATTCTGAGGAAGTCGGTATATCTTTTCAATTTAGAACACTCACGCTTTCTTAGAACAAAATCTGTTGATTGTTTAACCCGAGTAACCAAGGGTTGTTAGGGGCAATTGACATCATGCTTTTATTTCCATTTATGGAGGGAGAAATGACTCCCAAACTTTGACCGCTGTTCATATCCCTAACTAACCCGGAAGTGAATGTCTATAGTTTGACACAACCTGTTATGCTTGTTCTCCCTAGGGTTAGTACAGAAAAAATCCTAACCTAGATTTAGACAGCAAGACAATAGACATTAGGAAAAGCATTTTATGCTGGAGAAATCATTTGATGCCCCTTCTGTGTCAGAATTAAAAGGCAAGAACAGGTAAAAGCATAAATAATATTTGATTTCAATATAGAGCTCCAGATCGTACCTTAGTCTCATGCCAAACGTTTTTTTTTAAGGATGTTGTCATGCGGCGCAATTGTTTTTGCTTCCTTGTCGACAAAAATGTTAAAATTTAGGTCTGGATCTAATCTAGACCATATCTAAATTTATCAAATCTAGAGCCTAGATGTAGTTTTTGACGATCGATTTAATCAAGAGATTTGAAAGCCGTTCTTTCAATTTGTGTAACCCCCCAAAAAACTTAAGAGGAAACAATCAGAACTAGATCTAGATCTAGGCTATAAATTTTCTAAATCCCAAAACTTGCTCAAGAACAGTCTAAATCTTGATTCTAGAACTAATCTAGCATCTAGATCTAAAGCCTAACATAGGTCTATGACTATCGCATTTCTTTGACAAAAATGGCCAGGAACGTGACATCATACCTGTATTTATAATAAAGAAAATCAAGTCTGGCAGTCGGTTTTGATTCAGTCACTTCTTAAGCTACTTGAATTAAGCGATTTTAGCAATTACTTTTTAGTTCGCAGCGTCTTACTTCTCAACTTTTAGTTGACTACGCAAAAAGTCATCAGTACAGCGGCTCACACATCCACCAGGGTCAGTCACGGTGAGCGGTCATAAAATTTACCTGTGCAAGCCGAGCGCCACTGAATTTTCTGTCAGATTTTTTACAATTTCTTATAACTTTAAGATCAAATGCTCTTCAATTATTAATATTTTTTTTTGGAGTATGCATGCGACAAGTAGCTGCTTTCTCTGATATACTTTTTTATGCAATGTGTATTTCCTGTCACTTACTTAAAAGCGGTTGAAAAAAAAATTTTTATAAATCGACTTTAAGAAAGTATATGAATTTGTAATTTAATTAATGGTTTTTGCATGCCTACATTTTTCTTTAAATTTATATGAGAGAATGAAATAAACCATTGCGCTTACAATGAAACAAAAATCAACTTCATAACCAAATAGTCAGAGGATTAATGTGAATTAGATGTTCTCTGCTTGACAGGCTCAGATAACAGGTAAATGATCAACTGTGCTAGGATGTTTATCATCATTTCACGAGTGCTTTAGTAATGATTTATTAACACAGACTTTCCTGCTTTACGTTAAATATAATTCATAAATTTGATTTTGTGGAGCTCTTTCTGAAAGTTCTTGTTCATCTGGTATTGTGTCACACATAGGTACATTAACGTGTCTTTTTGTGTACTGGTTGAGCTCTCTAAATAGCAGGGCTTTAATTTTTTTACATTCATACTTCTTAAATGAAATTTTGCATTTTATGATTTTTCACATGAAATTTCCCTGACTTTTCTCTTTCTAAATAATTATTTTAAGCTAGTGAAGGCTTCTAGATTCAAATGCTGCACCATCCTAGCCCTGCATTCCTGCTTGCTAACATGCCATCACAGGCACCAGTGAAACCTTGAGCGTAGACAACTTGTATAATTTGCAGATAAACCAGTAGCCCCCCCCCCCCCCCCATTGCCAAAACGTTTGAACAATTTTGTCTTTCCATATAATAGCTGCTAATTCATTTCTTTGTGTTTTTATGTCATTTATAAAGACTTTCGAAATATTGTGTCAGGTGTTAGGTTCTTTGTCATGTGTGTTGTTCTTTAAATTTGGCATATTAATGTGGGAAATAGGAAGCACTACATATATGTTAAAACTAACTTTATTTTGGTTTTTCTTGCCCTTATTGACTCATTTGATATATCTTATTGTGATGGGACCATAATAGATTTCTTGCTAATTGACTTAAGCTGTTCACAGAATCACCAAAAGTTATCCTTAATTCCATCTTCTCATAATTAATAAGGATTTTTAAAGTAGATTCAGAGTCAAAGTTCTTGATATCTGAAATGTTAGCTGTGCTCTTAACACATATAGATGGAGAATGAAAGTGTGCAGTATCATGGTCAATGTTAACGGAAAAAAATTAGGAGAACGTCACTTAGCTTCTTTTATACAAGGATATACTCGCGATATAAGATCTTCTCTTATATAGGATTAATAACCTTGTTAACCCATCAAAATATTTCTTATGTGAATTTTCCATTATATGCTTGATAACGATTCAGTGAGGAAAAAACTTAAAGGCCCAGTGTCTAAAAAATAGCATGGATAGAAATGCCATGCCGTAATTGTCCATTTTTTACTGATCTTAAAGTTGGCTTGCACCATAGCCTGCACTATCGCTGAGATAGCAATAGCAAGACCATTAGAAATCTCAAATCATTGAGAAATAAATTTTGAACACACACAAACCACACATCTGACATTCTCACACTCTCTGCCATTCAGTTTTTAGATGAGGACAAGTTTCCTTTAAAATAGTGGTGCAGGGGCAACTGGACTGATTTAAATTTTCTTTTTTTGGTGGTAACCAAAATGACTCTTTCTCAGTCCTGCCAAAGCCTAAATACTACCAAATACTCAATTGTATCTAAAAATAGTCTGATGATGCCATTCAAGATCTTCTAGATTGCGTATGTATAGTACAAATATTTGTGATTTTTTCCTTTAAGCACTAACATTTGTTGCTTTGGTAAAGCCCATATCATTTTTTTTATTAAATCACAAAGTTATTGCTGCGATCTTGTTTGCTTTTATAGGCAAATTCAACTGTGGTCCATTTACCTATCTCAGTATAAAAGTAGCCAAATGTCACGTGTCATCTTCTTAAGCCCCGATCAGTTTCTGTCAAAAAGCTATCATACCTCAAATGAAAAGAATTTTTTTTTCAGGTGCATTCAAAATGGGAAACTTACTGCGCATTCTCATGAACAATAATGATGCTCCTGCAAAGGCAGACAGAATATTTGTGGACTTTGAGAGTAAGTGGGTTCATTATCGAAATGCTCTCCTTTTTCAAACCTTTTGCTATAAGTTTTCAGACCTGTGCTTTTAACAGAATAATGGTAGCAGATAATGCCTCTTCATATTTTCATCAGAATCTTTTTCTTTTTTTTTTTCTCAAAGACAAAACATTAACCAATCAGTGATAAAAAAAATTAACTGGTTTCAGTTAATTAGATGAGTTGTATTTAATACGTGTAAGAGAAAGATTATATTCATTAAAGTTTGATAAAAAGTTTTGTAAAGTTTTTGATAAATTTTTCTTTTATGATATGCTCAAATGACAATAAATTTCTCTTTTGTGGTATGTTAAGACGCACAGCCATCAGAAAATGAAGGTGAAGTGTGGAATCTTGTCAATGATGTTTTGAATTCTGCTCATGAGATTTTACTGAAACTTCAACGTTACAAAGGAGCAACAGAAGAGATAAGACAGGTTTGTGTAAGATAAGCTTGAAATTTTAAAATGGTCATCTCCAAACAATGCGTGTTTTATTCTGCAATTCAAAATACATTCAAAGAAACTCAAAAAAGGCCTTAAAATGAATGATTATCCTTTTTAATGTTTGCATTTTAAAATAATTTTCTTAAGTAAATATATCCTGTTCACCTTAGATCTATTGTTTGCTTCCCAGTTGATAAATCTTTTTTCAGCATACATTTGGAAGGAAAGGATCTAAAGAGTCATACTGTTCAGTAATAAAAGATATTAACAGTTTTTCTCAAGTTATGGCTTTTAGGCAGCTGTAAAATATTTTGAATTGTGTCCTGGACAAATTATAGAACCTTTTCTATTTTTTGCCTAATCAGGTAAAAAAAAAATTGACCTATTGATTGCTTCTCTATTTTGCTTGAAACAGCTATGAAATTTTTTTAATAGCTTATCATGAGCCATATTGACTGTACATAGCTCTATAGGGTATTTTAAGCACATTAAAAGATTTGAATCTTTAATAAAGGCAGCTCATTTAAAGTATACCCTCATTTAGTGGGCAATATTTTTAAAACAATTTTCAAGCCAACACCCCCCCCCCCCCCAAAAAAATAAAAAAATTACCACTCATAAACCTGTTAGCCTAATATTTTACAGTAAAGATCTTTGTACCAAAGTCAAATAATTAATGCCTGAACAGCTCACATTTTCAATATTTTTCTAAACCCTTTAGTATTAGAGACAGAAAAAAAATGATCTAGGCCTGATTCATGTAAGGGACTACAATCTCTTTATAGCATTACTTAAAGCTGGCTATTTGTCAGAGATTAGGGTAATAGGTCAGTAATTTGTCTACAGTTATCCGTTCCAACAACTAATGTTATTGCATTAGACAAAGAGATGCCTGGTTCATGTCCTCAGTCTTTTGTAAAGGTCAAGGAGCCTCTTTGCTAACTCAAGCCTTCTTGATTGTTTGTGAAATTTCAAACCCTTGGTAATACTGTGCAAAAGCTGCAAGGATACATTTTGTCTTCTTGAAAATCATTATTTTGTCTGTCATAATCAAGCATAGCTAGCTGAAACGCACTTTGGAAATTATATACATTCAAACCACTTCTCATTTTATAAAAGTCAACCCATAGATATTGGCTATACAATGTATTTTGACTTTCAGAAGAATTTGAGCCTTGTAAATTTTATTTGTAAAATCACTCTCATTAGCTTGATTTTCTTTAGTACCATTTTTGCACAATCTTTGATTCAACATTAGATATTATATTCTTTACCTTCTAATGAAGTTTTATTTATATGTGTTAAATACATTTACTACAGAGTTGATCTTTTCAGACTGCTATTGCGAGATAGGACAGGTACAATTGTGATACAACTTTGTTTTTGTTTGTTTATCTTCTGGGTTCTCTCACACTCTGATTGAGGTTGGTCAGTAACAATGACTGATGACCAAATAAATTAACATATACCATCCAGATCACAGACAAATAGAAATTGATGTGTACATGGTTTAGGACACTGCTCAAGAAAATTTCAAAGAAAAAGTTACGACTTTGCACTTTGTTAATCTTGCCTACAAAAATTTGGTCTTTACTTGTTGAGTTCTTGGAATAATAAACTATTTATAAGCATTATTTTTCTAAACATGTAGAAAAATGAGAAAGTTATGCATAATAGAGTTATGCCTGCATGAAGGCCATAAATGCTTAGAGTTGCTGGTGGTTTTGACACTTCTTTTCAGATTTTAAAACTCCATTTAACCAAAATTTATCTTAAAATTGATATGAGTGTAAATCTTATTCAGTCTTTAACTATTTGCTTGACTTGATTCTCTTTTCTCAGGCGATTTCCAATCCAAAGATAGAAGATCTGCAAGAAAAAGCATGGCAAACTGTAACACCACTGGTTTCTATCTTGAAGACATTCTTTGAATTTTCACTTGAGCTAGGTAAATTTAATTCAAAGATTATTTTGGTAGAAGAATTTAAAAAAAAGTGTATGGTCTCACAATATGAGATTGATTTACTACCAACTGAATCAAGAGGCAAGTTTTGAACTTTTGATAAAATGGCAGACAAATATGAACTGTCTTCATTTAGCTATTTCCTTATCTCAAATCTATCCCTTTTTTTTAATTATGATCAACTTGGTTCCAGCCCCAACTTTACTTTTTTTGTGAGATTAAAATATGATCAATTTATGGATACATTTGACAAGCTTATTATTCACTATCTTCAAACTCTGTAAAGATGGAGTACAAAATATAATACTGGGTAAAAGAGAATTGAAAAGTTCAATGGATATGTACAAAATACTGTGGTAGAAAACTTATTAAAAATTAAGTAGAAAAATTAAACTTACTAACTTAGACTACATTAAGATTCTATTTTATCCCCATGAATACTTCAAAACTGATTTACTTGAAACTTAAAACCATTATTGTTTTGATGCTTATTCTGAATGAAGAGTTTTAAAATAGTTACTTAAGACTTTGATACTGAAATACATCAAAAGATAAGTCTAGATCTAGTATATATGGGACATTTCTACAGAAGTATCACAAATATTTCTTTTCAATATGTTTCTTTCAAAGTTTTCGTATATCTGATGGATTTTGAGGGGCGTCATAGGTTCTGGATAATCTCCCTAAATCCCTGGTCTTTTGAAAACATGATCTCTGTCGTAATCCAGTATCATGCAAGATAATCACTATTAAGTAGCTGACAAAATATACTCATTGTGTTTGGCAATAGCAAATGCCCTATTAGTTAAAGAGATAACAACCAATTTTATGGCTTAAAAAACGAATATTTCCAATTTTTAAACCAGAGCGAGTGATTCCAGAATTGCTTGGAGAGTTGTGTTCTAAAGACCTCACACCAAGAGAACATTTGGAGCAACAACAGGCACTCTTCAAACAGTTTGCCCTGATTTTAGATTTTGTGCTCAAGTTTGATGACCTTAAGGTTATATATATTGTTTTGTTTTACCCAAGCACAGGATGGAAAACATCTGATGATATTAAACATAAAACTTTTTTGTAAAAGTTCTGTGTAATGTTTAGCCTTATTTGAAACTGAAGATTTTTAAAATCCTTATTTTTTTACTCTAATCTCAAACCGTACTTAGTATTAGACTGTAGAAGAATCCCTGAAACAAGGCTCTCTTGGAGGCTACCCCTCTGCTTGTTACTTTAATTTTAATGTCATGTGTTTAACTAAACTCTAATTTAAGGATTCTTCTCTAATAGACCTGTTTCCAACTATGTAACTGGTCTTAATCCAGGCGTTCCATTGCATGAAATTATTATTATTATTATTATTATTATTATTGTAGAATCTTGATATTGGAAATGTGAGAAATTTGGGTAAATTAATTTTTTTCCCTATACCTCACAACTTTATATTTGGTCTTTTGTTGATTCACCCCCTTCATACCACCAGTGTGTGCGTTTGACGCCTCTTTTTTTCATTTCTGTCCTACCTGATGGCGGTTTTTTGATAGCAGAATAAGACTGAAATCATTTTTATTGTATCTGGCCATATCAAAGTATCAATGATCTGTGTTTTTTATAATACGGGCACAGATTGAGCAAATTTAAATATAGCAGCTACAATTGTTGTTGCACTTATATAATCACTATATGTGTTGAATCGTTATCATATAGTTTATGCATTTCTTCATTTCAGTATCTCTTGGTAATTTTAAATGAGGAATGTAATAATACAACAAACATTTTTTTTTAAAATAATGATTGTTCGAGGTAAGAAAGAGGTGTAAAACCTGCATTGTTCAGGACAGATGCAACATCTTCGTCTTAAAGAATTGAATATGTTGACTTTCCAGTAACACCTGAAGATAGATTAACATCTTAATAGGGAATGCATGGATCAGTAAAATAAGCATGTTGCTTCTTCTCACAAAAATAATTCTTAATCAAAACATAGATTTGACAAATGCATTGAAGAAATTGAACCATTCAAATCCACAAGTTTTCACATGAATGTTCCAAGGTTGAGAAATCAAGTCCGAAAAGACTGCATTGAATTCAACAAGAGAAAAAACAAATTTAAAACCAAATTATATGAGTGAATGTCATCTTACCTTTTATGGTTGTTTAACAGAACTCAACAGATGAATATTGCATAACTTAAAAAATTTCATTCCTTGTAAAATATTGATAAGAACATGCGCTCTATACCATTTTATTCAATACAGATTTGTGCTCCTGAAACATCCTTTAAAGGCCCCTGAATGATATTACAAATTATTTGTTCATTATATATAATATATGCAAAAAATATTGCGGGAACATTTTTTCTCAATTTTTCTTTTTTCCAGATGACAACACCTGCCATTCAGAATGACTTTAGCTATTACAGGCGGACACTGAACAAGATGAAAATCAGCCAGGTCTGTCTTACACAATACAAAGAATTATTTGTTGTTACAATACGGGATAGTTAGCATGACTTAAACTACTAGTACTTGAAAATTTACATCTGAAGCTGTATAAGTTATTAGAGATTTTTACTTTAACTACTTGGGAATCTAAAACAGTGGTGAGTGAATCGGAATGAGCCTTAGCGATTTGGCATGAAAAGATAATTCTATGATGAGTGCGATATATTTTCCTCATTGTGGATCATACTGTGTGAAAATATAAAACCGGACGATATATTATATGGATATTGTTTTTTTTTTTCTTTATTATATATATTTCCAATAACAATATCAAAATTTCTATTATAGTGAAACGGTCCATTCATCTGAATGCATCGTTCTTTCCATCTTCACAATCACATCTAAATCTGGTTATTTCCAACAAAGGATTATTCTTATTTCTTAATTTGATATTTAAGACCAGACAATTTTTTTTGCATCAAGATATGTTACATCTTAATCTCGTCAATTATCAAGATCATTTCTAAAATGGAGCTGGTGTAAAACAAGATTTAGGTGATTTTCATTCCAAATCAAATCATTGTAAATCTAGATCTAAGTGTTAGGATGTTGTATTTCTTTTTACGCAGCCAGGTGGGGACAATTGAAGTTAGACCTAATCGATATTGATCATATTCAGCTCAAAGTAAAAGATTAAGAAAAAGATAAAGATAATGAGAGGAAGGCTCAATGTGTAACTTCATTTTTAAGTTAAATGTACTCTTGTAAGTAAATCTTGTAAAATTTTTAATGCTTTAGTTGAGCCAGTGAAATGCAGAAAGCAGTGATATTTATTTTTTTTTTTTGGGGGGGGGGGGGGGGGGAAGGGGGAGGGGGCGAACGTTTACAACAGTCATTCAACCTCATAGTCTGAGCATGTAAAAAATAATGTTTGGCAATCATGGCTCTGTTTGTATTCTCGTCAACTCTGTCCCATTGACTAATATTAAAAGTTTTGTTAAAAAAATATTTGTCCTCTTCTTCTCTACATCAAGAAATCGTGATGAGACCTAATCTAGATTCTAGTCTCTCTATTCTCTCAGATTCCTCTTTTGAAAAATTTTGGGTGGCAGGTCTGATTAAGCATGACAAGGCTTTTAAATAGAACCAAATTGTATCAAATGATTTGTATGTATAAGTGAAGAGAAGAGAAGAGGAAAGGGGGAGAGAGAGAGAGAGAGAGAGAGAGAGAGAGAGAGAGAGAGAGAGAGAGAGAGAGAGAGAGAGAGAGAGAGAGAAGAGAGAGAGAGAAGAGAGAGAGAGTGTGTGTGTGTGTGGGTGGATGAGTGAGTGCGTGTGTTTGTGTGAGTGAGTGAGTGAGTTTGACCAGCATATCAACAGAGGTAGAAAAAAAAATGTAAGTTGGGACAGAAAAGTCAGAGTACTTACCCATTAAATTATGTCCATTTTAACTCTTATTGCAAGTTGTTGCAAACTGCTTAGTCAGTACAATGCAATTTCACATGAAAATTGGTAGATTGATATAGTTCAAGAAGGGTCTGCCCTTTGTTATCTCAATGCAGATTAATATCAAATTGAAAAAAAAAGGTTCCAACATTTAAATATGCAGTATGCTTTAGCTATAAAATAGTGGAACTGCAAGGAGTAACTGAAATTTTTTGAGTCATTTGCTTTGATTATTGCATTCCAAGTATGTGTCATCCTACCTGTTAAACTGTTATGTCATTTAGAGTTGTAAAATGGTGAGGATAGAAACAATTTTGTTTTCATTTATATTTATATTTAGGACTCTTAAACTTGCAAATAATCCCTCCATCAATCAGATCTTTCACTTATCCATATAAAATGTCTTTTAAAGGTGCTTTAGTGAGAAAAGTCATGTTTGGATTATTGAACTTTAAAGGCTGGCCATGTTAACCAATAATATGTTATATTTAAAACAAAATTTTTTTCAAGTGCGTGAATGATTTCTTGTTTTAAAGTGACTATCTCATTGCTTTTTTGCCCCCAGGATCAGGCAAACATGGTTGATGAACAAGTTTCAAATGAATTGGCAAACAGAATGTCCTTATTTTATGCCCAGGCCACTCCCATGCTGACAGCCTTGAGTGAAATCACGACAAAATTTGTTACACAGGTTAGAAGCCTCATATTTTTTCTCCCCTTCTGTATTAATTTTCTTTTGCGTTTAAATTTGGAGCTTGCAGGGAACAATTTCTGGAAAAGTTTATAGAAATACTGAGATTTACAAAAAAGATAAGCTACTCAGTCAAAAAAGTGTTTTATGAACTTAGAAAAATATGAGAGCATTACAAATAGGAAAAAACGTCTGACTTTAGGTATACTGTTAGTAGAAATATTTTTAATGTTGTTTGCAAAACCCTGACTGCGCATCATATTTCAAATTGGGTGCTAAAGTTGCGATTTAGAGATAACCATAGCTATTTTAAATTGTTATTTTTTTGGCTGGGGAGCTTAAATTATTTCTTGTTTAGTTTTGTGGCATCTGTGCTGTGATGACCAGCAGCCACAATAGAGGTTAAAAATATTAATTATTTTGTGTCTATAATTGGATGTACCAAAAATACATAGTTACAGAAGAGTAATGCACTGCAGTCTTTAATAACCTGTATCTCTCTGAAATGTTTTTTTTTAGGTTATTAAAAGTTTGATAATATATTTTCAATCTCTAACAGCATAGAGATCTTCCAGTAGAACAAACCACAGACTGTTTGAGTATGATGGCTTGCATATGCCGCGTCATGATAGAGAACCAGTGAGTTTTGCACCCATTTTTTTTCAAATTGACAGTTCAAAATCGGTTTGAGAGCATTTAAAAATATTTTTCAATATTATTTTGCGGTTGAATATTTAATGTTTTGCTCATTAAAAGAGATATGTA
Source organism: Elysia crispata (assembly GCA_033675545.1). Lineage (NCBI taxonomy): Eukaryota > Metazoa > Mollusca > Gastropoda > Plakobranchidae > Elysia > Elysia crispata. The sequence continues at coordinate 675,621 of JAWDGP010007897.1, forward strand.
TTTTAGTCTATGTGAAAAACTTTAATATGAAATTGTGTCATTGTTTCTTAATTTTTTTTTTACTAGGAAGGGTTGACTTCATTTTGGGATAGTCAGCATATTTTATCACCTTTTAGTATTTTTTTCTTCACTGATAACTTTGAATTTAATATTTGTTTACATCTGTCCTCATACAGAGAGTACCGCTCAAGAATACGAGAAGAAACTCAACTGTTTTGCCTAAGAGTCATGGTTGGTGTCATCATTCTCTATGATCATGTCCATCCTGTTGGAGCTTTTGCTAAAACCTCAAGTATTGATGTAAGTGGAGAAAATTGATACATTTTTATCATTTAACAATTCCAAAGAAAGTGTCTGTGAATGTTACCCAAGAGGAAACATTTTCCTTGTCAGTAATATGTGTGTTTTGGGGCATCATGGTCTAATGATAGGCACTCAGCTTTTAGACCAGGAGCTTGGGGGCCTGAATCCTGGCTTGAATAAGAGGAGATGTAGCTTTGTTGGGAAAAAATCTGTGACAGATTGTTTACTGCTAACATGTGGGAAAAAATTATCTCAGTATGGTATTAAAAAATCGTATGCTAAAGTTATTAAGTTTCAAAAAGCTTCTTCTCTGTGAGTTTGGAGAGGCATCTTGGTTGGCAATGTTTTATCTTAAGTGAATATATTGAAAAGTGATTTTAGCATACCAGTGGCAAAGAGCTATGTGAAAAGTCTCATTCAGTTCAACATAAATCTGAATTTTCTTGAGTAATAAAAATGGAACTTAAAACAAAAGATCTAACATTATTATTTGGCTTCATTGGTGCTCTTATCTTTAATGGTCCACATGTAAAAGCAATATCTTTATTTCACATTGCTTATAATTGAAGTGGCATTTAGTAGACTATTAATCAAAATAAAATGATCAAAAAGATGAGTTCCTTATTATTTACTTCAACTTCTTTTGGAAATTAAAACATTATTGACCTTATGTTTTTTTTGTAATTTTCTGTTCTAAATTATGTCTCAAAATAGAGGGAGAAATTTTGGTGCTGCATTTCATTCAGGGATGAAAAAGAAGTATGCATTTAACGAGATGTAAAAATTGATAACGAGGTACAGGGTTCAACTGATTCTGTTTTTATGCACCTTCAATTTCTTTTTTTAAAACGATCAGAAAATTAAAGATGGGCAACACCCAATATTCAATGGTTGTAAATAGTGTTAAATACATTTAGAAATGAGTGCATCTTTCCTTTTCCATTACTTTTGCCATAATTTCTTTATTTCTTTAAAAGCTAGAGTCTATACCATGTTATTTCTGCTTGTAACAATAAATAGGTTCAGAAAAGAAGCCTGGTTTAAATTGCATTTTATACATTAGGTGCATGCTTACTTTGGTCTGTTAATTAATCAATTTAGGAAAAGTTCCTCTATTTTTCAACCTCTGGTTCCATCCGTGATAGTAAAAAAAGATTGTTATTAGCAATATTTAAATTGCAGCAGGATGAATGCAAAAAAAAAAGAAAAAGTTATGCGACAAGGAAATTAAAGTTTTCATCATTTATTAGCAACTTCTGAGTACATAGCTCTCAACCCAGGCATCAAAAGACAGGGCTTATTCACAATTCTTTCTTTGTTGGGTGTAAAACAGATTGTCTGTTAGTTGTTTCTTTCTGAGCCTGCACTCCACATAGGCTATTAAGTTTATTTGCCAAAACGATGTAATAAAGAAGAAAAATGACGCCTTTCATACAAAGTAATTACAATGTTGTTGCCTCTTTAGTCACAAAGACTATTCTTGTTAGATTGGAGCCCACCATAAAAAAAAACTAGAGCAAAGACTTAACAGACGGACCTCCTTATTTTTTAACTCTTTTGCCGTCCTGACTGAGCTATGAAATAAGTAAAAATCCTATCAGATTAACTCAAGTCATGGGTGTGAAGTTTTGAAACGACCAGCTACAGGTATGTTTTAATACAGCCATGCACGCGAGTATAACATGCCATGCAACAGTCATTTTAAAATGACATAAAGCTATTGGCACCTGATCACATTGTGACCTGGATGCGGAGGTCAGGGTGCATAGCAGTGGGTCAGTAGATTTTTATTTAATGTTTGGTTGGAAAATAATAAATAATTTTGGATAAAAACTAATTATGAAAATTAGATGTAGACTGAAAAGTGGTTTCTTTGCAAAGTGGAAACTGCTAAATTAAGTTTGTTAGGGCTGCTTTATGAATGCACTAAACTGGTATCAATTATGTATCTCATCATTTTTTTTTATATTGAATCTGTTTTCTGCGATGAAAGCTTGCCTTAATAAACATTATGAATGGAATGTTAATTTAATTTTATGTAGATTGATTTGTCCACATAATGTTTTTTTATCTTTTCTCTAAATTTATCTATTTTTCGATGAAGATTTTCTCACCCTTTTAGCCATTTTTATTGACACATAGATCAGATAAAGATAGATGACCTTAGCAATTCTTTTATTTGGTTGTGCCAATGCATGATTCGGTTACTTTTTGTTTGTAAAAGTGTCCTGAATGCATTATGGACAGATTAGGTGCTTAGCTTAAGGCAAAATGATGTAACTGCAGATACACAGCTCTGCCATTGTCAATATAGGCATGAACCTTCAGTTACTTCTGTTTGGCATAAAGAATTATTCTACTTGAAGGGCAGATACATCTACCTGCCTTTGATCCAAGATGCGTTATGGCTGTTTAATTCCTTTTAAAGAGTTATCTAAGAATTTTCGATTTTTGCAGATATGTCCGTCTGCATTTTTACGGACCCTTAAGCTTCTTAAATCAAGGCATTGAAATCACATAATTTTAAACTTGCTTTTTCTTACATTCATGTATTATTGTTATTTTTAAACCTTTCCATGGGTATTTTCAGATGAAGAGCTCCATAAAACTTTTGAAAGACCAAGAGAGGAGTAAAGTGGAATCTTTGTTGAACGCCTTAAGGTTAGTTTGTATTGTTGGAAAGCAAGTATTTTATGTGCGCTACATTTTTTGATATGTCATAGATATAGAGATTAATCAATTAGTAGTTTTCAAAAGCTCTTTCCTTATTTTGAGACCAGGAAAAGGCAAGATTTATATTTTTACTTCTGGGAGGGAAAGGGTAAAAAAATGGATGGCATTAATGGAAGTTTAGGAAGGCAGAGTTAATTTAATACTTAGTTAAGTTTTTTATACCCATTAAATCAGATGTACCTTGTTTATCTCAAATTACATCCAATCATGTAACTTTGTCATCTACTTGAATCATCCATTTTGACTTACTTAAGAAGAAAGAATAGAGAGAAAAGAAATTTAATCACATAACTGCTCAATATATATCCGCATATTGATAACTTTTTTGATGGTATCATTTTTGTGCTTTCTAGGTGTCTAGTCAGTGAACTAACTTAAGCATATTCCGCTTTTAAACAATTTATAATATAGAAATTTTTATTGATAGTTTTTTTGACTGAAATTTACACCTTGTCTCAGCATATTACTTGTGATTAATTTTCAGATACACCACCAAACATCTTCAAGATGAAGGAACGTCCAGAGCTCTGAAAGCAATGCTGGCAGACTGAGATGGGAAGACTGCTAATGACTTAGTAAGATGAGATATGTTGTATATCTTTCATAAGAATTTCCATCATCACTTAATCTATCCTTAAGCATTGGTGCTGGTTTTATAAGGGAGCTGCTGAGTTATTTCATCGAAAATATTCCTTGCATTATGTTTAGTTAGAAGAATATCTTAATCCCATTTTTTTCCCTTTTATCATGATGGCGTTTATGAAATACCCCTAGCACAGGAATAAGATATGTTTCTGTTCTGTGCTAGATACTCAATAAAAAATTGTGCATACAAAGATAGAAAGGTTGAATTTTAGTTTATGCATGTTGACAGTCTATGAAGAAAGGGGATTTTCATAATTTGTACAGTCGACTGTATTAATTTTCAAAGACCAAACTTATCATGCTATTTGAAGGAGGGATATGATTATATAAGATCATATATATTTCCTTTTCTTTTCCATGTTATGAAAATGTTTTGAAAATAGCTTGTATGTCAAATCCTTAATTGTTGGTTTCATAAAAGTATGTGAGAATGGTTTGTTTGAGCTTTATGACTTCTCATGAGGTTGCATGAACCTTCAAAGGGAATGATCCTTTTTGAGTCTTGAGATTGTTTCTTGGAGATGAATCTTTCCACTAGCCAAAAAATATACTTATGAAATGCATTTTAGGAAGAGTGCATTTTTTTTGAGTGGCCATGAGCTTTTGTGGACAGGGTAACTTTGAATTATTTACTCAAGGACACGTGGAAGATACTATTAATTATGTCATTTATTGTTGTTCTTAATTTGTGGATAGAATGGAAGAGGGTGAAGATGTATCATTTGATTTCTTGCCACAATAATGCAATTATATTAAGCATAAATAATCATGTATACTTAAACATTAATATTTTCATTTTTTGAAAATCCTGCTCCAGTGCATTGAAGCAATTAATTTTATTTGAGTGTGATTGCAACTTAATTTCTTTTAGTTCTCCAAAATGAATCACTTACGATAATCTTTCCTAAAAATTCAAATGCATCAATTTTCACTTCAGTTTAAGAAAAAAATTAAGCCCATCCCATACTCAACTACAAAAATAATTTTGCTTCTTTAAAAGTTTCAAAGTATGATCCATGTAAGAGAATGTGTTCTCTACAGACTAAAGAGTGCATAATATAATGAATGCAATGTTAATCTTATATATATATAATTCAAAATTAAGTTAAGTTGTTGGACAATCTCCTTAACTAAGCCAGCAATTTAAACCTCTTAATCTTATCAGAATTGATGAAAGCCTTATCTGCACTTATTGTGTACAACAAAATACATGGGAAGTTTATTTTATAGTACACTCAGCAAAAACTACCCTATTTTAAAGAAAACCTGCAAGTTGCCAATTTCAAAGAAAATTTAAAAAATCAGATGTTTGTCTCATAAAATCGCCCACCACCCCTCCTGAATCCAAAAAAAAGAGAAGACAAACAAAAATAAAATAAAAAAAAAAAAACAGCAAAGTTTAAAAAAAACAAAAATTAAAAAATCAGTTTCATAACTATACAAAAATGCTTTTTTCAAAATGCATGCTTTAAAAAGAAATTTGACATCTTCATAATTGATTCCTACTCTTAATTTTGCTTTAAGAGGAAGGAATTTTAAAAAAAAAATCTATCTATACCTCTGAGATTCTAGGTTATGCTGAATCCTGTTTATTGAATCAAAGAAGTTGCTCTTATGAACTTGTTAATGTTTTTTGTCAAAGAATAAATATTTTTGTGATATCCTTTGTTATTAATGTTAAAGATCATTTATTGAATGGCACAAGTTGAAGAGTTCAACTATTTTCTCTGTAAAGTTTGTTTTTAAGATAAATTCAAATGTTTTTGTTTACTGTACACATTCATCTTGTATGACTGTGCTTTTTTCTGTTTCTGTTAAAAAAGATTTTGTGATCAAGAAACTAAATAAAAATTATGTGAGCGATATCAGAGGAAGAAGGGTTAAACAGATTTTTCATAAAAGCTAAGGAGTGAGGTATGAAAGGTAAATTTGTTCTAATTCAGTATATGCAAGTAGTTTTCTTATTTTGTTCGCTACACCACTCTCAATGTTGAAGATAGTGATAAAGTATTTCTGATGATGCAAGAAAAAGATCAAGTTTGCTCTTTCTGTGAAGTTTTTGTTGCCTTTCCAAAATTGAATCAAAAAGCATGAAAAATTAAATAATATAAAGGATCTTAATTTTTTTTTTCAAAATTAATTGAAGTGCATAGAAAACGGCTGTGATTTTTCATAAGAGTTATTCATTTGAACTATATGATGGACAATTCTCTTAATTTCAGTGCCTTAAATAATATCAGATTTGAGATGACCTCTATGTGTAGCTCCTACTTTAGATTGTATAAGTGGGATCCTCTTGTTTTCATAATTCTTTTCTAAAATTTTATATGTGTCACCTTTTTTGATCGAGGCCACAATTTTTTTCCCTCTAAATTGTACGTCTACTTAGTAAACAATTTGATTTAAGTATTTGGGTAAAAAATATATACTTCAATAATCTTACAATTAATAAATTTAATGTACATTTTGTATCATTCATATTACTTTAGTTTATAATTTTATTGCACTAAAATAATAAGAAAGGACTAAGATAGGCATTTCTATTTTTTTTTTTATAATTAAGCAAGATAGATTATAAAAATCAGGAGCTGGGATTAATTATTCATTTATACCAATATCCTCTGTTTTGTTCAACTTTTCCCCCTTTCTCCTTTCATTATGTGATATTTTACTGTTTAGCTCGGTGCTTTGCTTTTGTAATGTTTCACCTTCCATAATTTTATTTTCATATGCATTTATTTATTTTCCATGTCTGGTATGCTAGCAATATGAGGAGAACATAGCATCATGTTTGTGCCTTACCTCATTTTTGTTGGATTTGATGATATGCACTCTCTCTCTCTGTGTCTCTGTGTCTCTCTCTCTCTCTCTCTGTCTGATTGTCTGCCTGTCTGTCTGTCTCCCTTCCTCAGTCTATCTCTCTATCTATCTCTCTCTCGCTCGCTCTCTCTCTCTCTCTCTCTCTCTCTCTCTCTCTCTCTCTCTCTCTCTCTCTCTCTCTCTCTCCCCCTTGTCAGTGTCTCTTACTCGCTTCCTCTCTCTTTCTCTTATTACTAGCTTCCTCTATGCCTCCTTCTCCCTAACACTCTCACTCTCTCTCTCCCTCTGATTCTTTTTACTTCCCTACCATCTACTCCGAGATATAAAGATGTTTGATTCTACCCTGATGTTCAGACTAAAGAAAACTTATGTAAAGAAGGATAGAAAAATCTTTAAGTGTGGTTTATGGTATGAATATATTCTCTTTTCCATTTTGCTCTTGATGTAAGTCAATTTTTAAAATGAAATAAGACTAATTTAGCTTATGGTTAATATAATATCTTTTTGAGATATTTTGCTGCATAGTTGATTTAATGATTACTGCCTATCATACAATGACACCATTAATAACCAAATGTATAAGTATTTCTTTATTTAAAAAGAAATCACTCAAAAAACATATCCAACTCAATGTTCTACCTACAAGCAAAGTTTTAAAATTGAAGCAATATGAAGTCAGTCCCATGATGAATGGCCACAAATCTGTTAATATTACTGTCAAGAATGTTTTTATTCAATTTTAAACAACCAAAAAAAAAAAAACAGTTGCAGAAATCTTACCGTTTTTTGCATGTAGAAATCAACTCTAGCATGTCCATTTCAATTACCTTGTGTTCTTAAGATTTGCATGAAAGTAATTTTCTTTCTCTTAAAATACCAACAATCTATTAGCCTTTTATGTTTTCATAATATCAATGTGATATCTGCTTGATTCTTATCCTCAAGCTGGGCTCAAAACTTGTTTTCCTGTTTTCTGTTTCCCCATGACAAATCAACATTAAAAATCGACAAAGAAGGTGGTATTTCCTAAACATTCCTGTTCCTCCACCTACATTTCTGTTATTTATTCTTTATTTTTGCTGCTATTTCTTGAGTATCTCAGTGTACCACAGTCATGTTAAAGTCTTTACTTGTTGTCAGTTTTGAAATTCAGCTAAGAAATGTTTGATTAAAAAAGAAAATTCACTGATGTATCTGGCATGTTTTGAAATGTTTGCAAGAATGAGTATAAAGTTTTGCTAACTTGGCCTCTGTTTTACTTATTACCATAATGGAGCTCAAAACATTTTCCTTTGTTATTGTTCTTTATTTACTGCATCATTTTATGCAGTCTGAATGTCTGTTAAGCTGCCTATGCAAGTTTTGATGTCATAAAAGCTCTCCATACTGATGTATATTTTCATTGTAGGCTATGTAGTTTTTCAATTTGAATTATGTTTTTAGACAACATAGCACCTTGATTTGAATCCTGTTTTCAGATCTAGATATCTCTTACATGTCTATATAATCTTTTCCTCCCTTAAAGTTGTAAGCAAGTATTTTTCAAATAAAATCATTTTTGCTGTTTTATTTTTGTCTTATTTATGAGGTTAAAATTCAATATGGATTGCAGCTTCCTGCAGATCATGAAATGTGAAGATCTAAAACTGCTAACATAAATAGTGATAAATTGCATTTTTATCTGATGGTCAATATATTGAAATCAGATTTTTTTTAAAAACTCACTTATAGTTCACATTAACAATGAAAATAAACAGTTTGGGGTATTGTTTGGCAAAAATTTTTAACAAAACAAACAGGTGACATGTTCTGTTCTTTTAGTGAGTAACAGTTTTATTCTGTACAGCGTCCCCTGAAAACCTATTAGTTTCATATGTGAGGCAAGTCATATTTGTCGTAAATTTAAAGTTTATTTCAGGTATATATATTCATAAGTTTAGTAAATAGTTAAAACCTATAAATCAGAGTTTATTTATTTTATTTTTTTTTTGAGAGCACATATGTAGATAAAGTGAATTGTGCTATAATTTAATTTATTTCTTGATGTGAAGTGAGTTTTGTCTTGTTTAAAAAATGTGAATCACTTGAAACAGTTTTAGGATGTAATGAATTTCTAAAATGGTGTTTCTCTTAATTGAAGTACTGTAAGTGGAGGAAAGTTATATGATGACCAATCTTCTAGAAATAAAACTTTTACACTCGAGATCATTCAAATGAACATATTTGCTGCCAAACCATTCTCAAGTCTTTGATGTAAAACGAGAGGCTTTTTAATGTTTAACTTTAAATGTTAATAAGGCCTGAATTGTGACAAATTCAGCTTGTAATCTTTCTAATAAAAGACTTACACGCAGGATATCTATCAGGCAACTAAACAAGGGAAAGTAGTATTAAGCTGTAGCATTTTACACAGGACCAATCAATATTAATTTTCATGCTGTAAATTTTTTTTTTTGAAATGAAACAATATATGTAAGAGACCAATATATTTTTCTTCCTTTTCAACATCAGATTTATTAGTATGGAAGGGGGAGTGCTTTTTAATATAAAGCAAGATATTGAGCTATTGTACAAACTAGTCTTGAGTATAAGTTTAACTGGTGGTGTTTTGAAATTAGACACATTGTTATTGTTTTATGTCCACAATTTGCATAGGGGATTATCTTCCACACATGATAATAGTGTCTTTTTATTTCAGCTGTAATGATGTAAAAAGTGCAGCTTTGAGAAACAGGCAAAGCTTTTTCTCGTTTTTATTTAGAACTGAAAGTTAAAATAAATCTTTATAAATCTTAGAAAACTATAGCGAATTGCACATCTGGCTTCTGTGTGTCGATATGGCTTGATGAGTTTCCTGAGGTTCAACTATAAAGCAAAAAAAAAAAAAACATCTTGAAAGCTTTACCAAGGTATATTCTTAAAAAAAATGGGAGAGAATATTTTGTACAAAAATATTGGTACCAATTGACTGTTGTACAGGAAGTGGCCTGGCTATTGAGATCAAGGAACCTCATTTTTTTTACATTTTTTTAATGATTCTTTTATGTTTTCTTTTTTTAGTTACTGTTTTAAGTTTATGTTAAATTGATTCTTAATTTTTAATTTTTTAATGTTTTTAAAATTATTTTTAATTTTTGTTTTGATGATTTTAGTTTGACGAATGTTTAAAATGTTCATTTGTTCTTGCAGTGTTGTAATGAACTTAAGATTTTTCAAATACACTTTCTTTATACTGTATAAATTTGTAGTATATAATTGATGAAATACCATTGTCATAAAACATATATATTGTAGCAACTTTTAAATTTTTCTAGTAGTAACAAAAAGTCTTCATTTCAAAGTAGTATTAAAAAGGCATAGGGTAAATCTTAAAAAAGTTACGTTTTAGAGCCTAAAGCATTTGAATATTGAGCTTTTACTTACAGATAAGTTGATTTTATCTGTCTTCCCAGTGAAATTGTCCAGTTTGGATTATTAATAAAAAAAAAGTGGTGTTAAGAGCTAGAGGCAGACCATAAACAACCCTACCTAAATAAAGATTTGAAAAGACTCAGGGCAAAGAAAGTGATTTAACATCAAAAGCAGAACTGGACAGAATTTTTTGTTTGGCAGAGAACTAATAAAAATAAACAGCCTTGATTGCAGAAATGAAAAGAACCTCCAAAGCTTCAAGATGTAATGACCCTGTTAGCAGACGGATTTGAGTCAATGAAGTCATGTCAATACAACAGATATGCAGTATGTGTCCCATTTCATAGGGTTCTTTCGACAGTTTGACTATTTGTAAATTTGTTTTACAGTCTTTCCTTTGTAAAGGAAATTTTAGGTGGAGGGCTGGGAGGATGTTAGAAGTTAAAAGCATCTGTACCAATTGAGGTGTATTGTTTTCAAAGTAATGCTTGGACTAATATTGTCCCTTTCTTTAAGTTTTTTTTTTTATGAAATTTACTTTGCTTCTTAATGCTTCATCAATCTAATTACATAACAACCACTATGGAAATGAACACTTGCTGTAAAAAGATCTCAATAATGATATGTTTAATCAAATTTTGTTTGATTTCCAAGCCTTCTTAGCAAAAAAAAAAAAAAGGTATTTGAGTTTTCTGTAAACAGCCTTTTCGAGGAGGGAAGGTTGGGGGGAAAGGGACATTGTTTTTCTTTGCGCTATTTGTTTTATTTTTATTCTTGTTAAGATGAATGCAACTGCGATATATGGTATAAAAATGGCAATACAAATTTTCCCTTAGTAGCAGATGCTTTCCTCATGGCTGATCATGTCAATACTGTATCAAATCTGCTTTATTAAACAGCAAACGCTCTTATTCTCTTAAAAGAAATCTCAAAAACTGTTATGAGCTCAATATGGAGTTATCAAATTTGCATTGTTTACAAGATTTGACGATGTGTAAAAATTATGGACAAAAAAGCTTATGAACAATAAAATTCTAATTTTTTTTAAATGAGTATGTAAGTAGTAATTTCACAAAATGAGTACAAGTTACTTAATAAAATAGCAAATGTTAAGGTTATTGTCAGAAAATAATGATTTAAATTTAGTCTCCAACCCCCTTGGAGTATGGGATTCATGTTTACTTCATTTTTTATTTCCACCCTCCATCCTCCCCACCTGTCTTCCTTGTGAAGGAAAAGAAGGATGAGGGAGAGAGGGAAGGTGGTTGAGAGGGGGAGGGGGGCACACTTAAGGCTACAGTTTGATACCTTTATGTAAGACTATTACTTATTCTGTATGGGTTTGTTTTCATCCTCTAACCCTACCTTTTTTTAGTTTATCAATGTATGTTTGTCAAGCAATCCCATCCACCTTTTGCCTTTTTTTGTGCTTTTATATCTTTATATGTGGTGCTTTTTTATGCGTTCAATGATTTTAATTCTTTGATATACTTTTTCCCTTTGTTATTTTCTTAGTTTAAATTTTTTTTTGTCCCTTGATTACAAAAGAATTGCTTTCAAGTTCAAGATGTATAATTCCCTCTTAAGTAAATTTATGCCTAAAGAATCATTGTATAAATTACATTAAAATTAGCATAATGAGATCATAAATTACATGTAATGACATCAGAATTTGTCACTTTGATTCTTTAAAAAAATAAGTTGAAAGTTATAGCTTATGAAATCTTTTTTTTTCCCTCCTTAAGTTCAAATTGTAGTACTTTGATAATGTATGCTCAATGGATGTTTCTTTTTATAGAACTTTATATCTTGCTTTTCATGTCTTATCAAACGTGTAAACAATGCTATTTCCATTATCCCCTTTCATTTATGACAAATTTGATGGATAATTACCAGACCAGCGGTAGGATGTGTATATTATTACCTTAGTTTTTATTTAGGAAAAATTTTTGTTCCAAATGATGACTATAAATTGGGTGATTTTAAACTTCCTTTGTGTGACAATTGTTAGAAAGTTTACCATAACACAGTTTTATTTAATAAAGCTGAGGATTTTTTGACATTAAAGATTTCACTTTGTTTTTCATTGCTTGCATTCTTAATATATGTGGATGTCATCTTTGCCTTATTTAAAAAACGCTGCTTTTTCGTGCAGTAAATATTTTCAGAGATTTTGCAATATTATGAACCAACAAAAGAAAATAATGCAAAACGATTATAGTTGTCACAATTATCCGTGCTTCCTTACTTGCCAATCTTAAAAAAAAGTTGAAACAAAGCGGAGGCAAAATTCCTGGTTGTGTTCTCTAGTTCTAGAATGTAAGCATTGACATAATTTTCAAGAAAAAAAATGGCAAAGTGGTGTTTCGTAGAAGTTGTCTGTACAATTTCATTGGGCAGCTAATGAGCTTTCCCATTCCAGACCAATTTGGGAAGAGATAGGATGAAACCCACTCTTTTATCGTAACTCCCGTGATTGACCATCAAAGATACATTCATCAATGACAGTATGAGACAGGGACACAAAAATATCCAATCTAGGAAGTCATGCTTGGCTCCTTCCAGATTATTTTAACTTATGTCTATTGTGATATTTATTATGTTATCTAAATTCCCATGATAAACCATTACATAAATCAACACATCGATAAGAAAAGCTGTCTTACATAAGAGAGAAGCTACACATAACTCATTCCAAATCATTTTATGAAGAAACTCACTCTATGTTATCTTTCTTGCTCACTTCCTGTGATCAAGCATTTAAATAAACCGACGTCCTTGAAATAGGCTTACACAGATATTAAGGATTTATAACTCGTTCAGTATCGCATTATTTTTGTTTTGTAATTTATCAGGAGACATCCTCTTTTGTCGTGTACCGCTCTCACATCCACTAAATATCATCGCAGAGCATAGGTAGTACTAGTATTCTACTTTGATCCTTAAATCTTCAATACCGTGATTAACCAGCAAATAGATCCATGCAGCTATTGGACAAGCTGACCACAGGTATCTTAGCAAGCCAGCAAAGAGGTTGTAATCACATACTACTTTTTCACGTTTTTAATTCGATCTCAGAAATTATTTCCGTCATAACATAATTCATCGAAGAATAAAAACATTTTCTCAACTCTGTCTTGCTCGTTATTATCTCATTATGAATTTAGTAGCAGAAATTTTATTAATGTACTTGGTGCCTGATGCTTGCCTTGGATGTCTTAATCGAATCAATGTATAAACTATAAAAGTCATTGCTTGTTTGGTTTTCTTTGCTAACTTACTGAAATGTGCTCCAGTGTAAAACTCCTTGAACCAGCCAGTTTGATCACCCGGGAAATGAAAGCTGCTTTTCAGAAAGTAGATGCAAATCCCAACCGCTCTTTCTAGATACGCAGATCATAAATTATGTAAGATTGTAATCTATAAAAGTGCGACTTCCGATATCACAAGACGGTACTTTGTGGCTGAACAATTAATTCCGAATATTATGTTAGATGGCTTTGCTGCTGCCCTTTTGTCTTCTTTTTTTTTGGCCATTTTCAGGAGCTACCTTTCCTACCAACATTTATTCGTTTGTTTCTTCGAGACTGTTAATCACGTTATCTTATAATTGTAATATCACTAGTGTAAAACTTCATGATTATCTACAGTTAGCGATTCTTTCTGTTTGCTGTTAATTACGACAAAAAAAAAAAAAAAAAAGACGAAGAAGAAAGAGAGGAAGAAGAAAAGAAGAAGAAGAACAACAACAACAATAACAACAAGAACAACAACAACAACAACAACAAAAATAATAATAATAATAATAATAATAATAATAATAATAATAATAATAATAATAATAATAATAATAATATGATTAATAAAAATCGGAAACAAAAGCAAAAGTATCAACCATGGCGATAACACTCAATAAAGGCTTTTTATTTATTTTGTTTATTATGAGCAGTCAGCTTCGTTTATTGGTATCCTTTGAGTTTCTCTCCTAGTTCTCCAGACCGAGATTAGGAATTTCAAATGTGTGCTCTACGTACTCACTTTGTGATTTTGAGAAGAAACCACAAGATGGCAAAACATCGTCCTCGTAGATCCTATAGTTGTAATGTATGAGATAACCCATGTCAAGGGTCAAGGTTTTTTTGGCTACCGCTTTGTTCTGGCCTGTTTTGATAACCTTGTCAGGTTCGTAGCTGTTCATATTAAAAATGTAGCTGGTTCCCCCAGAGAAAGTCACTTTCGGCAACGGCCTCCCATACATAGCACAGCTGAAGGTTAGGTATTTGATGTCAGGATCCATCTGAGCGGAGATTCAGATAAAGGGCTACATGTATCTTAATGACTGAAGTGGTTTTAATCTAATGCTTACACAAAAGTAAATATAGCCTTAATTCTAGACATAATCTGGTATCGCAAATGTATAACGTATACCACTAATTATACTTAACTGAGCTAACATACATTATTTTCCTTCTTTTTTTTTTTTTAATGCCTTAAATTCTTAAAATTGATATGCTAGATGAATAATACTGGTAATCATAATTTGTTTTTGTTTTTGTTTTTGTTTTTTTTTTGTTTGTTGTTTTTTTATGCAGTAAAAACCATTTCGTTGCAAGTTTGTGACAGAGAAGAAAATTTTATATTATTAATCCAGGATTCAACGTAACTCCATGAGGTCCGTGGGAACATCATGCGAAATTCTTTTTGCAAGTGGTTTGTACTGAGTCTCTTATCTTGCTAAATTAAATGATTTTAACATGGTGCTTAAAAAGTCTTGTATTGCCTTGATATGCTATATGCATGTTCATTAATAAAAATATGCGGAGATTTCATATCAATTTATAGACTTGGTATCTTAGAAAGAAGGGGAATCAACGTACGTCATCAACACGGACGGTAACGTTCGAGCTCTCATCGTCAATACCATCGTCTAAGAGAACAAGCACCTCAACGAGTTTAGTGACCTCCTTGTCGTGGGTATCATCAGAAGCAGAACACTGAAAGGTGGATATGCCATCATCGTCTCCAGAGTCTTCCTCTGCTTGAAACTTCCAGGTGATGATTCGGAAGTCCAAACCAGTATAGATATCTGATCTAAAGAATTTCGAAATTGAGTCTGAGGTATAGGGAAAACAAAGAGTGTCAATTTATATGTGCTGAAGGACATAAGATAAAATAGATTCAGCTATTTTGCGTCTGTTCATTTTTTAAGGGCAAACTTGGTTATGAGAGAGAAAGAGAGGGAATGAGAGATATATAGATAGATAGATAGATAGATAGATAGATAGGGGGAGAGAGAGAGAGAGAGAGAGAGAGAGAGAGAGAGAGAGAGAGAGAGAGAGAGAGAGAGAGAGAAAGGCAAAGCAAAAAGACATAGGATAATAGAAACAATAATTACTTTTCGCAGTTTTTTTTCCGCAAACACTAATCAATTAATTCTAAACGCTACATTTTATTTAGATTTAGCGTTTTAAAAGTAGTGATGAAATAGCTAGATATTGATTAGTTTAGTTGCGGATTAATTGTTGCCATCAAAATTACATTAAATACTTACTTGACTGCAGAAAAAACAGGTTCCTGGCTTCCATCGGCTAATAATTTCACAACATTCATATCCGAGATAGCCTCTCCTGCACCATAGCAAAAAACACTACACTCTACTCCCGGCCTAACAGAGAGGGAAATTGTGCAATCACATTATGCGGGTTGGTATTATCGTGGAAAAGTCATATTTTTTCAAAATAACATTTTAAGACCATAAGAAATCATTTATAACTGCAATAACATTTGAAACAATAATAAACAGATAAGAGTACATTTTATAGTAATGCCTAATGACAAAGATTTGAAATGGCAAAAATCAGCTGAGATTACAGTGCTTTTCTTTATTGTTTTTATAACAGTGAAAATAGGAATAAATGAACAAAATATGTATCTGAATAAAAAATCATTACAATGCAGATCAAATAACAATAACAATGATAAGAAACGACTGTAACGAAATTAACAATGATGATCAATATGGTGATATTCCTGATGATTATGATGATGGTGATGATGATGAAGAGAAGAATGGTTATAAATACTACTACTACCACCGCTACTACTACTACTACTACTACTACTACTACTACTACTACTACTACTACTACTACTACTACTACTACTACTACTACTACTACTACTACTACTACTACTACTACTACTACTAATAATAATAATAATAATAATAACAACAGCAACAACAACGACAGCAAGAAAAGGAAGAAGAAGAAGAAGAAGAAGAAGAAGAAGAAGAAGAAGAAGAACAACAACAACAACAACAACAACATCAACAACAACAATGGCGATTATAAAAACAAGCATGATATCGAAAGCAAAATAAAGTTTAGGAGAAAAAAAACCAGCCAACATTGAGAAAACGGACAAATCAAAATCAAAAAAAAAAAAAAAATAGGAACATCATCAACAATAAAAAAAACCAGGAGTATTATTCACACAGACTGCTTGCCTGCATTCTCTTAGTTCATCTCCATGTCCTGATTTACCCGCGTAGGGAGTGTTAAAAATACCCAAATAGTTAGGAGGTAAGGTCGTCTGGTTGGACGGTCGAAGTTCGATTATTCTATTTACCTGGGAAAAAGAGAAGGTTTTGACAGTGATTCGCAAGGTGAAAGTACATAAATAATTACTACTACTACTACTACTACTACTACTACTACTACTACTACTACTACTACTACTACTACTACTACTACTACTACTACTACTACTACTACTACTACTACTACTACTACTACTACTACTACTACCACTCCTACCACTACTACCACTACTAACCCCATGAACACCACTAGCGCAGCTTTCTCTGATTTTCTCACCTTTGCGATGGTGTCTTTCTTTTCGCTAATAAATCAACCCTACTTTTCATAATTTTCCCAAGACAGATAAATGATATAGACTCACCTGGG
>JAWDGP010007897.1:697500-700000 GCA_033675545.1 Elysia crispata
AGAGTCACGTAAAATAGTTTATTGCGCATAACCGCTACATTCCTTCATAAAGATCACAACTCATATTGTTATCGCAGCATCAAAATTATGCTCGAAACTTACTGAATATGACGTCACTAGAACCTGAATCTCGAGGTAGAACTACTATTCAAAAAGACTGCTGAACATATCAACGCTAGATAAATTCGGATATTAATTAACAACACTTGCTTTCGATGTGCCAGAGTTTTATTCTTCTCGCCCGTTACAGAGAAATAGATAAAAAGAGAGAACGGAATAGGAAAAAGGGACAGAGAAAGAGATACGTAGGAGGAAAAACTAATAGATAGACAGAAAGAGATAGATGCTATTACCTTGATGTACAAAATTAGATGATGGTTTCAATGCTTTTACCTACACAGGTTAGTTCTATCTGACATTTCTAAGTTAAAGATTTCTCCCCCCCCCTCAAAAAAACTCCATTGACCATGCTATACTACTGCAATAACCATAAATTTTACTGCCATTTGAAATAATGTCAGTGGGGCCGATGAAGATTATAGATAAAGTCCAACAGGGGAACATAAGTTCTAAAGAATCAAGTTTTAATGAATCAAAAGTGCAAGATCCGACAATCATTGGAAAAAATACATTTTTCTCTGGGTGTTTAGCCCAAATAAGTGTACTATAAATTATACAGTACTACTCCATGGACTCTCTATCCCCTTCTCTTTGTAAGCCAATGTTAGGGATCTCGAAAGAGTGCGTCACGAAATCTCCTTTTAAACTTGAAAAGAATCCACAATATGGCGCGACGCCGTCCTCGTAGATCCTATAGCCATGATTGTTGTAATAATCTACATCAAGAGTCAAGGTTTTAGTTGCAACGGCTTTGTTCTGCCCTGTGTTCACAATGTCATCAGGCTCTGAGCTGTCGAAAGAGAAAATAGGGCTGGTTCCACCAGAGAAAGTCACTTCCGGTAATGGCCTTCCATAAACAGCGCAGTTGAAGGTTATGATCTTGATATAAGTATGCATCTGAGAAAAGACCACGTTTAAAAAAAAGGCACTTTATACACAAAGAAACGAAAACAACAAAATAATCCTCCATTGAATTTTGAGAATCAGCTTGTAACAGGTTATAGAATCTTAAGCAAGATTTCGTCAATTGTGTTGATTCCATTGTTTGACTGGTATAAAATTTTAACTTCGGTTCGTTTGACCGAGTTGATTCCCATAAATCTGTCATTATAATTTAGTTTCGTATGTAATGTACTTATTACACTTACACACTAGCAAGTCTGCACTGTTCGCGGGCTGATAATTGTAGTGTTTGTGTGTGTGGTTGTGGTTTCTTATAGTTTCTTGTTTTTTTAACATTCTCATTCACATACATTTGTTTTGTTTTTTTTTGAATGGCCGTCGTTTAAAAAAATACAATCTCAAAACCTGCATTTTACAAGCTATTCATATAACTCTTGCATGTAACTAGAATGTGACACAAGATCGAAGACAAAAGTCCATAAAAAATATTTAAAGAGAGAGAGTAAACTTTAAGTGCTAAATAGATGATTTTGATAACCATGACATTGAAGATTGAAAGTAAAATGTTAACCTACATAATCATCTCTGACGGTGACATTGGAACTTTCTTCGTCAAAGCCGCTATCGATTACGACAAGAACATCAATGAATTTACTGACTTCCTTGCCGTGAGACATGTCCGAAGCAGAGCATTGGAAGGTTGTGATGCCTCTGTCATCCTCAGAGTCTTCTTCCGCTTGAAACTTCCATTTCATACCTTTAAGGTGGTCCAAGTCGAGATCAGCACTAGAGCAAAAAAAAAAGGATTGAGTTGCACTGCGAATCTAGGCCAGACATATAGTCCAATGATACTTTCTGATACTCTGTCAGCCCTTCAGACTCTGCAGCCAAATCCCACAGATTACACAACAACAACCTTGCGCAAGCAACTTTAAAAGTTGGCCCAAAAAAAGGAAAATAGTTTTCATAAGGAGCCCATCAAATTCAGGTATAACGGGAAACGAAATTGCTAACCAATTAGCAAAAGAAAGAAGTAAGCTACCCCAACCACCATCTGCTATCTCATATGAAGAAGCTAAAGCTCTTCTTAAGAACACGGCCACACAAGAATGGCAAGAAGAGAACGAAGGATATACCTTCATGAGTGACAGCATTCACATGCTAGACAGAAAAGGTCAAACAACACTGTTCCGCCTAAGGACTGGTCACTGTGGCCTCAACAAACATCTTTAGAAAAAGGGAATGGCGACAGAACAGACCCCAGTCCACATTCTTTGAGGAAGCCAGACTTCAAGTTTGGCCTACAGAAGCTCCAGTCAGCCAGAAGCTCTGGGGGTCTAGGGATGACTTACTGAAAACGAAGAATATCTTTGACCGGACCGGACTATCAATTTAGCACAGTCAAAAAAGATAGAACGCAGAAGAAGAATATCTTAATAATGTCATTATCGGTAAAGAATTAATGTTGCATGTGTCG
>JAWDGP010007897.1:705000-717500 GCA_033675545.1 Elysia crispata
ATTATTATTATTAGTAGTAGTAGTAGTAGTAGTAGTAGTAGTAGTAGTAGTAGTAGTAGTAGTAGTAGTAGTAGTAGTAGTAGTAGTAGTAGTAGTAGTAGTGCTTAAAGTAGTGTAATAGTAGTTGTAGTCGTAGTAGTAGATGAGGTAAAACTGGACTGTACAGAAAAAAAAGATTAAAAAGATTTCAAAATGTTAATATTTCCACAAATTTTTTAACAAATTTCAAACTTCATGTGATTCTAGTTTTCCATAATATACGAGTCCGCTTCATCAAACCAGAGGAGGCAAAGTCTTTCCAATATATTTTGAACTTCTTTAGTTTACTTACCGTCACATTGAAGTCTTGACCAGGCACGTAAACTGCTGCTCTGGGAGGATCTACATGTATCTCTGGCAGGTCGCCTACCTGCTGGAAACTGGTAGTTAACTCAGAATTGTCCAGTTGAAGATACACACCATGTCTAGAAAAGATGTCAAAGGAAAATATTAAATGTTGCCGACAGATACCGAGGGACAATTGAATTGAGAATAAGAGATGACCTTTTTAAAGTTCTTTAACATGCTCATTGTACTATCTGTTGAAGATTGCCCTTTTATCATGTGCAAAGTTTGACGTGTAAACTTTTTCTGACTTAGATTCCCTCACCTATGAGCCCTGTTATTAAAGTCATGTCAGTGTTTTTAACGGAATAGGTTCTTTTCATTATAAACTCTTGATATACTAACATGGCTAATTAATAATTAATGCTGATTCACACTTCAGACTATGTCTTGATAAGATTTTGAAGTCGTTTGGAAAAAAGATCGTGACAATGTATATTCCATATGCAAACAACACCGATTTCAAGGGTAAGGTCCCAATCTAGGAAATTAAACAAGGATAAAGTTTTGTAATTTAAAACGGGCGTCACCTGGTGTCATAAAAGGACTTCTCCTCCTCAACTCTATCATGCATGGAGATCCAGACTTGCCCCTGAGACTGTGCCGAGGTGAAGCTTACAGACCACACTCCATTGTCACCTGCTACAATAGTCTCGGTAACTAGGAAATTAGTTTGGAGGAGAAAAATTCATTTGGACTCAAACTATGAAATATTTTCTTAATCACTGTTCCCCCCTCCCCCTCATCTTCTCCCTTTCTCTCTGTATCTCTCTTTTCATTCGACCTTTTCTCTTTTTATCCTCTAATATTTTTTCTTTCTCTTTCTATAGATTCTTTTCCTTCGGACTTGTTTTCTTTTCCTTTTTTTTTTTTTTTTTTGCTCTTACCTCTTTCGCACTCTGTGTCGCTATCGTTTCTAGAACCCTTTCTCACTCTCTGCCTGTGTCTATCTATCTCTGTCTCGCCCGCTCTCTCTCTCTCTCTCTCTCTCTCTCTCTCTCTCTCTCTCTCTCTCTCTCTCTCTCTCTCTCTCTCTCTCACTCTCTTTTCTTTCTCTCTCTCGAAATCTTGCAATCTATTTTTACGACTCTGTGTTTTCCCCCTTTCTGTTTCTTTTCATTTTCTCTCATGTTCTGTCGCCATATTTTTCAATGTCTTTATATAAATACATATTGAGACGCTTTGAAGTCCACCTGTGGCACAAGGCATTTATATATATATATATATATATATATATCTTTCTTTCTACCAATGAACATGCAAGATTTCCACGTGATCGAAGTAAGTATCCTTTGCTTTTTGTCTCACCTTTTTGCTGGTCCATGCCTTCTGCATAGTGACAAATTACATCCTCAGCATTTTTTGTAAATTTTACAGTGAATCTATTTCCATCGCTTGTAGGATTTCTCTCTACTGAGATAAGATTCACGCAATTGTAGTAAGGGAACTCTTCTTGTTCGTTTTTTCGACCTGTTTCCTATTTTGACAGAGTAAGTTAAAGACGGAATCTATTAAAAGAAAATGTGGCTTTAGTTATACAAAGATGTCATCGGAAGAAAGACTTCCGCGCTTGTCTATTGTAAAAATGTCCATCTAAATTCAAAATAAAATTAAATAACCGATAACGGCTCTAAAACATCCGAAAATGTTCTGTGAATAATTCATGTTTTTTTTTTTACTCTTTTTGAAAATTAACATAATAATTATTCCTTTCCTATTCAGGCAAATGAAATTGCCATCAGCACCTAAAATGGTATCAAAAAAGTGCTTTTGATGGAACTTTAAAAGAAGAATGGAGTAATAGATATATGCAAGGGAACACTATTATTATTATAATTCTTCTTCTTCTTCTTCTTCTTCTTCTTCTTCTTCTTCTTCTTCTTCTTCTTCTTCTTCTTCTTCTTCTTCTTCTTCTTCTTCTTCTTCTTCTTCTTCTTCTTCTTCTTCTTCTTCTTCTTCTTCTTCTTCTTCTTCTTCTTCTTCTTCTTCTTCTTCTTCTTCTTCTTCTTCTTCTTCTTCTTCTTCTTCTTCTTCTTCTTCTTCTTCTTCTTCTTCTTCTTCTTCTTCTTCTTCTTCTTCTTCTTCTTCTTCTTGATATAATTATTATTATTATTATTATTATTATTATTATTATTATTATTATTATTATTATTATTATTATTATTATTATTATTATTATTATTATCATCATCATCATCATCATCATCATCATCATCATCATCATCATCATCATATTATTATTATTATTATTATTATTATTATTATTATTATTATTATTATTATTATTATTATTATTATTATTATTATTATTATCATCATCATCATCATCATTATTATTATTATTATTATTATTATTATTATTATTATTATTATTATTATTATTATTATTATTATTATTATTATTATTATTATTATTACTACTATTATATTTTTTATAATCTTTGTAATTATCATTTTCGATAAACGCTTAGCATAACTATAATGGTAAGAATTATGTTCATTCTCTTATGCCTGATGAATTTTAGTCTTAAGTGTTTAAATCTAATTTAGATCTATACTGAAGACTGGGTGTGTGTATTATTATTTTTTTCGGGAGAGGGGTTAGATAGCTCAGTTGGTATAGGGTTAGACTGACAAATTCTATCCAACCAGCTATATCCTTGAATTGATAGAACAAATGCTGTCTCCGCATAAGATTCTGCGGGAAACCTTGGG
This sequence comes from Elysia crispata, assembly GCA_033675545.1. Classification (NCBI taxonomy): domain Eukaryota; kingdom Metazoa; phylum Mollusca; class Gastropoda; family Plakobranchidae; genus Elysia; species Elysia crispata. The sequence continues at coordinate 708,100 of JAWDGP010007897.1, forward strand.
GACGTAGATCTAATCAAAGATCTAATCAAAGATCACAAATTAAAGGGTTCGCTAATGGAGAGTAGAAACGCTCAAAGACTACGATGTTGTAATATGTATTAACACAATTCCATATCAACTTTCAGTTTAGAGACAAAAGTGAAATAAAAATTTCTCAGTGATTCATTATCGCTTTAAACACAAATTATGAGTGATTGAAGAAGCGAAAGCATTGATTAATCAATACCGGTATATATATATATATATATATATATATATATATATATATATATATATATATATATATATATATATATATATATATATATATATATATATATATATATATTAGCGATATTAGATATAAATATAGTCAATTCGTATTGGACCTTCTACAGACTACAGCTACAAAAAAATTCGCGCAGTGCTGGGTAATCAGAAGTTTGCGGTCAAGCGCGCATTTCCAAAATGAAATATGCATTGGTAGTAAGTTTATAAATATCATAGAGATAAATGTCAGCAGGTGATCGATACGACAGACCAAACAGTGGTCCTGTAGATTCTCGAAACTTTTGCTGAGGAAGACGAAACAAGAATAATCCGTTTACCAGTAAGCAATACCATCATAGATACTGAAAAACTGGGCTCCACAAAATTAAGGATAAAATTCTTTATGGCTCATATTGAAGAGGCCTTGAAGACCAACTGTGGCACGTGGGTATTAACCCAGACGGAAGAGAAACCAGCTAGATCTAGATTTCTTCCATAGAAACCAACCAGAAATATCTTAGGAAAAAAATGCACAGTGAAGACAACCTACAGAATAACGAATGCCCTCTATCTCGTCAAATACTGAGAAGTCACTAACGCCTTTCGGGCATAATCTAAGAGGAGACAGGCAAATTCCGCCAATTAAAAGCATGGAAAGCTACGTCACTACACAAAGGAATAAATTTAGAGGATGGCCTCTGACACCTTTTTCAAGAAAGACCCCGCTAGTTTACATACCAATACCCTCACCCTAAAAAGCTAACAAGATGTAGATAGGTTAAGAGGCATCACGCAGTAAGGCTGGGACGGGTCCCGTAAAAGTAATCAGTAATTACGGATCTTCGTGACGAAACGGTTCCACGGATCCTCTAATGAGATTCGTAGGGGTAATCATAATTCTTGATCCTCACTAAGATGTCATTGGAGATCAGCGAGAGACAGAGAACCGTCGATGTAATCATGGTCTTTTGATCTTGTCTCAACGGGAGAGTCCGTCAACACTCCTCACTTCACGAGATATGATTACTTTTTTTTATTCCGGGACCAAGCTGATCTTAGTCTACCGTCAGCCCCGTAACTTCCCTTAACCTCTCCTCATTTCACCGGAAATGATTACTTTTGTTGATTCAGGGACCCCCTTCATCACCACTCCAGACTTCTCCGGAAATGATAACTATTCTGATTATCGGGACCCCGCAGATCTTCTGCAACGGGACCCCAGTAATCGTGATAACTTAAAAATTGGGATCCGCCACCCGATGCTTTGAAAAATCTTGCTTCAAGTGTACTTAGAAAGATTATACCAACAGAATGAGCATAAGTTCTTAGCTGAAAAAAAGCAACGAATATATAATAACAAGGCCAAAGATGGACATACATTTGTAAACATCTAATGAAGAAGAACAACAGTTTCAAGAAACTTAACGAAAGTTAAAGTTAAAGATAAGGAGCAATGAGAAGAGAACAGTATAAAATTAGTTTAATAAATTTATGATCTCTTGTATTCTTTGTATTCCTTTGTTTATCATGAAATTATCCAGTTCATCTTATCTCGAATACAATTTAAAAAATGTCATTACCCCAAGAATTTCGGTATAATTTCGAAAAAAAAAATACGAGAAATTGAGATTTTCTTAATTCTGAGTGGAAAAGGTCCTAAATGGCCAAGAATTTTTTTTTTCCTTCAAGTATTAATCAGTTGTTTAGTTCAGACAGCACTTGCAATTTGATCCTAATATTCATTCGATCAATTCGATTGTCGTGAGATAACAGACGAGGACATTAATGTGTGTTCATGTTATCAACATTACACTGGTGACCTGCTCGCCGTTAGTGTTTCCCAAAATTTCAGCTGTAGCGATGGTTCCATTTTGTTGTGCAAGGACGTCCAGTTTTTGATCGATGCTCTCCAGTTTTTGGTCAATCCTTGTCAGGAGACTATCCTTGTCCTGTCCACCGGACAAGCTGGTCAGCTTGGCGTCGATAGCATCGACTTTACTGGCGATGTTAGTCAGCTGGAAAACAGTTTAGGTCAATCAGGGAAATGAAAGTTGCTATGGCATCTGATGCTCATAATTTTTGTGCTATACTAATAGGGACTCAAGAATTTTATTTCGTTTATTTTATAGGCCTTTATTTTTTTTTTTTTTACATCGAAGCATCAAAACAAGACAAAATGAAACAAAATACACGTTTTACCTAAAAAATTAAACTCTTTAATAGGTTAATTTTTATGATAAATTCATTATTTCCTTAATTATATTTTCTATGTTATAATATTCTGTGATGTTTGATTACTTTTTCCCTCTAAAAAGAATTTTAAAACATGTTTTGTTTAACATGAGGTTTTTTTTTTGTAGTCTAGTCTAAAGAATTCCGTTTTAAATCTGCTGCTTTACTTAAGATTTTTTTTGTATAGATTCTACATCTTGGTTTAGATGTAAAATCTACTATAGAGACTTTAAAAGAATACTTAAGTTTTCATTTTTCAATGGTAGACGGGCAATACAATCATTATTGTTCCTTCTATTTCTACAATTTGCTATTAAAACTATCTTAATGTTGAAGATCTCTTACCTTTTTGTTAATATCTGTGTTGCCAGTAAACCAAGCCACGCAACATCCATTTGATGTGATGATGAGAACAACTACGAGCAAACCGAGAGAACTACGATGTAGTAAAGAGCGCGGCTCCATGACAATCATATCTTCCCTCTCCCAAACTTAAACCTGCATGATCCGCTGAATAAGTTGCAGTTTACCAGGCACAACTTTGAGATTTACAAGATACAACAGTCCTTCTCAGATTACACAGTTAGGTTTTCTATCATCCGTTCCTTATTCGTATTAAAAATAGAAGCCTTGTCTAGATTCCGTCAGAAGTATGAGTTCACAGTCAGATAATTAAAGGGCAGCTATATTAATTCTCTAATGACTGTTTCATAATATCTGTGTTAATAGGACCAATTAAGCAATGAAAATGACCAAGCAACAGGCAGGTTACTAATAACCACTCAACGTGTCAGGCTCTCAAGCAGGAATAAATAACTCATAATAAAAAAAAAATTGCTACGTCGCTACCAAAAAAAAAAAAAAAAAAAAAATATATATATATATATATATATATATATATAAAGATAAATAAAATATTAAAAGAAAATTAAAAAGGATAAGGTTTTACTTCTCTAAGGGTCACAAACGAGTCTTAGATGATAATTTCAGTTGTCAATTACATGTCCTGTGGAGCACAAAATAACTGCAATTACTAGTAGCCTGGCTTTTGTGGCAGCTGGGCGAATTTATCTGATTTATAACAAGGGTAGGGAGAGTGGGATGCAGGAATTAAGTCCCGCCTGTCTGTTTTTCTGTCTAGTTTTCAGTTTCAACGTTTGCATGTCTGTCTATTTGTCTGTCTAACTATTTGTCTGTGTGAGTGTGCACCTCTCTCTCTCTCTCTCTCTCTCTCTCTCTCTCTCTCTCTCTCTCCTCTCTATCTTTCTCACTCTTTCTCTCTCTCTTCCGCCTTATCTTTCACAGTCTATTTCATCTTCGAACTCGCTCCAACTCTTGCCCAAATCGCTTCTTCTATCTTTTCCATTAATTCTTTATTTCTCTGTATCTTTCTTACTCTCCACATCTATTTCTCCTGGATTTCTCTACTCCGATGTATCTTTCATTCCTTCATCCACTTTCATTGTCATTCGTTTTCTTATTGCATTTCTCTTCTGTCATTTGATATTTTTCTCTTCCAACCCTTTATACTCACCCATCCTTCAAACCCTCCCTCTCTTTATCCCTTTCGTAATTCTATCTCTGTCTCTGTCTCTGTCTTTTTCTTCCTCTCTCCCTCCCTAAAGATTGTAATGATGCCTTGCGTTGCTGCAACATAAAAAAACCGATGCAAAAATACTTTTTCTGGTTTGAATCAATCGAAATCAGAGCTAGCTACATTAATAAGTATATGGTCTGATCGTTCGACTTTCCCCAGGCCGTTTGAACTTTTTTGACTATGAGCTTTTACATACTATGGGGCCTAAATTTCAAATTCAGGGATATAGTGGAGACAGAACCGAAAATGCAAATATTGTAAATATTTTCTCCGACAATTTGCTGTTCCGGAACTTTACATACTTTTTACAATAAAAAAAGCTTATTTTAATAATAAATAAGGCTAAGTGTTTTATTAATATCAAGATATTTTGACAGCAAAGATGCTATTCATTCTTTTCATAGTTTTTTTTTTTATTTTTAATATTAAAAAAGACACCATTGAATAACTGTAACTCAGATATAATGTATATATATATATATATATAGTATATGGAGAGAGAGGAAGAGAGAATAAATGAAAGAGAGAGAGAGACACACAGAGAGAGAGACAGAGAGAGAGAGAGAGAGAGAGAGAGAGAGAGAGAGAGAGAGAGAGAGAGAGAGAGAGAGAGAGAGAGAGAAAGGGAAAGAGTGGGGAGGGGATAAGCCATAATGGCTGGCAATTAAAAGTTACAGTATAATTATCTCCCTTGTGCCGAAGTCAGATCGGTTTAAATTTCAGTGGAATTTTTATTCATAAACGAGCTTTTCTGAAAGCTTAAACCTCTCAAGTAGCTTATGTTTTATATAAATTAGTTTATAATTCACTACACCTATTAAGTAATAGTTTTCATGAAATACAGGGATATCCTCGGCTACGAAAGGAACCTTATATATATGTACTTCTGACTTTCGTAAAGTATTACATTTCTTTGACCTACGAATCCTGTGGAAAAAAAATTTAAAAATTAAAATTAAAATCTCGTATTTGAAACTCTGAGATCCTTCCATCAAAAACACATAGCACATAGTTATTCACGACTTAGTAAGTGCTAAATCAAAGGTTAAGTAGATCTGCTACATAGTTTGCCTGCTGTAAAACTTTTGTGTAAAATATCAAATACAAAATAAGATCAAACTGACTAAACGACTTTTTCTTTCATCAAGAACTTTCAAAATCTTATTAATGCATTTCGTTTCATTCTTTGTTGATCTTTTCCTCTCTCTCCAACCTTCAAGATTGTCTTTCACCCCTCTATCTATCATTACAATCAAACAATCCTTATGATAATTACTATGTAAATGTATTTTAATCATCACCACAGCGGTTCTCACATTATTTGGAACCTTCATTGCAACAGCAATCGCAAACGTCATTCTTGGTTATCGAGACAACTGAGCGCTATTGTGGTAGAAAAGATATAGATGTCAGTGAAACTGTCATGCCAAAAGTAATTATTATGACCATGCACGGCACACTAAGTGTATACCATAGTTGTTTACAAAGTACGCCTTCATGACACAGAATTTTTTTAAGTTAAATGTAATTTTGTCATAAGAAGCAACCATTAACCGTTCAAATAATGTCGGTTAAAGTCTTTTTCAGGTACATCTCATTTTTGATGAAAGACGCATGATGGGCATAAAATTCTTTAACTACACACTGTTTCTTTTTTCACCAAGCGCCTTTTCTTTTCACTTTGACATCCATCAATAGGCACACATATTTTTGGTTGTCCTTTACATCTTCTCCGACAAGAGACTGTCGCTTGTTTCGCCCTTTCATCTTTGCAGACTAGCATTGATCGTACTTCAGTCCGAATCGGAAATCTATCTTTATTTTGGAACTGTTTTCGTTTCGTTTTCCTCTATTTATATTTCTATCAAAATCTTTTACTGAATTGATTTTACCAGTTTGCAGCTTAAATCTTCATTCCCTGTTGTCTGTTTCCGTAATTTGCTACAATTAATTCCACACAAGACCTTATTAACTCATAACCTTGACCCGTGGTAAATAGCAATACTTCTAACTGATTTTGGCTACAAGTGTACGGTGTTTTTGTTTTTTTTTGCCTCGTAATTATGATGTTAGCTTTAGTAGAGAGGATATTAACTCTTATGCCAATAAGTAGTTAAGCAGCAAATAAATCCATTTATATCATTCCTCGAACCATGAGAGGCCTTCCTGGAAAAGCAACAATTTCATCACTGTTATAATATGGGAATGATTATCGGCTGCATAAAAAGCCACGTAAAATTGTGCATGACTGCAGTGCTAGATGACTTCTACATCCCAACATTAAGACCATAACTCATATTATTATCAAAGCAAAAAATAATTCTCGAGATTTACTGAATATTTTCGAACTGGAACTACTGATAAAAAAGACTGCTGAACAAATCAGGGCTAGATAAATTCAAATTATTTAACGCCACTTGCCTTGACCTTTTGATATGCCAGAGTTTCATTCTTCTAGCCCATTAGAGAGAAATAGACAAGAAAGAAAGAGAACGGAAAGGGAAAAAGGGACAGAGAAAGAGATAGAAAAGAGGAAAACTAATAGATAGAGATAAACGGATAGATACTCTTCTCAAAATGCCCTGTCTGGAACAGACATCGGCGATCATGATTCTCCACTTGTCCCCATCTTCCGTCATCCGCAGTAAGGCTATGTTGTCTTTGTTGTTTCCTGTCACAAAAGAGCTCAAGCTATCAAGAAATGTAATCCTTTGTCTACCTCTGCTTCTTGTACCTTCTATCTTGCCTGTAAGAGATAAAAATTCCAGTCCCTTATGGCGACATATGTGGCCTAAAAATTTCAGTTGCCTTTTCCTTATTGTTTTTATGAGGGATCTCTCTTGGTTCGTTTCTTCTAATATCGATTCGTTTGTCCTCTTTTCTTTCCATGATATTCATAACATTCTCCTGTAGAACCACATTTCCGCTGCCTCTAAATTTTTCTTGGTTCCTGCAGTTATTGTCCAAGTTTCGCATCCATATAAAAGTATAGACCACACATATGTTTTCAAAACCTTCAATTTGGTTGAAAATGATATATTTCTATTTTTAAGAATGGTGCTCATTTTTTGGAAAGAAGCCTTTGCAATGGCTATTCTCTTCTTAATTTCAGTCCTGCATTTACCGTCAGATGTCAATGTATATCCTAGGTATTTGAATTTCTGTACTTGCCTGATTTGTTCTCCCTTGCTAAAAAGCTTGCATTCTGGATTGTTTTTCTTCTTAGATACTACCATACATTCAGTCTTTTTTACATTTAGAGACAATCCCAGCTTTTCACTCTCTTCTACAACAATATTTAGAAGCCTTTGTAAATCCTCTTCCGATCCTGCTAATAGAGAAGTATCATCTGCATATCTTAGGTTGTTCAGATTTTCACCATTCGCTTTGAGTCCTTCACTTCCATCCAAGTTTCTTAAAATTACTTCACTGTACAAGTTGAACAGGTCTGATGACATCACACAACCTTGTCTCACTCCCCTTTTAATATTTGTGTACTCACTGAGTTCTCCACCTACCCTTACCGCAGCAGTTTGATCCCAATAGAGATTTCTAAGCACCCTCAAGTCTTTTCCGTCAATATCTAGCTGATTCAGCATCTTAAACAACTTTTCATGCTTTACCTTGTCAAAAGCCTTATAGATACTATTAACTTGATTAGTAATCCTATGATATATGGTGCAATAAAGATGCAAGGAATTGTTCAAGGACTATTAGTTCATTCCGTGTCCTTTAAGCCATCAGGAACTTGATGATGCTCACTGAGTCACAAAGTCATTATATTTCACTCCACTTTTCCATCTTTTCAATCTCTATACCCCTTTCTCTCTCTCTCTCTCTCTCTCTCTCTCTCTCTCTCTCTCTCTCTCTCTCTCTCTCTCTCTCTCTCTCGTCGGAGAAAATTTCTTTAGAGTATAGAGTTTTTTTTGCAATAAAAATAAGTTAGTAAAGCAATAAATAAATTTTAAAAAATGAATAAATATTAAAAAAAAAAACCAGCAAGTCAAATAATATCAGTGCTTTTTAAACCCAAATTCTAGATATCTCGCGGCGCTCAATGTTGAAACATTCGCTTCACCGATCACATCGGCCATATATAATTATATCTTTTTGTCGTGCGATTTTTTTTCGCGACAAAAATTCCGCTTGCATAAAGGTATGAAACAAAACTGAATTATTTTATACCCTTTTACCATGAAGGCATGAATAAGTGGACAGCTATGAATTTTTGCAAGTCATGGGGCATCGAAGCACTTTCTTTTCGGACGTACATAGCCTTGTGGTAAGAAATTACAAGGACCTTTTTAAATATAATTGAAAAGTACAAAATTAGATGTTTCACCACGTGATAGCGGTTTCAATGTTTTTACGTACACAGGCTAGTTCTATCCGACTCTTCTATATATCTTTTTTTCTTTAACTCAAACAAAAAGCACCACTACCATACTAATGCACTAACCCTAATTTTTACTGTCAGTTGAAGTAACACCAGCTGGACCGTTCACGATTAACTTAGGCTAAAAAAATCGAGTCTTTAATGAATCAAAAATGCAAGATCCGACATCGAGAATCATTAAAAAAAAATTTTTTTCTCTCGGAGTTTAGCCGAAATAAAATTATAATTATGTACTATAATTTATATAGTACCACTACATGAACTCTCTATCCCCTTTCCTGTGTAAGCCAATGTCAGGGAACTCGAAAAAGTGCATGACGTATTCTTCTTGATGTCTTGAGTAGAACTGACAATTTGGCTCTAAATCGTTCTCGTAGAACCCATAGCCGTCACTCGTGTCATCTAGATCAACGGTCACGGTTTTGGTAGCAACGGCTCTGCTCTTCCCTGTGTTCACAATGTTATCTGGCTCTGAGCTGTTGAAAGAGAAAATTGGGCTGGTTCCACTTACGAAGCCCACTTCTGGTAATGGCCTTCCATAAAAAACGCAGATGAGAGTTAGGATCTTGATATTCGAATGCACCTGAAAAAAGACGACGTTCGAAGAAATGCTACAAACTTTAATCACACATAAAAAAAAAATGAATAACATAGAAATCTTCTATTGAATTTTTAGAACTGGTTAGGGAATCTTAAACAAGAGATTTCATCAATCGTTTTGATTCCACTATTTAAACAGTATTAAATTTCAACTTCGCCTAGTTAAACGTATCACCGTAATGTAGTCTCTTACGCTGGTGCACCTATTATACTTACATAATAGTAAGTCTGCACTGTTCGCGGGCTGGTAGTTCTAGTATATGTGTGTGGGTTTTATTTTTATTTGTTTTTTAACATGCTCATTCGCATAGATTTGTTTCTTTGAAA
>JAWDGP010007897.1:725000-727500 GCA_033675545.1 Elysia crispata
TGCGACGTGTGACACCAATAATGAGATACCTATCTGGAAGATTGAACCAGGACAATGCTTTGTAATGTTAAACGGGCTTCACCTGCTGTAAAGATAGGAATCCTCCAAGTCAACGCTATCTTTTATGGACATCCAGGTCCGCCTCTTAGGCCGTGTGAAGACTGGATAGGTAAAGCTTACAGACCATACTCCATTGTCACCTTCTTCAATACTCTCGGTAACTAGGAAATTAACATGGAGGAGAAATTTTCATTTGGACTCCAACTATTAAATATCCTCTTACACTCTGCTCTCTCCGTCCTACCCCTTTTCTTCTCTAATATCTCTCCCCTCTCTCTCCCTCTCTCTCTCTCTCTCTCTCTCTCTCTCTCTTTCTCTCTCTCTCTCTTTCTCTCTCTCTCTCTCGCTCCCGCTCTATTTTCCTTCGGCCTTTTCTTTTTTTCTTTCTTTCTCCTATATTTCCTCTTTCACTCTCTATAGCTCTCATGTCTACTGTTCATTCTCATTCTCTCTATTTTTCTTTCTCTGTCGCTCTCTCTTCCTTCGGATTTTTTTTCTTTTTTGCTTTAATCTTTTTCACGCTCTGTGTCGCTCTCATTTCTATAGCCTATTCTCTCTCTCTCTCTCTCTCTCTCTCTCTCTCTCTCTCTCTCTCTCTCTCTCTCTCTCTCTCTCTCTCTCTCTCTCTCTCTCCCTCTCTCTCTCTCTGTCTATCTCGCTCTCTCTCTCTCTCTCTGTCTATCTCTCTCTCTCTCTCTCTCTCTCTCTCTCTCTCTCTCTCTCTCTCTCTCTCTCTCTCTCTCTCTCTTTTAATCTTGCAATATATATAGACGGTTCTGTCTTTTGCCCCATCTCTATTTCTTTTCATTCCCTTTCTTTCTCTGTCGCTTCCTTTTTTTATATCTTAATATACATCTTTCTTTCTTTGAGTGAACATGTAAGATTTTGACGTAATTGAATTTAGTATCCAATGCTTTTTCTCTCACTTTTTGACCGATACAAGAGATCTTGAAGGTGAAAAAAGACATCCTCAGTATTTTTGGTAAATTTGACAGTGAATCTGTTTCCATCTTTTACAGGATATCTCTCTACCGAGATAAGATTCACGCAATTGTAGTAAAAAGAGTCTTCTTTTTCTTTGTTTGGGCCAAATTCCTATTTTGAAAGTAAAAGGCAAAGACGGAATCTATTAAAACAAATTGTCGTTTTGATTTTACAAAGATGTCATAGGTCGGAAGACTTCTATCTTCCGCGCTTTTTTACTTTAAAAACATTAATAAAAAAAATAATTGCGTCATTTTAAGTACCAGCGCTGGTTTAATTAATAACATCCGAAAATGTTCTGTGAATAATCTATGGTTCTCACTTTTCACTTTTTAAAAATTTATAGAAAACCTATAATTCTTCTTCCGCCGAGAGGCAAATGACATTGTCTTCAGCACCTAAATGGTGTCAGGCGACTGTTGCTGACGGCACTTAAAAAAAAAAAGATACACACACATACATATATATATATATATATATATAAGCCAGGGCACAATATTACCAATTATTATTATTATCAGACAAAATTAAAGAACAAACTCTTGAGGGCTCTTATTGAGGCGGTGTTTACGTTAAACTGTGACACATGGGCATTCACCCAAACAGAAGAGGAAACAGCTAGATCTAGATGTCTTCCACAGAAACCAACCTACGAATGTCTTAGACAAAAATACACAGTAAAGACAAGCTACAATTCACGTTACAATGAAATAACGGACGCCCTCTATCTTGTCAAATTCTGAGAAGTCGCAAACGCCGAATAAAACGATGGAAAGCTACTTAACTACACAAAGGGATAAATTTAGAGGAAGGCCTCTGACACCTCTCCCAAGAAAGACCCCGCTAGTTTACAAACCAATACCCTCACCCTAAAAAGCTAACAAGATCTGGATAGATTAAGAGGCGTCGCACAGCACAGACACCTGTGCAGCACAATGACAGGAAGAGTAAGAGAACAGCTGAGACTTCTGTCGGAAGACTGCGACGCGTAAGGCTGTAAGGCTATGATACAAGAACATTAAATTTTAAAGACTTAGAAAGAAAACCAATTTAAAGCCATTTTAGATTCCTTGGTTACTCAATCGAATGATCGTTTCACTGCATCGATCTCGTAGTGAAGATGTTTGTCATACACAACCATGATAAACCATTCACACTTTGTTGATCACCGTAAAACAAAAAATAATAATGAAACACAACACTCATCCATCAGCAACAACATTGCAAAAATTCGTGACTGCAATCTCCTGAGTCCTCAACGTGGGTTTACGCCCCACAATAATGAGAAAACAGGAAATTTGTCCCGATACTTTGAAAAATCTTGTTCCAAGTGAACAATATACTTAGAAAGATTATACCAACAGAATGAGCATAAGATCATAGCTGAAAAAAGCAACGGTTATATAATAGCAAGGCTAAAGATGGATATACATTTGTAAACATCTGATGAACAAGA
>JAWDGP010007897.1:732500-767500 GCA_033675545.1 Elysia crispata
GCACTGGAATTGTTATGCATTTTTACGCTTTTCTAAAAGCTTGAATCTCCTAAGTAGCTTTACTTTTGTATCAATTAGTTTATAAATCACAAAACCTTTAAAATAATAACTATTTGTTATGAAAAACAGCGATATTCTTAGCTGCGAAAGCAACCTTATAATATGCACTTAGGCAAAATATTACATTTCTATGAGCTATGAGTCGTAGAAAATAAATGAAAAGAAAAATCATTATTAAAATCTCGTATTGGAAACTCTGAGATCCTTGCATAACAAATCCATAGCACATTATTTTTCATGACATAGTAAGTGCTAGATCAAAAATTAAGTAGATCTGCTACATAGCTAGCTTGCCCTCAAACTTTCGTGTAAAATATCAAATACAAAATAGGATCAAACTAACTGAATGACATTTTCTTTCCTTACAAATCTTAAAAATCTTAGTAAATGCATTTCCTCTCCGAGTTTTAGTCGAATGTTTCATCTCTCTTGATCTATTAAGGTTGTTCTTTATCCCTCTAGCTATCATTACAATCTATCAAACTTAATGATAATTACTATGTCTTTGCATTTCCACCATCACCGCAGTAGTTCTCACATTTGTAACCTTTATCGTATTAGTAATTATTATCTTTCATCGAGACAATTGAGGGCTATTGGGGCGGAAAAGATTACTATAATCATGTCAGTCAAACTGTCATACCAACAGGAAGAACATTCTTGTGACTATACTCTGCACAATACGTGTAAGCCACAATCGTTTATATAGAACATCTGCGAGATACAGAGTCTTTTAAAGTTTAAAATAATCTATGGCTGTATTGAAATTACTAATAGCAATCTGTAAAATAAATATACTTTTGTTACAACAGCTTTTCATCAAATCATATATTTCTATGAATTTGATTTAAAAAAAAATTCGTATGATAACTATTAATATTCTTTACCTTTATAAATAGATTCAGACGCTTTTTTGTCTGCAAATTAATAGCTTAGAGCAAACACTCATTTTGAATAGCCAAAAAAAAAAAAAAAAAAAAAAAGAAAAAGAAATTAAGTTAGCTAATGCATTCAGAGTGACCTTTCTAGATCACAGTCATCAAGCTGAACCAAAACCATGGTTATTAGATCCTGCACTATTTTTCTACACTTCATACAAAATACAAATCGCATTTCGTCAGGGGAAGCAACCATTACTCTAAATCTAGCTTTATAAGCAAGAATATGATAAGAGCCGAGGAAATTATTTCTAAATTGTTTCATGTTCCAATAATGTCAGTTAAAGTCTTTCTCAGGTTCATCTCACTTTTGCTGAAAGTCACATGATGGGCATGAAGTTCTTCAACTGCACATGTTTTTTTTTTTTCTTTTTTTTTTTTTTTTTTTACTTCTTGGCCATTCTGCCATATTCTCTTCCTAAAGCTTCCCTTCCTCAGCCCTGGGGATCGTGACCATGATGGGTCAATAGTTTTCTCAATCAAGCCTTGCCACTAGCACTGACAGTCCGCTCTGACTGAGTCAGAATGTAGAACTCAGCCAGCAAATGTTATTCTACAAAGCAACCAAACTAAACGCGTTTGTTCACTAAACTCTATTTGAAATTGCCGGGATCTATTTGAAGGCCAAACACAGTATTGTAGCAGATTCTTCTAAAAAATCAATTCTTGACGCTAAATATATTTTGATAATTTTCATAAAGTTTTTTTTTATAACTTAGGAATATTGTTTCCATTGTTGCATCGTATAATTTTGCTGTTGCAGTATCGGACTATTGTTAAATTTATTTTGACGCACCTCACATTCCACTACTGTATTCTAAATATTTGTGCGCAAGTAAAAAAAGAATGGCCCAAAATCTATAGCCGTATCACTCCAAGCATCAGGCTAAGGACAAAGGTGATAATAATAATAATAATAATAAAAGCAATTGTCCCGCTCACGGAAATAACTGCTGTGATATTTCATGACTCTGCCCCAGTTGTTTTTTTCCATGTGAGGGTGAAGTTGAAAGTTGGATTTGGAAGTAACCATGGAGCTCTGTAGCTTGGTTTCGTCTCTGACATTCTCTGTAGAGCTTCTTCTGCTTATGGGTTTGTGTCTCTGTAGAACAAATCTTGCCAACCCAACATATAATGCTGAGGTAAGAAATTAGTAAAGCGAAGAATGTTTGATGATGTATTGTGAATTAGGTTATATATATATATATATATATATATATATATATGCTAAAAGAATCCTATAACTGACATTTTCTTTAAATTTTACAGGACGGACAAAAAAGTCAAATTTTTCTTTTTAAAGATTTCATTCATCTTCTCAGTCAGTGGTAGATTAATCAGTAAAGATATATATTTTGTACTTATTTTTCTCAATTGGTCTCCAAAAGTCAATATTCTATGAAACAAAATTATCAGTTACAGAAATATATAACAAAATCTTTTCACTGCGAAGACTTTTGTTAGTCTCACTTACAGAATTTTAACACTGGTAGTCTTCTGAGCAAGACTTCTAAACATGTCAGTTACCAAAATTTACCACTTAAATCCGATTTTAATCAGGGGCATAATACTTCTTTTTTTAGTTGCAGGATTTTTATATTATGAATAATATTTTAGTACTGAGAACACAGAAAATTGGGCTAGAGAAAGAGAAAGGCAAATGTTGAAAAGCATGAAGTGTAAAAAAGCAAAAACCAATCAACCGACGAGAAAATGTTATAATTAAAGCGCCATTTGCATAATTGCATGTATCAATATAAATGTAGTCATGTCTATACAATCAATCTTTCGTCTTCTTTTACATACACTGGTACTATTGAAAGCTATGGTGTACAATACAATGAGAACAAGTCACATTGTAAAGTTAAGTATTGTAAAAAGTTAAACAAGCTTAAGCCATTTATCAACGGAGAACAAAATAAACGAAACTAAATCATGTATCCACTGCTAAATAAAACTAAACTTCATCAGGACCATAGATTTTGATTTATGAAAAAATGTATTGTACAAAAATATATTGGCCTTTATCTAAATGTGCTCGATAAAAAAATCATGTAGCCGCAGTCTGTGATTTGCGATGAAACCGCAATATCAACATGGCAGAGGATCGAAAGATTTAACAAACCAAGAAAAAGAAAACAAAAATTCAAAAGCAATAAAGAGATTTCTTTTTTCTCTACTGAATAGATGTAGTATTAAAATAACATAAAAATTCCACTATTTTTTCTTCATCCTATGAACTTGGCACTCTTAGTTTTATTTGCAGGAGTTATACATATTTTGACTAGATCTAGAATAGTTATAAGCTTTACCAATCCAGAGTACCCCAATACTTTTTAAAAATCAGGGGCCTTAAATTTGTTGTTCTCTGTAATACTGTCTGAGCAGTTGCACGTTTTTACTTATTTATGGAGAGCACCTGTTCAAAACATCAGGTCGAGCACTACATTTATCTGTAGTGGGTCATTAGCACGACATTCGAGAGATTAAATGAAAAGAGGGCTGTTTATAAGATTGCATCTAAATTTGATTTACTTTTTACTTGAAATCTCTCCATCATTTAGAGTAAGTATTGACAACGTGAGAATTCCAATGTCTCAAAGTTCGATATATTTGAAAACTTTACCACACACACACACACACACACACATATATATATATATATATATATATATATATATATATATATGTAGTTGCGTGGACAGAGTCATTCTTATTTTGCAAATTTTCCTTTCTAGGCCGGAGGCCACAGACAATTTTATTCAAGAGCAACGAATTATGAACTTTTAATATCAATATATCCAATATATGATACCCTGATCTGTCTTGTGAAACTATCAGTTTCAGTTTTAGTTGAATTGGCGCACGATAACAACGACTAATGGTTGTTCTGCTACCCATTCTAAATATTTTAGACAAGTAGTAAAGCATTAGTCTTCATAGCATTTCTTTTTATTGTGAGAACTAGAAATCCAAGTCTCGTAACAGTAATAATTATATTTATAGCAACAATTTCATCCAATGTAGGCGTTCATGTCTTATTCACTCAAGGTGATAATTAATACTATAGATAAAAGAAAGGTCTTCCTCTCCCTCTCTCTCTCTCTCTCTCTCTCTCTCTCTCTCTCTCTCTCTCTCTCTCTCTCTCTCTCTCTCTCTCTCTCTCTCTTAGTTGTTTGCATATCCTTTTATCTCTCATGTTCTCTCTCGCCATCTCTCTCTCTGTCTCTCCCTCTGTCTCTCTCGTTCTTTAAGACAAAATGGAAAGAGGATTTGTATAATTATGTATTTAGTGCCATGAATTTGAACATATATACTATGTCATATCGCCCATTCATATAAAATTTCGTCAATAACTTTGCGACTACGAAGGAATGAAGAGAGAGAAAGAAAGAAAAAGAGAGAGAGAGAGAGAGAGAGAGAGAGAGAGAGAGAGAGAGATAGAGAGAGAGAGAGAGACAGAGAGAGAATGAGAGACGAGGAAGAAAGGCACACATGCATGTACTAAATCTCATAAACAAGTGTGATATATAATTTAATAAGAGGCTGAATAAACTGGTTTACCATCGCTAAAATTTTCTGTCTAAAGCTACACGGAGAGTTTCCTTTCTCTTTTTCTGCGTTTCCGTACTACGTTATTGTACTTTAGCCTACCATCTGTTGTGAACTGAACTAGAAAATGACTTGCGTGGATTTTTTACTTGTGTTTTCGTGAGAAATAAAGCCAAGGTCAAGACTTAGATCTAGGCTATATCGTTACATCTGGCAGTCTTGTTAAGAATTATATAAAAATATAATTCTGGATAGGGTTTTGAGGGTAATTTTATTTTGTATGCTTATTCGACTTTGCAAGTGCAAAATGCACGCAATATTCAGCTTCATTTGTCTTTTTATAATGTAGAACGAGGTACATAGATTCATAATCTAGGAAATAGGCATATTACCCCTTTAATATTTGGTCTATAAGTGTCAGAAAATATCCCATCAATCTCCTTTTTCTCCATCACTCTCTCACTTTCTGTCTCTCTCTCTCTCTCTCTCTCTCTCTCTCTCTCTCTCTCTCTCTCTCTCTCTCTCTCTTCCTCGCTCTTTCTCTCTCTCTCTCTCTCTCTCTCTCTCTCTCTCTCTCTCTCTCTCTCTCTTCACTCTCCCCTTTTTTCTCTTGTCTCTATCCTCTTCTCTCTCTTTCTCCCTCTCTCCTTTCTCTGTCCTCTCTCCACCCTCTCTTTCTCACTCTCTCCTTTCTCTTTCCCCTCTCCCCGATTCTCTCTGTATCTCTCTCTGCGTGCCTCAAATGAAAGTGAATTTAAATAAAGTGCCATGAGTTTGAGTTTACAGGTATTATCGCCTATTTCTTTAAAATTTCGTCACAACCTCGAGGCTTTTTTACTTTATGAGGAAAAGAAAGTGAAGACAGAGAGAGAGAGAGAGAAAGAGAGAGAGAAAGAAAGAGAGAGAGAGAGAGAGAGAGAGAGAGAGAGAGAGAGGGTTTAAAAAGAGACAGGCACACCACTTTATAACTACGGGACTAAAAAAAGAAACATTCTGGATACACACAATACAGACTCCAGAACCACAAGGTATCAACATCAACGACCAAGCAACGTTTCCAATTACACAAATCCATAAACACACCTAACTTCCCAGGCCGACGGGGTGCCACCTTGGATTTAAAAGGAAAAAAAATAAAAAAATGAGTTATAATAGTTTAATACACTAGAGAGCCCAAGACAGACATAGAGAAAGAAAGAGAAACGAAGAGAGAGAGAGATAGAGAGAAAGAGTGAGAGGGAAGAGGACGGAGATGAGTAGAATGAGGAGGGATAGATAATGACAGGCAGCAAAACTGATACATGTAAAGGAAAGATAAAGAACACGAAAGAGAGAGAGAGAGAGAGAGAGAGAGAGAGAGAGAGAGAGAGAGAGAGAGAGAGAGAGAAAGAGAGAGAGAGGGAGGGAGGGAGAGAGAGAGAATCCTATACACATTAAGAGAATGAGAGTCCTTTGGGGATAAAGAGAGATTCACTGTTAAATGTCAACATTAAACAAGCAAGAGAGTGTGTGTGTGTGAGAGAGAGAGAGATAGAGAGAGAGAGAAATAGAGAGAGAGATTAGACTTAGAGATGAATAGAATGTGGGAGAAAGAAAGATAAGAGATACAAGGCATCAGTATCCACGATTTTATTATGCACTTGTTATATTGATCATCCATTTTCACATGTATATTACAATTCTGTTTAGTGTTACCACAACAATCCTACTTTACCACACAAAGGCACTAAGAATCTACATCAGCACATGTTTATTTTACTGAAAGAACAGGCTGTGTAACTACTATCCCTATAACCTATAAATGTATTGTTATCACTATTCATAATATGCTATGATTACTGTTAGTCATTTAGAGGCACCATTGAACCAGCACCACAGCCCCAAGATAAGCGGAAGAGAAAGAGAGAGAAAGAGAGATAGAGAGAGAGAGAGGGAGAGAGAGAAAGAGAGAGAATCCTTAACACATTAAGAGAGTAAGTCTTTAAGGGACAAAGAGAGATTCACTGTTAAATGTTAACATTAAACAAGCGGAGAGAGAGAGAGAGAGAGAGAGAGAGAGAGAGAGAGAGAGAGAGAGAGAGAGAGAGAGAGAGAGAGATAAATAAAATGTGGGAGAAAGAAAGATAAGAGATACAACGCATCAGTATCCACGATATATGTACTTATTATATTGATCATCCATATTCACATGTATATTACAATTCTATTTAGTGTTACCACAACAATCTTTCTTTACCACACTAAGGCACTAAGAATCTACATCAGCACATGTTTATTTTACTGAAAGAACAGGCTGTGTAACTACTATCCTTATAACCTATAAATGTATTGTTATCACCATTCATAATATACCATGCTTAGTGTTAGTAATTTAGAGGCACTATTGAACCAGCACCACAGCCCCACGCCGAGCTAAAGAGAAGGAGAGAGAGAGGGGGGAGAGAGAGAGAGAGACAGAGAGGGAGGTAGCAAATAAGGGTTTGGTTGTAACTAATAAGACAGAACGAGGCACTGCAAAGGAAATAATGACGTGTAGAATCGAGCTTTAAGAAAGATAGCTAAAGGGAGAGAGTGAAACACAGACTAAAAGAGCAATTAACAACATAATCATCGTAGCTGCTGTATATATATACGCATAATTCCATCATGTTTGTTACTTATATTTCTCTCCACCTACGTGAGAATTTGGATATTTATATGGTCTTTCAATCGCCATCCCCGCCTACAGTACCACCTATTTATTAGAGACCCTGTACATCTCGCCCTGTGACGTATCAACTATCATTCTTCTACACGCGCATTCCCATTTGAATCAGGTGTAAAACCCAAAAAACCTTTTCCCAATTTTTGAATTTTGATTTATTACAGATTTTTATACAGACACTAACCAACCCTAATATTTTATTCCAAACACGCGCTCCAGCCTTATCTTACCCTCATATCAACGAGGTCACGCCCTCTGCCATCACCATCCCTAGCCATTGCACTGAACCTTGAAGCATTCTGCGCACTGCCCCTCCCCCAACCAATCATTTGTCCCGTCTGAGCCCAGCTCCCCCAATGTTTTGTATAACTTGTTGAAGTCAATTTTTTCCTACACACTCTGATGAAGCCACAATAAAGGCGAAACGTTTTTATGTTTAATCTATACTTGTGTTCTTTCCTTTTTTTAGTCACGTAGTTATAAAGTGGTGTGCCTGTCTCTTTTTAAACCTTGTTTCACACTATTTACAGACACACACTTTTTGGATCCTTTATAATTACCAAGTTGTCCTCCAAGTGTGGTGTTTTTGCTTTTCTATTTAGAGAGAGAGAGAGAGAGAGAGAGAGAGAGAGAGAGAGAGAGAGAGAGAGAGAGAGAGAGACAGACAGACATACAGACACAGGATCTCATATCAACGTCTCTTCTTTCTGTGTTCCGGTACTTATAAATTATTTTTAAAGTTCTATCTGCTGTGTAAACAAATTAGAACATGACTGGAAAGATTATTCTTTTGTGTTTGCGTGAGCAATAGAACTAGATCTAGATCTAGGCTAGATCGTTACATCTGGGAGAGCCTTGTAAAAAATTATATAGAAATTTCGATTTAGGAAATTTGTTGAGTGTATATTTATTTAATATTCATATTCGACTTTGCAAGTGCAAAATGCAGGCAAAATTCAGCTTCTGTTGTTCGTTTTAATGCAGAAACAAATCTATTAAATTCGTAATCTATGAACTATAAAATATTTGGTTTTCGAGTGTCAGAAAATCAAGGCGCGTAACTCTCGCTGGCCATCATCTAGTGGAGTTATGTCTCTAATTCGTTTAAATTTCTCCCCCTCCCCCGCATATTGCACCCGAAGACAGCTTTGCAGATAGAGACAGCGTCACCATTTTAGTGCTCCGATAGACTAAATGTAAAATGTGATCATTAACATGCTTTTGATTTATTCAATTGTTGTGAAACCCTTTCTCTTTCCTATAATTAATACCACGACCAAATGTTTATAATGGTTGCAGAAAAAAAAAAAGATTTGACAGCTCTATTTTAATCACAGCTTGAACGTCCACATTTAAATCACGTTCAAGAGATCTGTAGCGTCTCATGGATCTTTCAAATTAAATGTCGTTCGCTTCTCTTTACATTCGAATCAGATTTAAATTATCTTCGTTGGAAGCTTCTAGTCCAACATTCTTTTCAAAATATAAATATGCCAATGCTCAAACATCTATTGATCTGTACCATCATGTAAGAATCGGTGGAAAACTTAATCATATAAGTCAAACTAATCTTGCTGTCTGGTTGGATTTATGGCTTCTTAGTATTATTCGCGATACGTACACGAATAAAACAGCCATAAGACAGCGTATGGCACAAATATTTATATCGTTGGTGTACAGCCATTTAAAATATGAGATAAAATCCTGTCACTCCAACACATTATTAAATCTACATTATATTGCAGCAATTGGTATAAAAAAAACCCCATAAAAGTCAAATCAAGCTTGCCCTTTTAAAAGATTTACTTTCATTTTAGTTTTCCTACATTCTTTTAAGATTAAGACAGTCATAATCTTGTATAAAGCACAACTGTTCATTCTTTTACTGTAAAGACAATCATTAAAAATATGAAATATAAAATCTGAACCTGTCAGTCCTCAAAACATTTATTCGGACCATCTTGTAGGAACTGGTGGAAAGCAATACTATAGAAGTCAAACCAGCCTTGCCCTCTGATTGGGTATTCTTAGATATTCCGTGGATATGTACAGGAATAAAACAGCCATAACTCTGTATGAAACATAGATGTGTATACCGTTGGTGTACAGCAGTTAAAATTATGAGATGATGTTATATTACTCCAACAATTTATTTGAACCGCACCATCTTGCAGAAATTGGTGGAAAACAAAACCATAAAAGTGAAACCATCGTTGCCTTCTTATCAGATTTACGTCTCCTTTTAGGTTTCGTGAATTATTACAAGAACAATACTGTCATAATTCTGTCTAATGCACAGCTTTTCGTTCGGTTTTTGTTGAGCCATGAAAATTGAGAGACATGATTCTGTCAATTCTTACAACATATTTTGATCCGTACCATCTATCAATCTTTATACAGTTGGGTTCCTTAAGAACACATTTGTCTATTGGAATTAAAAATGTACCGTAAATTTCAATGGCATAATAGTTTATTCTAATTTTAATACCCGTCGGTCTGAAAAGTATAAGTTTCTCTCAGAAAAGAGCTCTTGGCTAGCTGCTTTAACACTTTTTGCTACAAAAAAGGAAGATGGTACCTTTCTTCGTATACTCCTGATTAAAGGGTATAGATTTTAATGAAAAAACTCCACCCGTAGCTGGGTTTTCTCTTTCTTTCATCATTACAAAGCATATAATTACTGTCAGGAGTATAGAGAATGAAACAGGAAAATATTCTTGCATGGAGTTTAGAGTTCGGATCGGCCGATAGGGAATCAACAGGCTAGATTCTTGATTCACACAAGTTTGTTTTTGCACAAGCATTTTTAGGCGCTACTGACTGATTCCCGAGTAGGAAGGAGACTAATCGTCGCATTTCGTGAATGCAGTTAAAAAATTTATCAAGATAACAAATTGGTCGGCAGTCATCCGGTTAGCCTCAATTTTCCGGCGATCTTGCACTTATTGCTTGATATATGGACTACACACGGTGCGACCTGCTTGGCATGCACGATATGCGAACAAATGCTCTTGCACGGTAGCATCTTTTGAGCAACGCATTATCACATTTTAATTTGCATTTCTCTGAATAGCCTTTGCCTATTTTCTTCTCTGGTGTTACTTCGCTTGCACTGTTGAGATAGTTTTGGCCTGTGCATCTATTCTTTTTCCTAATTTCCCGTTTTGTAGTAGATCGTTCCATGCTCTTTTGAACGTTCTTTCTTGTGGACCCTACTTGATATTCTCTGTTGAATGTGAAGAGATAGATGGACTTGATGGATCAGTGACACTTGTAGATTGAGCTGATGGATTAGTATCTCTTGAGGTGGGGCTGATGGATCAGTAACACATGTAGATGGAGGTGATGGAGTAGTGGCACTTGAAGATGGAGCGGATGAATCAGTGACACATGTAGATTGAGCCGATGGATCAGTAGCTCTTGAGGTGGGGCTGATGGATCAGTGACACATTTAGATAGAGCTGATGGATCAGTAACTCTTGAGGTGGGGCTGATGGATCAGTGACACATGTAGATGGAGCTGATGGATCAGTAACTCTTGAGGTGGGGCTGATGGATCAGTGACACATGTAGATAGAGCTGATGGATCAGTAACTCTTGAGGTGGGGCTGATGGATCAGTGACACATGTAGATGGAGCTGATGGGTCAGTAACTCTTGAGGTGGGGCTGATGGATCAGTGACACATGTAGATAGAGCTGATGTATAGATAACTGATGCCTAACCCTCATAGATATATATATATATATGAAGTGGACTTGACAGACTTTGTACGCGAACTCCTCCATTATTACCCAACCTACACCTTTGAAACTTTGCAGGCGTGTACAGCATCCATATGGCTAGGTTTTAAATCATAAAAATATGAAAGTAAACGGCTTTCCTCGATTTCCCCAAAATGCTTTGTTTCGTCAACATAGGCGAGCTTGCAATCACCAATTTCGCGCGCCATTTTTTCATTATTTAACAACGAAACTCTTACTCTATCGACTTGAGGTGTAGATCTAGGTTTAAATAACTGCGTGGTTAAGAATTCCCGCAAGGCAATGCATTTTTATGCGCTTAACACGAAAATTCAGAGCTTTCTAATAAGTGTTTAAATGGATCTAAAAAACAGATTGGGAAAGAAGAGAATATTATTAAGTCGATTTCCTTCATTCCAATAGGAATTAAGTTCTTTATCTAAATTTTGTGTTTAGAATTAAAACTATCGAGATATCTAGATTCTAGTTAAAGATGCATAGGTAGAGGCATGCAATAATGTTATCTGGATTATGTAAGTAAAAGGAGAGATATGAAGACCATTTATAAGTTTATAAGTCTCTTTAAATACACACACGCACCCCAGCCCCGGCAAATTGACACCAGGGTCTTGTTCGTAGAACGGGGTTTTTAACTTGTACTATATTATTTTCATGTCATTATTCTTGTAAGGTCAAAAGGACTTTAAAGTTAAACCCTAAAATATCAGGTGCTGTTCTCAAAGTGTGCAATTTTTAAAATAATGATGCCATGATCTTTTTAAGCCATGTGATTCTTTTCAACGGATGACAGTCAAATAATTAATTAGCAAGCCTTACTAGCAGGACACTTTTTCTTACATTCAAAATTTAAATTACAAAATTGGATGGTTTTTTTCCCCTCTCACCAGTCGAAAGCACGGTGGTTATTGTTTATGTTTTATTTTTTATTTGTAGGTGCCAGACACTGATATTGAAGAGGCGCCTGGAGAATCATGGAGCACTCCCTCTGTGAACATCCTCTCTGTAGAGAGAAGCCCAGCTCCAGGGGGCTCCAAGTTTTCCGTAAGCTTCGCCAAAAACGCGGATGTGAATTCTGCTGATCTGTTCACTCGGGTTTACGATGAAATGCAGATCCCTCGGAGTGCGTCCTCTTGCTCACTTTTTATTTACCTCTAGTGTCATTGATATGGAACTTAAAGAAGCTGTGATATGATGACGTCAACCGTTACAACTTCTTGCGTTTGATTCACAAATTTGCGCTTTATAATTATTCGAAGTTTTCTTTGTGTCAGTGATGAAGACCAAAGTTTAGAGTTAAAGATAATGCCAGCTAGCTAAATCCTGAATTTTTGTTGTCATTAAAATCTTTAGGACACTTCGCGTCGTAATAAAAAATAAAAGAGATGTTTGAAGCTAATGGCTTTGTCATTACTCGAGATTCCGGTTGGCAACTAGTGAGTTAGTAAATCTAAGCATCATGAGTATGACGATGAGTAATATTCCTTTTTAACAATTTCACAAACTTCTAGGACTTGTTTCTTCTTAAAATCACATTGTCTCGGTGGGAAGCACCTAATTATGGGGCCAATTACCGTCCCTTTTTTATTTTTAAATTTTCAAAATTTTGAGGAAATTTTACATTTCTAAAAACTGGTCAGAAGTCGAAACATTATCATTTTTCCCTTAGTTTCCGTTTTCGAAACTATTTTTTGAAGTCTAGTAAAATTCATATTAGACGCTATCCATATACTAGTTTTTAGATGTAGCATGCAGCAGACATAGAATTGCTGAAATTTGCATGTAGGGTTTATCTATCAATGCTTAGTTATATTTGAAATACTGGCTTGCACTGAATCTAACACAATATCCCTACCGGCACCGGCTTTTGCCTTCAAGTCATAATAGTAGATGGAACATGGTTCGATTTAATACTTACTGGTGGGTAATTAGCCTTGTATGAGTTCTAGAATAAGATGACAATTTTCGAAATTTCGCGTTTTTTATTCTTTGAAATACTTAATGGTGCATTCAAGCTTTCACCTAATTCCAAACATTGGGGTTTCGACAAATATATTGAAAATTCTTTTTTCGCAGCCGATTTTCTGCTTAGTTTTAATTCGATAGGTTGCTGCATTTTAGCTTTCCCACGCAGCTTTTGGCTACCTCGTTTACGTTTGAAACCAAATTCAAAAGGCTTTAGGCAGATTTACTGGTTACTTTAAACATTATTTAGAAGTTACAAAAATTATGCTGTATATAGTTTTCACTGATTGTTCAATACATTCACATACCCCTGTCAATGGACAAGAAGAATATGACTTTTACAAATTTATCTAGTACAAACGTATACAAAGAGAATATCCTGTTGAAAACACTTGAGGATAAAAGGTAAACATTGCAAAAGACCTCTATCGTGTTAATTTATATATACTTAACATCCCCTTCCCGTCCCCCACCCCTCCTGTCCTCCTATTCTGTCCCGACTTTATCCTTATACTCGTTCACTAATCATAACAGGTTTCCAAACCATTTTTTAAACTTTCATTTTCTTCCGATCAGCAAATTCAATATTTCTTATATAACATGGATAAGCATAATATTATAGTAGATATTTACATTAAAGAAGTAATTGCTCATGTGTTATTATGCTATCCTCTGCTATTTCTGGCTATCAGCACCAGACAGTCTCACTGAGGAAGCCCCTGGCGTGTGGCTGGCAGAAATCATTGTGAACAGAGATGCGCCCCGAGCATCCGCTCCTTGGGTCTACATCGGTAACAATGACGAGTAAGATGCTGAGTTCCCTGATACAAATAGCTCACACCGTGGCCTGAAGTCTCCGCGGACTGAAACAAATATGATCTAAGAAGTTAGGGCATATATCACTGGAATAAATTTAACCAACCGTGGATGGCAAGAATTTCCAGTTAAAAAACTAGCTAGTATTAATCACTTTTCGCTTATTTATTATTTCTATTATTTACTTTTGTGGACCTGAACAAAACCCAGGCTCATTTTAGTAGCAAACACGCTCTTCTAATTATTTTCTTTTCCAAAACCTGTCTTCTTGGCAACAACTGGCAGATAAAAGATATAATTCCTCTTATTTACCGTGAATTTGTTACTGTTCAATGTCGAGTTTATGATACCTAAAGGGTTTCGCTATATGTTTTGTTTTTTCGAATCAGCTAAGAGTTTCCGTTACAATTTTTCTTGAGATATTAACTTTCGCAAGTTTTTTTTTTTTTTTTTTAATTCGCAATTCTAAATAAGTCATTAAAAAACAAACATGTTTATGAATTTTTTTTAATAACAATGAATTGAATTAGTCTGATACTAAGTGTTAGCTTGACTGTTGGTCTCATCTTTCTCTTGAATGAATAGTAAATAGTCTTCATGAACAACGATCGACGGTAAGCCGTTAAGATTCGTCCGATCCGAAGTACTTTCAAGAATTGCACGTAAATCAGACACGTTCTCATTGGAGAGGATTGATCAATGGTTAGCCAAGCGCTGCATTTAGAGCCTCACAAGTTAAACTCTTTTAATGCAAAGTCAAAAGCTTTCAATTGATTCTTATTTGTTGACCTGTCTAATTGGAATCAAGTTAGCTCAGCAGATAGGGCGTTGCACAGGATATCAGAAAGTCTGGGTTCAATCACAGACTGCATCATCCGGTAGTGGGGTTTGATCCCACCTCATCCGATCTATGCTTCGCTTAGTGGAAAACCGATGTCTCCTTATAAGATTCTTTGGGAAACAAAAGATGCGAAAAACTTGGGCAAAAACCTGTTTGTCTTACCTGCACTGGGTTAGTCAGTGATAATTTATAAAAAAAAATCCCCACTGTTTTCTTCAACCGTATTGAGTCCATTTAAGTCTTAGTGATTATGATTTAGTTAAACTATCATCTCGTTTTTTGTGAAATCTTTTCTTCAAGCTACATGGTTGGGTTGAAGCTGGCAAACTTTGAGTCAAGGTCTGCCTCCCAGGACACGATCAACACTCCAGTCCTGAATGTTCGGCCTGCACTGGAGGCTGTATATGAGCCTGGACAAGATGCGGAAGTGACGGTATAATAAGAGAAAATCGGCGAAAATTGATCTTGATTTATTCAAGCATTATAATATAGTTGAAAAGTTGACACTCTTGTAACTAAAGAAGCATGCGATTCATTGATCTTTATTTCTTCGAAATTTTTGAAATTCTGTGCATCACGGTAGCAATTATTTCATTTCCACGTGGTCTCCAAATTGATGACGAATGCCGAATATTAAAAGTAACTTCTCCTTAATGACAACTCGCAGCGAGTACCTGAAAGGATTTTGGCTAATTAATTTGCAATGTCAAAGGAGCATTTCACTTCGACTTGCGCACTCTTACTCTTAACAAAGACAGTGCATTAGTTTATACTAGAATAGGCGGGGAAAGTAATCGGCAAAAATGCATATATTGTTTGAGATGAGGTTATGTTACAAACGCCGTGTAGTTTATTCGGGAAATTTAGGGGACGTTAAACACTTCAATCAACACATGCCACTGATACTGAAGTGATTTTCATTCATGGAAAACTGCTGCGGTTTACGCGCTGAGATTTTGCATATCACTTCGTTGCGAAGTGTATAAATATAGTGCTTGAAGTAGTCCTATGTATTTATAATTATAATCTTTGGTCTATAAGTGTGAGGAAATCAAGGCGAATAACTTCGATCTTCATAGCAACATCACCATTCTTTTTGGAGACACAGCGTAGAAATAAAATTATATTTCCGACCGGTGCCCTGTGCGGCCTGCTAGGGGCTGATAACACTGCGTACTCTTTAAAGAAATCTAGATACCATGTAATGGCTCTAAGATGTGGCATTCTTACCAAAGCAATGGAAATAGTATGCTCAAATTGTACTACTTAGTCTGAAGATTGGGTTTACACGTTTGTAAGAAATTAGAATAAAAATTCTATTTTGTATGCTGTATCGTCAATTCCAAAAAGTCTTCTTACCTCACTAAATATGTACCTTACTAAAACAAGAACAAAAACAGTGGATAGACAAATCAATCTATCATTAAGCATTTAATAGACTGGTGGTTTTTTTCCGTTTTCAGGTCTCTTCGCCGTTTATTCAATTCAGCACTGTTGCCAGACCGTTCTACACGTACTTCACTGGTGTCGACCTCCTGACAAACCAGTTCCATTTTGATTTTGAGAATGTGGATCTTTTCAACAAGACTGAAAGGTAGAAAAAAAGAAAGGAAAATTCAATAAAGCATTCTTGGCGAGACAATTCACATCTCCCAAAGTGTCTTAAGCAGTTTGAATCATTTGAGAATTGAAAGAAACAGAAATGAAAAGAAATGAGGCAGTCCTCGTGGCTGTCGTCACCTCCAACATAGTGGTTGAAGAAAGCCAAAAAAGGGAGTCTTAAATTTTTTTTTTAAAATTATTCGGACTTTATCTACAGATTATTTCATCACAAAATGCACCTTCCATGATATATGGGTCTAAAACAAGCTCAAAGATTTCATAGGAATCGAACACAGGCATTTGGTTGCATTGAACTATCTTTTTCTATAGGAGAAGGCTTTGAATAACAAAGCTTTCAATTTGTTTGAAAATATATAAACAATCAATGCAATGAAATTTATTGAAAACTTGGATTTGACTAATTTTTATTTAAAACAAAAACATTTCGGCTCAGCATTCAGAAGATCTGTATATATATATATATATATATATATATATAGATCTCATCTTCTCTCGGGTTCCTTGCAGCCTTTCTAAAAATAAATTATGTCTCGGCGCTTCCTTACAAAAAAATGAGTTCTTGTTGACCCTGCTGCGACTTTCCTTGCGGAATCTCTGGTGACAAGTGGCTCTTTGTCTTAGTACGATGCGGTTTATTCACCACTAGTTTTTAAATGAATAATCCCTTTCTCGGTTGGTTCTTGTCCTAATCTCTACTCCTCCCTCCCCGAGGCTCTTATTCAAAACGATTCCTCACCTGTTGTTGGGAAACACTCGTGTCATTCTTGAGACGATTCCTCACCTGTTGTTGGGAAACACTCGTGTCATTCTTGAGACGATTCCTCACCTGTTGCTGGGAAACACTCTTGTCATTCTTGAGACGATTCCTCACCTGTTGCTGGGAAACACTCTTGTCATTCTTGAGACGATTCCTCACCTGTTGCTGGGAAACACTCTTGAGCCCTCGATATGGCGCGCAACCACAAGAACATTATACCGAGCCGTATTCGTGCCTTCTTCTTATTCTCTGATGCTAATTAAATTCGTGAACGGTGCTATGAAAGCTACCACAAGATTCGAAGTAAGAAAAGCTTTGTGCTGCATTTTTAGTACTATCAATTTTCCACGAATATTTTACTTCTATTATTAAAGTTCTTTGATATTATTTTTGATCACTGCTTGAGTTACGTATATTGCTGTATAAGACATATCACTGTACCATTTTCTCTTCCACTTTGGAAGGATAAGCTATACGGTGCCATTCTATAATTCTTGGAATCTTTCTACTACATCTTTAAGAACTAAGTTATATTCAATACCAATATCTGTAATTAAGAAAGAATATCACTGAATTCGCCTATTTTTCAAGGGAGCCTCTACAACACAGACTTGAGCAAACTGTGACCATTCTGACGTCAGAACATCCGGTGAGTGGACTGATGGAAGTGACCATGCATGGGCATCAAACTGGAGGCTCTCTTGTGGCAGAGATACTGGTATGGAATAGTTCAATGTTACAGTGCAGCTCACTTGCATCAAACCAGATAAGTCGATCTTTTATGATGGCCCTCTATCTTTTTAAAGAGAAAGATTCAAACATCTTAAAGAAGAAGATCAATCATCAATGTTTTTTTTTTCCTCTAGTTTCCTGTAGCAAAAACTTTTGCTAAAATTTGAAGAAACAATTAAAAAAAAATCATAAGATGACATCATTTATTTTTCTTCTACGAGTCTTAGAGCAGAGTAAAAAAAAAAGACAGTATTGAGCCGCCTGTTTGACTGTGTGAAATCACTACGTAAGAAACCCTTTGGCACTTTCCTAGAACCCATAGAAACACGCGTTTGAAGAAACGAAAATATGTTCATGGACATCTCACAAAAAATATGAGAAGCAGCCTTCTTTTCTTTCTATAGATTTATAGCAAATATATTTGCTGTATGTCTATCATAGGTTTCCAAGTATATCAAGGTCAGACCATCGAACCAGACGAGTTACCTCCCCCCTGGCTTCCTCGCCTTCGTGGAAAGATTTCGCTCCCCAAGCTCACGGGACGGCAAGGAACGCTTTTCTTGCCGGTGAACTGAATTAATGTTTGTTAGGTGTTTTTTTTTTTATTATTATTAATTCTTGAGGAATAGTTCAATTCTTGAAACAACATAAAAGATTTTCAAGAAGCCTAAATGTCGTGCTTGAAACTTCAGTCTCAATGACAGCTGCTACAGCAGCGCGAAGAAATTGTCGCTACACTAGGCAGGTTTCTTTTAAATTAACTCTTGAGGAATAGTTCAATTCTTGGAACAACATAAAAGATTTTTAAATGTCGTGCTTGAAACTTCAGTCTCAATGATAGCTAAGCAGCGCGAAGAAATCGTCGCTACACTAGGCAGGTTTTTTTGGTTTTTTTTTTAAACAATTTGGCAGCTTCCAGCTTAAAATTTACTCTCCAGTGAAGTGTAAATCATTCGTTTAAGAATGCTGTCCCTCCACAGCAATATTAACACCTGTAAACCGATGTGCCGGGCTGTGGGGGAGTCCCTGTCTGATCTCCTGGTGTTCCAAGTTTTGCCCGACGGAGCCATGATGTATGTTCCACCTCTACAGTGAGTACACATCTCAGGACTTTCAACCTCCAGTAGTATGTGCTCATATCTCGTTGAGTACATCCTTTGTGCTTTGATTTTTGGCAACAATTTCGTGGAATGATTTTTCTTCGAATTAATCCGAGGTAAAAATAACATAAATGACAAACATGAAGTAGTGCTTATGAAGGATCAGAATGATAAGGGAGGAATAATTTCAACAGTGAGACACTAATGATGGTTTATTACTTGGTTGTCCCAATCGCGTGTTAAGAGACTCAAGAGACAAGCCTCAAGAAACTGCAAATAAAACAAAGATGTGCAAAAACAGAACACTTGATAACTGCTCAGCGATCCGCTAACAGTTTTGACATGGGAGCGATTATGTGACAAAATGTCAATCCTTGAGACTTGGCCAAGGTATTGAATTAAATTTGTTACTTTAGAAAGAACATTTCGAAACAGAATTAACAGATTTACCTCAGTGCTTTGAATATCATGTCTTGTGGGCTTGTCATGAAAAGACTATATCTATGCGGTTGGAATTGTTAAAAAACAATAATCCTTATTACTTTTCTTGCAGCCCCCCGACACTGAGAGATACCTATCGCAGCATCTACTGGCACATAAATAATGAAGACGGATCTCTACGTGAGGGTGATTTCCTAGAGTATATGTGTGTGGCATTCGACCCATCCAACCAAAATGTCGTATCAAAAAGCCTTGATGTTTGGATTGCACCAGGTGCACTGGACTGAATGGGTCTTGCTTCGGTTTGGTGCAGACCCAGCTCCGCTAAATTTTTCCTTTTTCAATCTAATAAAATTGAAGATTAAAGGGAAAAATTGCGCAGTATCTTTCACAAAATGCTCCACGGCTCTTGCAATTGGAAAACTATTCATCATGGATCTTTTAACCTTATAATGTTAAAGCCGTCAGCCATAACGATCAATGTTTCCTGTTCAATTTTCGGAGAAACTGTGACAATAATAAAGAATAAATGCATAACTTCAAACTTTTTGCCTTTATTATTATTGTTATTATCATTATTATTATTATTATTATTATTATTATTATTATTATTATTATTATTATTATTATTATTATTATTATTATTATTATTATTGTTATTATCATTATTATTATTATTATTGTTATGATCATTATTATTATTATTATTATTATTATTATTATTATTATTATTATTATTATTATTATTATTATTATTATTATTATTATTATTATTATTATTTTATTATTATTATTATTATTATTATTATTATTATTAGTATTATTATTATTATTATTATTATTATTATTATTATTATTATTATTATTATTATTATTATTATTATTATTATTATTATTATTATTATTATTATTATTATTATTATTATTATTTTCTAGTTCAACAAATTTGTATAATGTACGTTATCGAAGAGTAAAGCCTCATGGTGTTTATAAAAAAAAAGTTGATAGGAAATAAGAAATAGGTGCAAAACATACAAAACATTTTTAATAAATTGGACTCTTTTCCCAAAATGTACCTCACAAGATATCGATATGGGCTTAAAAATTTAATGAAGGAGATCAATCAATGCTTAATGTATAAATTTGAATTTAGAAGTATTTCAGTGATGTTAATCTTAAGGATTAATTGTCGCCCTATCATTTCATAGTCATTTAAAGGTATCTTTTGTCTCTATTGGTGTAAAACTAACCCCTGTGTGTGGGAGAGGGGAGGGGATATGTCCATACGGAGAGACAGAATGGCTGGGTTTTGGCTTAAAAGATGATTTCTTCATAATCTTCTACATCTTAGTGCACACAATACAAACCTTATTGAGAAAACTAAAATTCTCACACCCAAAGCCACATAGGAATAAAGGTTGTGAGGGATCTAGAAGAAAATCAGAGTGACATGATAATGAACAGTTTTGCCTGTGCAAAAAAACAAAACAAAACAAAAACAAAACACAGCTTTAAATTTATGTCACTCGGAATTGTCCACCTATATCTGGCAAGTCTGTATGATGAGAGAGATGATTTAATATTAAATGAGACAGTTTGTTTGAGAAATGATTAATTTAAGCAAAAGATTATGGTATCCTGGTAATCCCAGTTAACAAGCATGGTAATTTCCAGTTTATCAATTAATGAATTAATACTATAATTATCGCAATCATGTTACTAAAATTTTCCTCAATCAACAAGTAATAGAGAGTTATTTCTCTTTGCAAATTGTCAATTTGGGTGCGGGGGATTTGAATTATAGAATGAATAAAGATGATACGGGAAAAAAGGCTGCTATTCATGTTTTGTTTTTTAATGAGATATAGTTTAACGTGAGGTAAAACTTTCCATAAAAGAGAAATACTACTATCAATACGCAATTTTGATAAATCACAATAGAATACATAAACAAACCATACTCCGCGATCTAAAATCTTGATTTAGAACATAGAGAGTTTTTCTCTGAAACTTCCCCACTGGAAATCTAACGGGTTAAAGGTATACTACTCAAGTGGGCATGCGACATGCAGACAAAATAAGAGTAACTTCCCTTGTAAAGACTTCATAATATAAAAAAACCTACATGCTAATTGGATCAGTTTTTGCTATACGCTACTATAGTGAATAACATCTGGACTGAGAAGCCGCTGACACCAATGTTTTTAGCTGGAGATATACTAAAACAATAGTCTGAAAGCAACAAATCAAAAAAAAAAAAAATTATAAAGAAAAACAACATAAAACAAGTGCGGGCGTCTTTTACTGCTTACAGTTGATAGACAGTACTTAATGGGTTCAATTTAACATGTCTTTTTTCAAATTTCATTGTAAAACAATCATATAAAAAATCCTTGGCGGATTTTCAAAGATCTATATTATTATTCTGTTTCCTTCCTTATGCTTCCCAAAGATTCATGCTTAGTACATCTGTAAGGGAAAAACAAATCACTAGTAAAAAAAAAGCACAAAACAAGATATTTCCAATTGTTAGGCATTTCATAAGTGAATGAGGTCGAAACAACTATAAAGATAAAAAAAAGTATTAACATATGATTTGTATGCGGTATCAGGAAGAACAGACATTTGAACGGATTTATCTCAAGAGTTTTTTTTTTTTTTTAATTATTATTTTATTTTATTTTATTATTAATATTTTTTTTTGTAGAGAACACATTTGGCTTTTGTCTTAAATTAAAGACCTGAATACAATAAAAATAGACTATAGTTGGTTGTACTTTTTTTCTTTCTTTTCTTTATTTTTTTTTTATTTTTTTTAACCATTGAATCACATATTACTTATTATTTCTCAAGTAGACAAAAAGAACAAGAAAAAAGGAACAAAGCAGTAAAGATTGATAAATGAAAAAACAACAACTGGCTATGTAGGCTTACAAAACTGTTGTCTCTTCAGCCCTCTCAGTGTCTGAGGTGTCCAGCAGGTCACACTACGAAGTCGAGAAGTCATGGCAAATTGTCACCACCAGATCAACTGAAAACGGTCGGCCATGTGTGAAGAGCAATGAAGGAGAATAATCTGAATAGAAAATTTTACGCCAGTTGAAGCACAACACATCTCCTTGCAATTCTGTCACGGAATGTTGTTGAACTATCCGTCTGTGTATAGAAATCTTATTTTATGTGGTCTATCTTGAATTGCAATAAAAGCATTGGCTTTTTCCTGCCTTCAAAATTGTTATGAAGGCACTGAAAAACAATTAAATCAAAATACATCATCTTTCTTACAGGATGTTAATTATGCAACGATAGGTCCGCCGCTGTATGAATTTCCTCATCAAATTCATGGCCCAATTTGATATACTACTTTTATAGTTTGACTAGATGAGTTATTATCGACTATATCTAGTTTCTGAAGAGAGTTCACACGTAATTTAAAAAAAAAAAATTTGAAGAAAGAAAGAGGGGAAAAAATCCAAGTTAACAAAAAAAAAAAAAAAAACTTACTTGGCATACCTGAAATGGTTGCTTTTTTTGTTGTAATAATTCAAAATCTAATGATAGGTTTTGTGCGTTTAGTTGTGTGGGTGTATTCGATAAGGAATCTTGCAAAATTGAGGGGAAAACAAACAATTTTAATACGGCGTTAACCTTGAAAATTTAAGGGAGATGACAATGTATACATATTATTGAATTTTCCAGCCCAGCGTAAACTAGATAACATTATTTGTCCGACTGCAAACTATACGGACGAAGTTGTGTCCTCCTGAAAAGACAGGCAGATGTGATTGTTAGTGATACTGCAAACTAACAAGACAGCCTTTTTCTATGTTTCTATGCACGCGAGGTCAGCTGATTAATTTGATCTTATGGTCTACTCGGATCCTGTGTTTTGTTCCTGGACATCAGAGGCACCATGCTGTTCAGTTGCTCCTGCTGATGATATTGTGATGTCCTTCTTTGCCCTCATCAAGTCAATAACTTGCACGACATATGAACGCCCGATGATGAATCAAAGTGCAGTGACTGTTCGCATTTTTCGACCCCTGTATGGCTAATACTAATGCAGTTTTTATTATGCATACAAAACATAAAGGACAGTGCTAAAAGAATGATTTTCCCCCATCCTCACTCCAAAACATATCTCCCTCCCCCTCCCCCCCCAAAAAAAAAAAAAAAAACAAAAAAAAACGTATGTGTGTGTGTATATAAATATAAATATATATATATATATATATATATATATAATATAATTATATATAATATAATTATATATGTTTAAAGAAAGAAAGAAAGAGAAAAAAAACAACAACTCTTGAAACGATCAGATGTGCTGTGATGAAATAAATGTGAAAAATGATCTCAAAAAGAGTAGATACACTTGTAGGCCTACAAGGCAATAGCCAAGAAAATTACACACGTTTCTGGTAAAGAATAAGAACCGTGTTTGCCACAGTGGACTTGTGCAGCTTTGTTGGGATTTAATAATATATGTCTGTCCAACAGGCTAAAGAAATCTTTACTCACCACGTATTTGGTACTTGCTGACATAATACGGGAAATCAGCGGATTGTTTATCTTGCGTTCAAACCTTATGATTGTGAAGGCTAAGTATTCTGGTAAAAATGCTTTAAAGGTATTGTGACTTGCGAGAATTCGTAGCTACCCATGTAGTTTAACCTCCGCGCTAATTATATTAAAAAAAGAACTTTAAATAGACTTGCATTTCATAAAATAACTAGCTATTGTTATTCATGTTTCACGCATCAATTCAGTAGTGGCATGTGAAAAATGCAAAGAAAAGTTTATTGAAAATGAAGTTGGATGGTGTTAAGAAATGTGGTGGAATTATAGAATCCTTTTCCGCGGACTCTTTAACCATTGAGCTAAAGAGAGCAGAAATGTTCAGTGAATGTGAACACTTGTGTGGACACATGCCGTTTCTTATAACCATGCACCTGAAAAGCGAATCTTATATCTTCTGCCAAGCTTTTTTTCCGAGTTCCCTAATTTCCAATGAAATCAATGACGGAGATGGAAAGCTTAATGCATGTCTTAGACTTTTGATTAGGTTTTCTCAGTCATGACAATACCTCAATTCCTCCCCAACTTGTATTCTCTCACAGGATCCTGTAGGTGGTGGACTTTGCTTTTTGTCCTTCTTCTTCTTTCTCTCTCTCTCTCTCTCTCTCTCTCTCTCTCTCTCTCTCTCTCTCTCTCTCTCTCTCTCTCTCTCTCTCTCTCTCTCTCTCTCTCTCTCTCTCTTGTTCTAAAGCACATTAGGATACTATGGTATCGGTGGTCAGACGGTGCTTTGGGCTTGGTCTCCATTGAAGCCCATTACCACAGCTGTTTGAAGCGTGCAACCTGACCAGCCACTATGCCGTGGTCCCTTGATTAGCCTACAACCGTTGTCGTTACAATTTAATTTATTCTATATAGTTGCCCTCCCCCTCCTTTACATACACTACCACCACCACCACCATAATCTTTCTTTCATTTACGCATTTAAGACTTACTACCCAACCAAGCCGGATTTAACCATCAATGTTAAGAAAAGAAAAATAAAGGGAAAGAAAAAGAAGTATCACTGACATTTTTTCTCATCACAGCAGAGTCTAAACGTCATTCTACCACCCTAAACTTCCAGACATGTTCCTTTAGTGACACACATATCTCGAAGCCACCAGAACAGAGCACATTGTTGGCTCATGTTTAGAAATAAAGAATAATTAAAAAAAAAAAACCTCGAGGCGAATGGTTTGCACAGAACGCTGTACCGCAGGCCCATACCTATTCAGCCAAGCGTGTCCAGATTTTTTGGGTGTGACACGCCTCAGTGCCATGATAGCTCAGTCAGTACCTTGAATCAGCTTGTACCTATTTTGTCCCTTGCGACTCCAGATAAATCTTGTGCTAAGTGCTCGATCTCTGTTCATACAACCTATACAACCCATGGACTAGATCTAAATCTAGGTGTAGACACGTTTGTGAAAAAAAGAAAAATAGATCTAGGTCCCCCTAGTCTTTCAGTATCGCGCTTTATTCAAAGTGAATATATATGTTTTTGGGAAGTTCTAAAAGCCAGTCGTAGAAGACAAAAAAAAGATAAAAGAAGTGTTAATATCTAATACCTGAATAGCCTGTGAGGAAAGTTGAAATTTTAACATACAGAATTTAAACATAAATCATTGAGAAAACTAAGTTTGCTCGAGAAAAAGGAACCTTTAAATTTTACTTCAGATATCTAGATTTCTAGAAAGATCTTAATCAATGTGGATTCTAGATCGTATCGGTTTTGAGGTAAGTTGAATGCAGTTGTGCTGTGAATCAAACTTGGGTAACAGAGGAGAACATTGTGATTTCATCTAGATCTATATGATTAACTCTTCATCGTTGTCGTCTTCGCCATCGTTTTCTCTCCATTTCTGCGCCTGTTTTTCTGTCTATCTTTTTGTCTCTGTCTCTGTCTGTTTGTCTCTCTCTCTCTCTCTCTCTCTCTCTCTCTCTCTCTCTCTCTCTCTCTC
The DNA here is from genome assembly GCA_033675545.1 of Elysia crispata. Classification (NCBI taxonomy): domain Eukaryota; kingdom Metazoa; phylum Mollusca; class Gastropoda; family Plakobranchidae; genus Elysia; species Elysia crispata. The sequence goes on from JAWDGP010007897.1 coordinate 758,314, forward strand.
TCTCTCTCTCTCTCTCTCTCTCTCTCTCTCTCTCTCTCTCTATCTCTATCTATCTATCTATCTATTTATCTCTCTCTCTCTCTCTCTCTCTCTCTCTCTCTCTCTCTCTCTCTCTCTCTCTCTCTCTCTCTCTCCTTCAAACACATACTCATGTCTTTCTCCCTCACCAGTTTACACCTCAATATCTATTGTATCTCTATACATCGGTGTTACTTGCTTTTGATGATTTTGCTTTTTCCCCTTATTCTGTCATCCTTCCTGTGTCATTTATTACCTCCACCCCCCACCCCCGGGCGAATTAATTGTAAACATACATTGGAGACCAATCACTTCTTTGACCCTAGACAGAAGATGTCTTGGCTAAGGCTATTGCCCAATATAAATAGGCCTAGTGCGCCAAGCTTTTATTTATAGAGAACTCAGATTTATCATGCAACTCGTTACGTTTCTTATCAGGTGTAATTAAAATTTGATTAATCGTTCTTAGTTTGTTTTTAAATAGTATTATTTTCGAAAGTCTTTTTTAAATCTATTTAGACCAATCTCTTTTTATGACGATATTATAGACAATATTTATAAAAAAAAAAAATGCAAATCAAACCAACGCATTAGTGATTGAGATATAAATTGCGAAATATTCATAATTATTGCACATATAATTTTTTTTAAGTACTTCTACTTATTGCTGACTAATCTTCTCTAAAGAACTCCACCTTTTTTTTTTTCTTTTTTTTTTTTTTGGCTTGAGGGCATCACGTTATTGTTATACCATCGCTTCTCATCCACGTCATAACCTAGTTTTTTGAGATTTTGTCAAATCTGCGCCACCTTGAGTCAGTGTTCAGCTCTAGCAGTCTCTTGTCAGCTTGTACAGAATTCCCGAATTCCAGTGCAAAGGGGTGGAATAATTGAACCATGACATTTAGGGCGTTGGTGATTTTTTTGTACACAGAGTTTAAAAACAAGACTGAGATGAGGCCCTAGTATCCCCTTCGATTTTTTTTCCACATTTTTTCCTTAAGGATGCCTTTTCTCTCAGAGGACAAGACCTAGAACGTCATTTAGAGAAATTAGAAAAAAAAATAAAAAATAAAAATAAAAAAAAGAGATTTACAACAATAATTTAAGATTTGTTGGATAAGTTTAGGGGGCTGAACCTAATCAAATAACATTCACAACAAGGAGCTTTCCTTGACAGAGATACAATTCCTATTTGATATACGAACAGTCCCGTTTTTCACAGCAAAGTTGATTTGCATGAAAATTTAAAAGACAGGACCCATGTCCATGACTGTATGACACGACCCATGTCCATGACTGTTTATTTTTTGTGTCGCTTTTGGCGAAGAAATTCCTAGTCAAATGATGTAATGTAATACATGGGTTTATTGTTAATTATAATTTGATAAATACAAAAAGTATATCTTGCGCGTTACATATTAAGATTTAGAAGTGCACAAAAGTAAAGTTAAAGCATGTAAAATATCAAGCTTTAATATTCAGAGGGCAATTTATGAATCTATTACATTTTCCAGCCATTGAATTCGTTTCCATTTCCAAGGGTTAAAAAGTTGGCGTCAGCTTTTTAACTTACCAGTAAAAGGGGCCCAACAATTTCGTGCATGTAACAGAATCCAACTCCATGAGCCCAAAAAATTATCTTTGAAAAGCACGTCAGTCAGACTCAACCAAGGCTTGCCTTGAAGTTCGGGACAAAAAAAAAAAAAAAGAAACGTTTGAATTTTGAAGGGTTCAGCTTTCTGAAATAAGTATTCCGGTTGAGTAAACATTTCCCTGACGTCAGAGGCTCCGAGTTTATCACAGACAAGTGAAGCAGCTGGGGTGACGTGGCCTGCCTCTTGTCAACATTTGTCTCTAGAAACCGGGCGATTGTGGTGGTAGTAGCAGTAAATATTCAACGGAAATGGTTTATTTATTTAAATGCATTTTGATGCACATTTTGTCATCATAGACACAGTGGTTAGAAACAGACAGGATCTAGGAAGATTGAAAGAAAATGGGAGTGGGAAAGTAGGGGAGAGAAATGGTAGTAAGACGGATAGAGATAGAAGACAATTAAAGAGTATAAGATTATATAGATCGATAACTAAATATAAATGAGAAAGAAGTAAAGAGAGGAAGATAAAGAAAGAGAGCGAGAGATCAGATGGAGAGAGAGAGCGGAAGGGAGAGAATAAGTGAAAGAGAGAGAGGGATAAAGAGAGAGCTCGAAGGAGAGATTAAGTGAAAGAGTGAGAAAGAGAGAGAGAGAGAGAGAGAGAGAGAGAGAGAGAGAGAGAGAGAGAGAGAGATCAGATAGAGAGAGAGAGGAAGGGAGAGAATAAGTGAAAGAGAGAGAGGGATAAAGAGAGAGCTCGAAGGAGAGATTAAGTGAAAGAGTGAGAGAGAGAGAGAGAGAGAGAGAGAGATCAGATGGAGAGAGAGCGGAAGGGAGAGAATAAGTGAAAGAGAGAGAGGGATAAAGAGAGAGCTCGAAGGAGAGATTAAGTGAAAGAGTGAGAAAGAGAGAGAGAGACAAGGAGAGAGAGAAACACAGAGAAAGACAGATAGACAGGGATAGATCGATCGATAGATAGATAGATAGATAGATAGATAGAGAGAGAGAGAGAGAGAGATTTGAATTATATTCCGTGCACATGTACGTATGGTCTACTCTTTCCGAAGCCCTGATGTCTTTTCATTTTCATAATGCCCTGTTTGTTTTTTGATAGCTGTTCACTGATGCTGTGGCTACAAGTAGAACTCTTCTATTGAAATTGCATTGTTGGATTCGTAGCCTTCATTTCATTCAGCAGAGTTCTTCGTATGACAACTTTATTTATCTATATGTGTGTGTGTGTGTGTGTGTTTGTAACATTTTTTTTCTCTCTAAATTTCTGTTGTGACGATCCCGATGGTCAAAGACTGATCTTGAAGATGTCTGGAGCCTGAAGTATCCAACAATAATTGCTTGATCTAGAGCGTGATTTTAACAGGAACATGGAAAAATAAGTCGATTGTCGTGACTATGGATTTTCATGATCTGATTATTATTATCATTATTATTATTATTATTATTATTATTATTATTATTATTATTATTATTATTATTATTATTATTATTATTATTATTATTATTATTATTATTATTATTATCATTATCATTATCATTATCATTATCATTATCATTATCATCATCATCATCATCATCATCATCATCATCATCATCATCATCATCATCATTATTACTATTATTATTATTATTTCAACCCTTTTTTTTATCCCAGTGAGACTATGTTGCTCATTGTGATGAGCATGATAATGGTTATGATGATGATGAGAATGAAGACTACAATGATGATGAAAATACTGGTCATGACTATGTCGACAACACTGTGAAAGATGAGGAGTGCAAATTTTTTAAATGTTGAAATGAATTTTACAACTTGTATTTTTAATCCTTATAAAAGACCTATAATTCTTTTTAACCGACTTTCGTTCATAATATGGAATTCAAAATGAAAGCTTTTATCGCAAGCTTTTCACTATATTTTATTGTCAAACCGGCACAAGTCAGCGCTTTCCCAATCTACACAGACGGAACTGTGACACACTCCAATGACTCAGTTGCAATAGCAATTAGTTTAGTCCTCATCTTGCAATCTTAATCTGTTTCAAAACATCTTTAAATATTTGAAATTCCATGGTTTTCCCCTGCTGAGCGTGGAACAGGTGAGTTTTAATTCATGTGCTCCCGCCAATTTCAGTCTTTTCTGCTCCATTTGTTAGTTAGTCTTAATGGTTGGGTAATTTATGCCCTTGATGTGCCAAGGCCAAGCACATCAGTCTTTTTTTTATTGTCATACATTCTTTACGGAAACTTCACAGAGTGACTGGTTATTGCTTTCACTCTTTTTTTTTTTTTTTTTAATGCAGAGTCAACATAATTTTTTCATAAACTAATTCGACGTGACGTAAAATGCCACAACAAAGCATTTACAATGGAAAACAGGGATGCCGTAATCTAGCAGTAGGGCCTAAGGTTAACACTTCTGCATTCGCATTTCACAATAAATTTCAACTAAAGATCTCAAAATCTGATTCTTTTTCAACGGAAGAGCATTGTGCCAATATTCTGAGAATTTATGTTAGAATCACCATCGACGAGTTCAACTTTTCAAAGTTTTTTTACGTCAAGATTCAGAATCCAGATCTTAATTTTACTTTGTAAACCATGCACGGCTGTTCTCTGTCATCATGGCGAAGCGTCTAGTTACCAGCAGGTGTGCAGAGAATAAGACAGAAAAATATCATTGGATGGAGATAAGAGGTTGGAGACACTGGCAGATTTATAATTATAGTGGCTTTTGCATCTGTTAAGGGGTTCTAGAAAAATCATTTTCTATTTTCAAGCAATTATAAGATAACTGTAAGTTTACAACTTATTTCTCTCTCCCCTCCTTCAAATCCCCCCACCCCCTTTTTCCCTTTCAAGTCCTTTTTTTCTTTTATTAAGTTGGAACTCTTGTACTTAAATATTTTCACTTACATGAATAATTGGTGCGCACTAATGCATTCGTAATGTTATAAAACACTCTTCAAACATGGTTTATCTAACCATGGTCTGAATGCAGTTCTTCAGGGTGAGATATCCTCTGTTATCAGCTGGTTTGCGCCTACGAATGTACTTATTTTGGGGCTAACTTTGGCATCAAACACGCCTGGGTTGCTTGCTAATTAGGCAATCATGGACGTGGGCAAACAGTTGGCTGGTTGTTGAACTCGGGTATCTTATGTTAATACCAGTTTTAAGACATTCCTCTTGAACTGCAAAGGGTTACCTTGAAACTACGGTGTTTACTTTTGGGAAGTAATATTCCAAATTTCCCTTTGGCATTTTGTGTATTACAGTGTGATTTCTTTATTTTGAAAAATTATAGTGCATTGCTATTCTGACGGTCATGGCGCCTTTGTACCAGATAAATATCACCATGAATCTCAAACAATCTCTCGCATTTGTTCTGCTTCAAGATTTTCCGAGGTACATCTTGTTATTTTAATAAATGTGGCACTGGAGTACGGATACATTTCACTCCGGGTTTCCTTCATCTAGCCTTTTTAAGCTTAAAGAAATAATGACGACGCTTAATAATTATGTTCTTTTTCATCTAGGTCGTTTATTTTTCAAACCTTGAATTTTCTTCTTTTTCTTCTTCTCCGTCGCCCTCTACTGCTGCTATTGCTATTGCTAATGCTATTGTTACTGTTACTACCACTATTACAACTACTACTACTACTACTACTACTACTACTACTACTACTACTACTACTACTACTACTACTACTACTACTACTACTACTACTACTACTACCTCTGCTGCTGCTGCGACGACTACCCCTAACAACAACATCATCAACAACAACAACAACAACAACAACAACAACAACAACAACAACAGTGCTTATCCTCTAAGTTTCTCTCTCTTAGTCGTCATTCGGGCTCGCTCGTCGGACAAGCAAAGATTGAAGCACCCATATTTCAAGACACTCTTCAGTTATCGGCAATTCCACCCGAACTGACTTGAATGGACGTTATTCAGTTTCGTGGTGGTTGTCAACACTTAGGACAACCTAGACCTATATCTTACTTAGTACCGCATGCCTGTCAAAGCGGCGTGCTTTTCGGCAACTTTATTTCCTCTATAAATAAGATAAAGGACATGAGGCGCATTGATTTCTACTTCAGGACATGATTTCTCCGGACATTACTTATCTTTACTGCCCAATTCTGGCGATACTCTAGCGACTTACAACGTAAAGAAAGTCGAGTGACATATCTACAACACATTCTCAGGTATCCCTCTAGAATATGTAAACTGGTAACCTTGGTTTCCTCTCTCTCTCTCTCTCTCCTCTCTCTCTCTCTCTCTCTCTCTCTCTCTCTCTCTCTCTCTCTCTCTCTCTCTCTCTCTTTTTCTCTCTTTCTCTCTCTCCTTCTCTCTCTGTCTATCTCTCTTTCACTCTCTCTCTTTGAAGCATCTATTTTTGTAGTGGTTAAGTGCCTGGTCTTGTCTCGGCAAGGCGTTGGGTGCCGCATCGAGGCGCAGGTTCGATCCCTGTTCATTCCATCTGTTGTAATGTTTTCACGTCTTCCGTCTTATTTGTCGGTCTTATACTACTTTTATCTCTTTTTGTCTCTGTCTCAGTGTGTCTGTCTGTCTGTCTGTCTGTCTGTCTGTCTCTCTCTCTCTCTCTCTCTGTCTCTCTCTCTCTCTCTCTCTCTCTCTCTCTCTCTCTCTCTCTCTCTCTCTCTCTCTCTCTCTCTCCTTATCTCCCCTCTCGCTCTCCTTTCCTCCCTCTTCCTCATCTGAGGCCTTCTCTTTCTCTTTTTCTTCTTCCTCTTCTTTCACCTCCTCTTTGTAATTTTCTTTTCTCCTTCCATCTCTGCATCTATCTTCTCTGTACGAATTTTAAGCCCGTTTGTCTGTATGTCTGTCACTTTGCAAAGTCGAAATCAGTTAACATAATTCTTAAGTTGCTCCTCTTTTCAGGTAGTGCTTTCTTATGCTGGGTCATGATAGTATTAGGAAATACATGAACCATAGCATATAATATTAGAGAGGTTAGGGTGGTCACTGAAGTCCTAGATCTGGGAGTTTCACCTTTTAGGTCACTCTGGAGATTTAGGCGTCAATCTGTAGCCTGCTTGACAAGATTAGTCCACTTGGGCCACACACGCCTGGCCGGAGGCCTATCTAATCGGAAATATCCATTAACTGATCACCCTGTCTGCTTTGTTTGCTGAGCAATGAAGGTGTGACATCGACAACAAGGGTCGCAATTGTAGTCCTGTTCTTCCTTTATAACTATGGAAACATGATTCCGTGATCCTATGGTTGTTGTAGACTCCAATTGTGAAGCACAGAGATGAACAAATAGTATCTTTGATTACTAGATACTACTCTCTAATCTTAAGAAGATTGTGGTGGTTTGGATTCCAAACACAGTTTGGCATTAATTTCCAAGCACCAGTAGAGTAAACATTGGGCTTCGATCGGGTGTTCCCGATTATTTTTTGCCTTCTTTAAATGGTTGAGATGATATGAATGACTGAAAAACAAAACAAAACAAACAAAAATCAGGCATTATCTCAAGATAACATATGAACAGGAGAAAAGGCCAATTTGTTCTGAAAGTGCACAATCATGTTTAAAGTTGATGTCATGAGCATTGTTTTCACTGTTCACTATTTTCTTCAAATACAATTAAAAAAAAAAAAATAAATAAATAAATAATAATAATAATAATAATAATAATAATAATAATAATAATAATAATAATAATAATAATAATAATAATAATAATAATAATAATAATAATAATAGGTATTTGGATCTTCTGTTTTACTTCTCGGCTTGAAAAACTTCTTCGATACCCACTCCATACTGACCTGGCCTTGGGGGTAGGAAATATGTAAGTGTTATGTGTTCAATCTCAGCGGTCGTAAGGTGAATCCTATAACTTTCCAAGTTCGTACCACTTTCCTTTCAAATTAATTTCTGTGGAAATCAAACCTTTCTTCTTCTCTTCCTCTCACCTCAAGGCAAAGTGGTGCTGGTTTTCTTTTTATATTATTGTTATCAAGGCTGTTTCACACACACGAAATAGTTAACATAGGATTTAGCATAGACCACTTAAAAAGCCAAACGTATCCAGAATGAGCTGGGCTTGTACAAAGTTCTCATTTTGGAATTCTTGTCCGATGACTCTTAAACTCAATATTTACCAGTAACACATTAAATAAATCTTGCGAGGAAAAAAAATAAAAGTTCGCACTCTTCAAAACAAGGCTTACTTTAAAACTTAGTGACAGCCTGACATCCACACGTGTACAAACCTTTCCGATTCACGTTTCTAACTGTTTGCCGTTTGACAGTCATGTTGAAACAGATCAAGAAAATAATGGGAAATCTTTGTAGAGAAGTCAGAGAATGTAAGATGGTGTCATTTTATCACAATCTTGACACTATCGGAATGTCTCTCTACGACCCATGGCTGCCCAGTTTATTAGGTTGACTTAAACCCAAATCAGTGTTGGCTGGAGGGTCAAGGGCATAGCCGCAAGCCCGTGTAAAGTGACTTGCAAGTTGACAAGATTCATTGCTAGTCTGCGGTCTCAAACTCAATTTCTATCAGCACAAAGTGTACCTGAAATCAAATCAATAACGCAAAACAATTTTTTCGCTGAGGTATGGTTTCCGTCTCCTCAGTTTATACGGAGAAACTAGAACAGGTCTAGATTTAGGTGTTTTCTGTTTTATAGATCAGACAACATAATAAAAATCAACTCTTGGAAATTAATCTATAGAGTGGACGTAAAGTTTTGCTTGACAGCTTTCCTTGCAACAGATTGCTGAGGGAAAAAAAAATAGTGTCCGAAGACGTGGTCCATGGTATTTTTATTGTCCATTGCACAAAGATTGTTGTAGACTCTCAAGATGGCGCAGAAGAAAAGTGTTATTATATATTCAATATCTTGACATCGTCGTTCCAGTTGGCACTTGCATAGTAGATAAGAAAATATCTCGTTTATCGATAGAGTCTGCTCAATCAGTCAACTTTTGACGATTTTAGTAGAGGTCACGTCAGGTCGCTCTGAACGAAAGGTCACTTCAAATGACTGAGGTGGAAGGTGACAGCATTGTGCACTTAAAAAAATGAAATCTTACTGCCAAGTAAAGTGAAAGTTTAAAAAATCCGACGATCAAATTACTTGAGATTGCTGCAGCACCAGTTTGATGATAGGTCGTTAACTTGGTTGATAACAAGATCTGACATGGTATGAAACCTCGCATCATATTAGTTGTTATTGAAATTGCTTTCATCGTTGCTAGACCTAAGATGATCGTTTGCAAAAGGTTAAACAATGGATTTTGCGGTATTTTATGAATCTTGTTTGTTTTTTCGTTTAACCTTCCATTCATTTTTGATAGCTATTTTTTTAGTCTGCTTATTACCCTTCTTCTTCAACCTTAAATTTTGATAAGACAAAGTTTTGGAATGATTTTTTTTTTCGGTGAATCTCGCTCTAAGTTATCAATGAATAAAAAATTATAAATTGATCTAATTCAACAATTGAGATTTCTTTAAAAGTTGTTAATTGTTTTTATCAACGGGTGCTTTTGCT